>JAAGEH010000311.1:447581-725787 GCA_011751065.1 Lasiurus cinereus
GGAGGAGGAGGAGGAGGAGGAGGAGAAGGAGAAGGAGAAGGAGAAGGAGAAGGAGAAGGAGAAGGAGAAGGAGGAGACGACAACCTCAGGTCAATATCTATTGTGAACACAGACACAAAATTTCTAAACAAAATTTTAGTAAATTCAATTTAACAAAGAATCAAAAAGAAAAAGATCATGTTATCCCAGAATGCAAAGCTGATTAACATTCAAAAATAAATCAATGTAATTTATTATATTAACAAACCAAAAAGGAGAGTATAAATATATATACTGGTGCAATTTTTGGCATGGTGCACAAAATTTGTGCATGGGCAGGGGGAGTCCCTCAGCCTAGCCTGCATTCTCTCCAATCTGGGACCCCTTGAGGGATGCCTAACTTCCAATCAGACGTCCTTCTCACAATCCAGGACTACTGGCTCCCAACTGCTTGCCTACCTGCCTTCCCGATTGCCTCTAACTACTTCAGCCTGCCAGCCTGATCACCCAGTAACCACTTCCCTGCCAGCTTGATTGATGCCTAACTGTTCCCCTGCCAGCCTCTTTGACCCTAACTGACCTCCCTGAAGGACTGGGTCCCCCCCAACTGCCCTTCCCTGCAGGACTGGGTCCCTCACTACTGCTCTTCTCTGCAGTCCCAGTCACCCCCAACTTCCCTTCTCTGCCAGCCTGATCACCCCTAACTGCCCTCCCCTGGAGCTTGATCCACCCCCAACTTTCCTCCCTTACAGGCCCTGATTTCTCCCAACTGCCCTCCCCTGCTGGCCTGATCACCCAAAACTGCCCTTCCTGGTAGACCTGGTTCCTCCCAACAGCCCTTCCCTGCTGACCATCTTGTGGTGGCCCTCTACTGTCCACATGGGGGCAGTCATCTTTGACCATATGGGGGCAGCCATCTTGTGTATTGGAATTATGGTCATTTTGCATATTATTCTTTTATTAGATAGGATTAGATAGGATAGAGGCCTAGTGCACAGGTGGAGGCTGGCTGGTTTGCCCTGAAGAGTGTCTCAGATCAGGGTAGGGGTTCTCTTGGGGCAAGGGGCCTATGGTGGTTTGCAGGCTGGTCACACCTCCTGGTGACCCAAGTGGAGGCCCTGGTATCTGATATTTATTTATTTTCTATAAATGAAACTTTGTAGCCCTGAGCAGAGCCAAACCTCCTGCTCACTCTGTAGCTGCAGCCATTTTTGTTGTGATTTATTTATCTTCTATAAAGATAAATAAGCCTTTATCTTTTGTAGCCTTGAGCAGAGGCCAAGGCAGGCCAAGGCTGGGAAAGCTTGGCTTCCTCCATTGCCAGGGGCAACTCAAACCTCCTGCTCTCTCCAGCTCTGTGGCTGCCACCATTTTTGTTGGGATTTATATATCTTCCATAATTGAAACTTTGTAGCCTTGAGTGGAGGCCTGGGCCAGCCAGGGCAGGCAGAAAGCTTGACTTCCTCCATTGCCAGGGAAACCCAAGCCTCCTGCTCTCTCCATGGCCACAGCCATCTTGGTTGGGTTAACTTGCATACTTGCTCCTGATTGGCCGGTGGGAGTGGCTTGTGGGTGTGGTGGAGATATGCTCAATTTGCAAATTACTCTTTTATCATATAGGATATGTGCATATATATTTAAATATGTGTGAATATATACATATTTATAAAATCACATTTCAATAGGTATAGAAAAAATATTTAACAAAACCAAACATTTATGCCTGATAATGCTTCATCAATTTTCCTCAGCCTGTTTAAGGGCATCTATGAAAATCTATAGGTAATATCATCCTTAATAATTAAAGACTGAATGACTTCCTCTGAAGATAAGAAATTAAACAAGGAGTTAGAATTTTTTTTAAAAATAATTGATATTGATTTAGCAGAAGCCTGAAGAGGACTAAGGATTAAGAACAAGTTTATAGAAAGTTTCACTTTTTCAAAGACAACATCATTTAATGACCTTCTATTTAATGGAAAACTATAGTAATGGTTTGGTCTAGCCTAGTCCCTTCACATCAAACTTTGGCTCAGATAGCATTTACTGATAATATGTCAAACCAAAGACTTCCCCCAAAAAATTATAAAAATAATCAATAAATGATTTGGAAACTTTTAGAATGTTTTGTGTTAAAATTTTCACTAGCTAAGCAGTTTAGTATGGAGGTACTAAAAGGTGCTATTTTGTACTATTGATTTATTTATTGACATATAAGAATTTTCATATAATTATTATTGAACAAGCTGTTGCATATTTTGATTATCACCTTTTTAAATAACCATTACAGCAATTGAATCACAAACTAAAACTTTTCCCATAATAACAACTCCTTGTCTAGATGGCAACTCCCCTCAGTTATTGCAAAACTTCAAGGAGGGAATAATTTCAATGTTATACAATATCTTCTTCAAAATAAAATAAGAGAGAAAAAAACTTTTATATCTTTTAATGATATTAAGACAACAAACCAGAGTTTAAAATGTGCCATGATTAGTATGAGGAAATTAAATAATTCTTTGTCAGATGATGAACATGCAATTTTAAATAATGTTTAGGAAAACCCTGTGACAATGCATCTCAAAATTAGACAAATTCAGATATAATTGGTAAACACTTCTCATTTTCTGTTCAATCCTTTTCTGAAACAGGAAATGAGATCATATAAGACATTGTTAATGAGGGAAAAGAACAAAAGATGAGGGTAAACAGTGCTGACAACAACAGACAATCACATCTCAGAAGACAGGAAGATGTAGGGTTATTTCTAACCAATCTCCCTTGCTCAGGACAATAGAAAGAGAATGAAAACTAAGTAGCTAGGAAATACTTTTAATTCCTAACTATTGTTCTGAAGTCCCATTCTAGTAGATTTAGTTGGAGTGGACAGCAGCCACCAGATGGCAGCTAACTGTAGCTGCCTCCAGGGTTTGCTTCTAGAACCAGAACCCTCCAGAACTGCTAAGCAGTTCTGGGTCATACCATTCTATTTTTTTAATCTGTTTCCTTATATTTTTAAACTCATTTGGTTACTGATTTTAAGGTTTAAAGGAAAGAAAATTTTTTACATAAGTCAAAAAATACTAAGCCCTTGGAAAGGGCTCTCTTTGAGTCACTGCCATATAGTCTTTACCTCTGCAGCTTTGAAGTCAGAAAGTTCTGTGTTCCAAAACTCACTCTAATTGTTACTGGAAATGTAATATTAAGTACATTACTTAATGCTTCTAAGATACAATTTCTATACTCATAAAATATATTAATTTAAATTATACAATCTATATCAATAATAATAGTCTATGTGGTCATCATGCCTCACACATCACGCCCATCACAAGATGGCTGTCACAAGATGGCTACACACAGTGGAGGTGGGCCCTGGTGGAGGATGCAGATCATGGCAAGGTAGGGTAGTTGTGGGTGATCAGTCCAGCAGGGAAGGGCAGTTGTGGGTGATCAGGCCAGCAGGGGAGAACAGTTGTGGGTGATCAGGATGGCAGGGGAGGGCAGTTGGGGGCTATCAGGATGGCAGGAGAGGGAAGTTGTGGGTGATCAGGCCAGCAAGGGAGCAGTTAGATGGCAATCAGGCTTGCAGGTAGAAGTGGTTAGGGGCAATTAGGCAGGCAGGCAGGTGAGAGATTAGGAGCCAGTGGTACTGGATTGTGAGAGGGATGTCTGACTGCTGGTTTAGGCCCAATCCCTGCAAGCCTAAACCAGCAGCCAGACATTCCCAGAGGGGTCCCAGATTGGGAGGGTGAAAGCAGGGCTGAAAGACAACCATCCTGTGTGTGGTGAATTTTTTGTACTAGGCCTCCCATCGGTATATAATGCTCCCTTCATGATAGTTCTGATTTGAGAAGTAAAGAAATACATGAAGCCCTGGCCAGTGTGTCTCAGTGGCTGAATATGTCCTATGAATAAAGAGGTCTATTGGTTTGATCCCTTGTTAGGATACACGCTCGAATTTCTGACTCAATCCCCAGTAGGAAACAGCCCATACATGTTTTTCTCTCTCCCTCTTCTTCCTCTCTCTCTCTCTCTCTCTCTCTCTAAAATCAATAAAAACATAGTTTTTAAAAATTAAAAAAAAAGAAATGCATGAGTACTTTATACATGAGTTAATATTTACTTGGTGTGTCAATTTCCTCATTTGAAAATAGTCATAAAAATGATAAATGGCATATAGTACCTGTCCTTTATATATCATCTTATAAAATGTACTTGAGGCCCAGTGCATGAGATTTGTGCATAGATAAGGTCCTTAGCAACTGCTGGCTGCTGGCCAGGGACTTCCTTCATTCCATGCTGCCCCCTCGTGGTCAGTGCATACATGTCATAATGAGTAATCAAACTCCTGGTTGGTCAAACTCCCAAAGGGACACTTTACATATTAGGCTTTCATATATATAGATCATCTTATATTCAAAAGAAAATTAGGAAATAAAAATTAGTAGAATGTTATTGACACATTTTCCATGTGAAAAATTGCCTCCCTAATAATATATTACGAGTTCCTTTTTATAGGACTTGTAATTCTAAAGAGGATAATCCTCAGAATATAAACCTGGATATTTAAAAAAGATTAGACCTTTTATTGGAAAATGTTCTATGTAATCATTACCATTCTGTTCTGTCATTTATACAATGGGGTGTTATCCTTTCCAAACAAATATCAGCTTAGTTGCTTTGTAGAATGAAAAATTAAAAAATAATTTGCACAGACCAATATTATTTTAATTATTATGAAATAACAGCTCTTAATATTTACTTCTTAATCAAAGTAAAACTGAAATGAAAATATTAGCACGTCATAAATTATGGACACATGATTTTATATATCCTAAGCAAATAAAGTAATGATATATAGACCTATATTGTTAGAAACATTATTTTATAAAATAGTCAAATATTTGTTGCCATATTAAAAGTATCTTTGATATAATAATTTTACAAGAACAAATATAACTTGAACCCTTAGAAACAAAATTTGTGTGCTATATAATGATTTTAAAATATCAGTGCAAGAATCATTTCCTGCATAATATACTTTTCACAGCATCTTTCACATCTCTGTTTCTCAAGCTATATATTAGAGGGTTTAGCATTGGAATTATAAGTGTGTAGAGCACAGCTACAATCTTGCTTTGCTCTGGTGAGGAGATGGCTCTAGGTTGGGCATACATAAAGAACACCGTCCCATAGAATAAACTCACCGCTGCTATGTGGGAGCCACAGGTAGAGAAGGTCTTGCTCCTGCCATGGGTCGAGGGGATCTTCAGGACAGTGGAGATGATATAAGCATAGGAAACCAGAATGACTGTCGTGGTGGTGATGATGATGAGAGCAGAGAGAATAAACAGTACAACCTCATTTACAAAGGTGTCAACACATGAGATCTTGATCAGGGCTGGGACATCACAGAAAAAGTGGTCCAATCTGTTTTCTCCACAGAAATGCAAACTGAAGGTGAAACTCGTTTGGACAATGGAGTTGATGCTTCCACAGATATAGGATCCAGTTACCAAGTGAACACAGACTTTCTGGGAGACGTGCATAGGGTAAAGGAGAGGGGAGCAAATGGCAGAGAGCCGATCAAATGCCATGACAGCCAGAAGAAAGCCTTCAGTTGTGACAAATAGAGCAAAGAAGAAAAACTGGGCCACACAGCCACTGTAAGAAATTTTCTTTTCATTAGATAAGAAGTTTGCTAAAGTTTTGGGAGCAATGACTGTAGATAAGCAGAGATCTAAACAGGACAAGTTTCTAAGGAAAAAATACATAGGTATTCGAAGTCTGGAGTCACTCTGAATGACAATTATCATACTGATATTTCCCACCACAGTGACCATGTAGATCAGCAAGAATACTAGGAATAAGAAGATCTGTAGTTCTGAAGGTATTCTGAACCCTAATAGAATAAACTCAGTCACCTCTGAGTAATTTCTATTTAGCTCATTCTTCATAGCTGAGATTTAGATGGAACTGAGGAGATGGTAAAAATGAAAGAAATAAGTGACCAGAATACTGTTTTAGCACAAATAACTAGGAATCAACATGAAAAAAAAACAGTTTCATATCATATTGTTCCCAATATTTTATAAAACACTAATGAACATAATGAATGAATTACTGGAAAATAGAAACAGACTCATAGATACAGAGAACAAACTAATAGTTGCCAGAGGGAGAGGAGTTGGGGGACTAGGTGAAAAAGGTAAAGGGATTAAGAAGTACAAAATGGCATAATAAAATAGTCATGGTGGTGTAAAGTACAGCACAGGGAATGTGGTCAATAATATTGCAATAACTATGTATGGTGCCAGTTGAGTACTTGAAATATCAGGGAGAATCACTTTGTAAAGTACATGATGTCTAACCACTATACCATGTACATGAAAATAATAAAAATAATATTGAATATAAACTGTAATTGGAAAATAAATGTTTTAAAAGAATAATTAGCATTTTTAAAAAGTCTTTCTAGTGAAAAATTCAATCTGGTTAGCCTTTTTTAGATATACCTACTTGAAAATAATGCAGATTTTCTCTCTAATTGTGCTTTGAAGAAATTAAAATTCCAGAAAAACATCTGAAAAGAAGAGTTTCTTTTATTTTTCTTTCTTGATGAGTTTACTACCATTGAAAGCTGCCTCCTTTAGTGAAAGACATTTCTCATGGATATTGTAATCCACTTGAGAATATATTTAAAGTAAAAATTAGTTCAATTTATGGTCTCTGATTTTATTTTTAAATAGTTATTTAATCTACTACAGTAAAATAACACACAAACACTGTATCTGTCTTTCTTACATTAGGAAAAATATTTCAGATCCTGCCAAAAACATTATCTTTTTACACATTAACCTCAGGTCCTTATTTCTTCCACTATTTTTATCTCTATAGAGATCACACTCTTAGAGACACAGTTTATCTGCTAAAAACAGAAGTGATTCTTATATTTCCTAACTCAATTAAATCAGACTTTTATTGTTCTCCTTCCTTTCTTCCTTCCTTCCTTCCTTCCTTCCTTCCTTCCTTCCTTCCTTCCTTCCTTCCTTCCTTCCTTCCTTCCTTCCCTCTTTTGTTTTCTTTGAATTTTGCAGATAGGAATGCAAGTGGAGAATTCTAAGATCTTGGGCAGAGATTTTCCTGTCTTTTCAAAAATACAGACATCAGTGCCTATGAAGGACAGAAGGCTCACATAATGTAAAGATAGTTACAATTGAAGAAAATGGAAGAAATATATATTTAAGCAAACTTGCATTATATTTATTTAGACTTATGTTATTATGACTATACAATGTCCTTAATTAACATACATTGGAAAGGTAGAGAAAAATATTTGTTCTAATTTTATAAGTAGGAAAATTGAGACAAGAAAGATTTAAAAGGCTTATTTATAGTCATAAGATTGACTAGCATAGTGTTTTATTATTCAATAATCTGTCATACAATGTAAAAAACTGACAAGCAGTAAATTTGTGAAAATATTTTTAGTTGTATAATTATAAAATTAAGAATTCGGTATATATGTAAATATATTCATAGATTATAGAAGTATAATAAAATTATATGTGATATAAACTATAAAATGTCTCTTGCAATTTTTGTTGTTGCTATAATTTTACTAATTTTGACTTTCTTTTAAAATTAGATAGAACTATGGAAGTCCATTAGAATCAATTTGGTTGTATATTAGAATCAATTCAATATCTTTTTTTTAAAAAAATTAAAGTTAATAGCATTGTTGACTGATTAATTTTAAAAAGTTGAAGAATACTTAAAAATAAACTCTGGCAGGGCTTATTAACTACAAAAATACATTTTTCCCTTAAATTCATATTTTACATAAGCAAGTTTCTAGTTTAAACAGAAAAATTGGAGGGAAATATGTAATTAATGCTATCTAAAGTAGAAGAGTGTCGAAAATAAACAAATTAAATGTAAGAGATATTTTCAAGAATGGATGCTACTTCTTACCTTAGTTAACATTCATGAAGAAACCAAAGTATGAAAAGAAGCAAACCTTTGTTTAACAGAAAGGTGTTCTGCAACATGTATTACATTTCTTCACTCCTCAGATCATAGCTCAGAATTCCTAAGCTGAAGAAGTACTAAGAAGTACTAGCAAAAAAATTAGCTTTTCTCTCTCTGTCTTTCTTACTGTACTTCTTTATTGATTAAACCAACCAATAGACCTGGGATGGGTTCTGAGAGAAATTTTCCCCTGGGTACGGAAACCAGAGCAGTGGGCAGTCCCTTTACAAGATAGGGACTAAGGTCTCTCCCAAGAGTAATGTCTTTTGTATCATAATGCAAAAGAGAGAGGTGAAGAAGCGGGGAGGAGGAAGGGAGGGAGGAAGAGAGGGAGAAAGAAAGGAATTATCAATTAGTAAATTCACCAAACTTTTAGAAAGTTAATAGAGCTCTCTAGCTTTCTAGAAAACATGATAACTAACCTTCTACTTACAAAACAAAACAATTTAAAAAACCACACATTTGAATAAGAATCACCTGATTCTTTATTTTCATGATTTACAGAGATCAACATTCAAGAGTATTTTTTATTTAAGTGGATTATTACCCTTACTTTTAGAAACTTGTTTCTTATCTATACTATAAATAAACCAGCAGAGATAAGAAATGAAGGGATTGAGTAAAATTTTTTTAATGAGAAAGAACTCATGGACATGGACAGCAGAGTGGGTGATTGTTGGGGGGAAGGGGATGGAGGTGGAAGAGTGCATAGAGGGGATAAATGGTGATGGAAAAAAATAATTTAATTAATTAATTAACCTTTAAAAATAAAAATAGAAAATATATTTTCTGAAAGGTGATTTTGTGGTGTGCTTGATGGTTTGTTCGTTTTGGCCATGGGAGGCAAATATTATAGTAACTTTCATGAATAGGTGTTGAAGCATCTTAATTTTTTTATAAATATTAAATGGCCTTTACATTTGTAGTACAAACATCACTTCAGGAAGATTTAACTATTCTTCTTATATTGAAGTATTTTATTTGTTAATATACCATTTTGAATTTTTATGTTAAATATATAGAAGAGATGTATCTATAATTTTTTACTTTTTATTTTAACATCTATAAGAGACTTATGATAGTTTCATATACCCTGTTTCCCTGAAAGTAAGACATCCCCCCAAAATAAGACCTACTTTCAGTTTTGCCTCTCGCTGTAATATAAGGCATCCCCCGAAAATAAGACCTCCTCCATAAAAAGGCCTCCCCCGAACCTAAGGCCTCCCCCAAAATATAAGACCCTGGAAGCTAGTGTAAGGCTTCTGACTCCTGATTTAAAGAGACCTCGCAAGAAAAAAATGATGGTGGAATAGATGGGTGTGTCTAGAGCCTTGTCTCTGAGAAGACAGAGAAAACAGGTGAGGATCGCACTGGGAGTGTTTATTGGCAAGGTAAGGGACAGTTATCCTCCAGGAGAAGGTAGAGGACTGCTGGATAGGGCTCCCGTGAACAGGCAGCCCCACTGCCACGGGGTTTTTGTCTCCCAGAGCCACCAGCATGAACGCAGAGACCAGGCCACCTTGCAGGGCAAAGTGGATGTCTACAGTGGCCTGAATAGCTAGCTGCAGCACCCACTAAACAGCCAGGGGACCCAGAACACTGCTCTCCAATCTTCAGAGGAGCTCCAAATGCCACATGGAAAGGTCAGATTTCGCCTGGGATAAGGTGAGGTCTCCTGTCCCACAGAATAGAGACACACACACTGTGGGAACTGGACCAGGGGAAAGCTGCACCTAGAGAAATCCATGAATGTGGGGCAGGCCATGATCCCTGAATGTGGTAGAGGGCCCTCAGAGCTATTAACAGAGGGGAGCTCTAGAAAGCAACCCACTTTGATCTGGGGCAGAAGGACAGCCTGGGAGTTATTAAAGTGTCCCAGCTGCTCAAACAGGAGTGGAAAAGAGGAAGTGCACAGACAGCACTCTTTCCTCTTCAGACCCTGGATTCTGATTGCTAAGCCCAATACATAGGATTGGAGACATCCTAAGAGACTGAAGGGGAAGGTTGTTTTTCTGGAACCTAGGGATCAGAATGCAGAATAACCATCAGAGAATCAGCTCTAGGGCAACACATATCCACAAACCGGTATTGAGTACCACAAAGTAAGCAGGATCTAAGCACAGGCTAGAGAGGTCCTGTGCTTAGTCTCAGAGGTCAATTGCGAAACACTGCCACCCAGCGGATGACTTACAAATTGACTCTCGCATAATCACAAAAGAATAAAGAGATTAAGACACACCTCAGCAGTGGAACACAGGGAACTGCAATACCCTCTCCACTGGAAAATAGGAGTGCCAAACAGAACAATAGAGAAAGTGAATGACCTCCACTACTGCGCATTCTATTATTTTATTTTTAATTTTTTATTATTTTTTATTTTTTGCATATTTTAATTAAAAAACTATTTTTTTCTTTTTTCTTCAATTGATTTTATCTTTTTAATTATTATATTTTTTATTTTCAAGTAGTATTACTACTACTATTTTACCTTTTAAAAAAAAAGAAGTGTCATTTTATTTTCTCTTTATTTTACTTTGGGATTAGAATTCTATGTTCTATTTTCATCTTTCCTTTAGCATAATTTTACTCTATCTCAACTCTACCTTTTACCAACACTCTCTTCCTAACTTTCCCCATTTTGTTGTCTTGTTTCTCCTTCCCTTTTCCAATTTTAGATTCTCCCTATTCTTTCTTTTTACCTGGTTAAAATTTCACCACACCTATATATCTAATTTCAAATCTCCTAGTCCCAGTGCACACAAACCTCTCTCTTCTCTGTCTTTACTATGCAAAAAATTGTTTTTCTCTATGTCCTTTTATTGTTCTTTGCCTGAACAGTGATTATATGGATTTTTTATACTTTTTTGTGGATTGTTTTTGCTTATTCTACTTGTTTTATTTTGCTTTTTGTTTGCTTTGTTTTTGTCTGTTTTTTTACCTCTGTTTTCCCTCCCCTCCCTTGATATTAGTTGTTATTTTTAGTTTGTATTAATCTCCAGGTACTTGTTGCTGGCATTTGTTGGGATTAGTGTCTGTTCTATTGAAGTTTTCTCCTCATATAAATAATTTGTTCCCTTTTTCTTTCTTATTCTCTTTCTTTTCTTTATTATTTTCTTTCTTTCTTTCTTTCTTCTTCTTCTTCTTTTTTTCCCCTCTTCTTTTCTCCCTTCTCCCAAATTCATTTTGGGACTTCTTTCCTTTCTTTTTTTCTTATTTCTCTCTTATAATTTCTCTACTTACCCCTAATTTGTCTTTCATTGGTCTTCACCTTATTTGTGGTTATTAACATCATGAATATATTTCTGTTCAGTGCCCTGTGTGTTGTACCTGGCCATGTTGTATTTTGTGCCTTTAAATAAAAGTAGGAGAAAGAACTACATAACCAGACACCCGGAGAAAAAAGACAAAGGGCAGATGAAGAAACAACCCGCATATGACAGAAAAGCAACTATCACCAGAAAAGGAAGTAAAGGAAATAGAAACAGAAATAAACCAGTCAGAGAAAGAGTTCAGAGAAATGGTCATAAGGTGGCTGAAAAGAATGGAAGACAAAATCAACAATATGAGTAAAAGCCAAGAGGAAATGAAAAATAATCAAGAAGAAATGAAAAATGACATAGTGGCTGTAAAGAACTCAAAAGAAAGCATCACAAGTAGACTAGCAGAGGACCGAGTCAGTGAGCTAGAAGACAAGGTAGAAAAAAATACCCAAGTACAGAAGCTTCTAGAAAAAAAAATTAAAAAGCAAGAGGAGAGCCTAAGGAAACTCTGGGATAACACAAAACAAAACAACATCCCCATAATTGGGGTTTCAGAAAGAGTGGAAACTGAGCAAAGAATAGAAAACCTGTTTGAAGAAATAATGACAGAAAACTTCCCTGATATAGGAAATAAAAAAACAACACACAAATCCAAGAAGCTCACAGAGTCGCAAGCAAAATGAACCCAAAAAAACTGACACCAAGGCACATTATGATTAAAGTGGCAAACACCAAGGAAAATGTAAGAATCTTAAAAGCAATCAGAGAGAAACAGAAAGTTACCTACAAAGGAACCCCCATAAGATTATCAACTGATTTCTCGACAGAAACTCATCAAGCCAGAAGGGAATGGAATAAAATATACAAAGCCATGCAAAGGAAGGGTCTGAATCCGTGAATACTGTACCCAGCAAGGCTATCAATCAAAATTGAAGGAGAAATCAGGAGCTTCACAGACAAAAAAGAACTAAGGGAATTTATTACCACCAAACCACCAATGCAAGAAATGTTAAAGGGTCTGCTGTAAAAAAATAAATAGGAAGTGAAAAGGGAACTCAGAGATAAAGAATAAAAAAATGGCGACAGACAAGTACTTATCAATAATAACTTTAAATGTAAATGGATTAAATGC
Organism: Lasiurus cinereus; assembly: GCA_011751065.1. NCBI lineage: Eukaryota > Metazoa > Chordata > Mammalia > Chiroptera > Vespertilionidae > Lasiurus > Lasiurus cinereus. Next base: position 459,987 of record JAAGEH010000311.1, read on the forward strand.
TCTAATCAAAAGACATAGGGTAACAGATTAGATAAGAAAACATGACCCATATATCTGCTGTCTACAAGAAGCCCACCTCAGAAAAAGAGATGCACACAGACTGAGGGTGAAGGGATGGAAGATGGTGTTACAGGCAAATGGAAATGAAAAAGAAAGCTCGGGTTTCAATACTTATATCTGACAAATTAAATCTCAAAGTGAAGGACATAACAAGAGACAAGGAAGGCCACTTCATAATACTAAAGGGAGCAATCCAACAAGAAGAAATAACTCTGTTAAACATATACGCACCCAACATAGGAGCACCTAAATACATAAAGAAACTTCTGGAGGATATCAAAGGAGAGATTGACAGCAATACAATCATAGTAGGAGACTTAATACCCCACTGTCACCTCTGGACAAATACTCTAAACAAAAAATCAGCAAAGAAATATCAGTCCTAAATGACTCACTAGACCGGATGGAATTAATTGACATCTTCAGAACATTTCACCCCAAAGCCATATAATATTCATTCTTCTCCAGGGCACATGGATCATTTTCAAAGATAGACAATATGTTGGATCATAGGAAAAATCTCTTCAAATTCAAGAAGATAGAAATCATATCAAGCATTTTCTCAGATTACAGTGCAATAAAACTGGAAATCAACTGCAATAAAAACAATCCAAAGAAATCAAACACATGGAGACTAAACAGCATGCTATTAAACAATGACTGGGTAACCAGAGAGATCAAGGAAGAAATATAAAACACCATGGCAAAAAATGACAATGGCAATACAACAATACAAAATTTATGGGACACAGTGAAAGCAGTCTTGAGAGGGAAGTTCATAGCTCTACAAGCCTACTGCACAAAACAGGAAACAACGGTAATAAATTACCTAACTCTACAACTGAAAGAGCTAGAAAGAGAGCAACAAGAAAAGCCCAGTGTAAGCAAAAGGAAGGAAATAGTAAAGATCAGAGTGGAGATAAACAACATAGAAACCAAAGAAACAATTCAAAAGATCAACAAAACCAAGAGCTGGTTCTTCCAAAGGATAAACAAGATTGATGGACCTCTAGCCAGGCTCACCAAGAAGCAAAGATAGAGGACCCAAATAAACAAAATCAGAAATGATAAAGGAGAAATAACAACACACCCTTCCGAAATACAAAGGATTGTTAAAAAATACTATGAATAACTCCATTTCAACAAACTGGACAACCTACAGGAAATGGACATATTCTGAGAAAAATATAACCTTCCAAAAGTAAACCAAAAAGAATCTAAACATCTCAATAGGCCAATATCTATGAAAGAAATTGAAACAGTCATCAAAAAGCTTCCAGCAAACAAAAGCTCAGGGTCAGACAGCTACACAGGGGAGTTTATTCAACATTCAAGGAAGAATTAAAACCTCTCCTCCTCAGACTATTAAAAAATATTCAAGAAGAAAGAACACTTCCAAACACCTTCTATGAAGCCAGCATCACTCTAATACCAAAACCAGATAAAGACAACACAATGAAAGAGAATTACAGGTCAATATCCCTCATGAACATAGATGCCAAAATCCTCAACAAAATTCTAGCAAATGGGATCCAGCAGTACAACAGAATGATCACTCACCATGACCAAGTAGGATTTATCCCAGGAATGCAATGATAGTACAATATCCGCAAATCAATAAATGTGATACATCACATAAACAAATTGAGAGATAAAAATCACATAGTCATATCAATTGATGCAGAAAAAGCATTTGACAAAATCCAACACCCTTTCTTGATAAAAAGTCTCAGCAAGTCAGGAATAGAAGGATCATACCTCAACATCATAAAAGCCATATATGATAAACCCACAGCTAACATCAAACTCAATAGGCAAAAACTAAAACCATTTCCCCTAAGAACAGGAACAGGACAGGGATGCCCACTCTCACCACTCCTGTTTGACATGGTACTAGAAGTATTAGCCATTGCAATTAGACAAGAAGAAGAAATAAAAGGCATCCAAATTGGAAAAGAAGAAGTAAAGCTGTCCTTATTTGCAGATGGCATGATACTGTACATAAAAAACCTGAAGGACTCCATTCAAAAACTAATTGACTTAATAAATGAATTAGGCAATGTAGCAGGATACAAAATTAATGCCAAGAAATCTGTGGCATTTATATACACTAATAGTAAAATTACAGAAAGAGAGACTAAAAAAGCAATCCCATTTACCATCGTACCAAAAAAATTAAGATACCTAGGAATAAACTTAACTAAGAAGGTAAAAGACCTATATGCAGAAAACTACAGGACACTGGGAAAAAAAGAGATAGAGGAAGACATAAAAAGATGGAAGAGCATACCATGCTCATGGATTGAGAGAATCAACATCATTAAAATGTCCATACTACCCAAAGCAATCTATAGATTCAGTGCACTACCCATTAAAATACTAATGACATATTTCACAGACCTAGAAAGAACTCTCTGAAGATTCATCTAGAACAAAAAAAGACCCCGAATAGCCACAGTAATTCTGAGAAAGAAGAATAAAGGAAGTGGAATCTCAATACCAGATATCAAGCTGTATTACAAAGCCACTGTTCTCAAAACAGCCTCGTACTGACACAAGAACAGACATATAGACCAATGGAACAGATGAGAGAACCCAGAATTCGACCTAATACAGTATGCTCAATTAATATTTAACAAGAGCATACAATGGAATCAAGACAGTCTCTTCAATAAATGGTGTTGGTAAAAATCGGACAGATACATGCAAAAAAGAAAATGAAACTACACCACCAACTTACACTGTAAACAAAAATAACTCAAAATGGATAAAGGTCTTAAATGTAAGATGGGAAACCATAAAAAATCTTAGAGGAAACCACAGGCAGCAAAATATCAGACATACATTGTAGCAATATCTTTACCGATACAGCTCCTAAAACAATGGAAATTAAGGAGAAAATAAACAAATGGGACTACGTCAAAATAAAAATAGTTGTGCAGAGCAAAAGAAACCATCAACAAAACAAGAAAACTCATGAGAGAACATATATACCAACTAAGGCCCAGTGCATGAAATTTGTGCACTGGCACGGTGTTGCCCTCAGCCCAGCCTGTGCCCTCTTGCAGTCCAGGACCCCTTGAGAGATGTCCACCTCCCCTGGAGCGGCCCTACACTGGCAGTTGGACATTCCTCTCACAGTCTGGGACCCCTCACTCCTTATGGCCTGCCTGCTCTCTGCTCCCTACCACTCAGTTTGCTGCTTCTTAGCACTGCCGCAGAGGCAGGAGAGACTCCGGCCACCCCCACTGCGTTCACCAACCATGAGCCCAGCTTCTGGCTGAGCAGCACTCCCCCTGTGGAAGCGCACTGACCACCAGGGGGTAGCTGCTGCATTGTGCATCTCCCCCCTGGTGGTCAGGGTGCATCATAGCAACCAGTCATTCTGGTCGTTCCACCATAACAATTGTTTGGGCTTTTATTATATAGACTAGAGGCTCACTATAGGAAGATTCCTGCAAGAATTGGGCTTCCTGTAGCAGTCTCTGCTGCCCTGCCTGCTTCTCTCCTATCTCTGCTGCCCCACCTGTTCCCTCCCTTCTCTGCAGCCCCACCAGCTTCCCACCCTGCAAGCTTCCCTCCCTTCTTCACCCACCCTGTCTGTTTCCTGCCCCATCTGCTTCCCTCCCTTCTGCAGTGCTTGGCTTCCTTCTATACTGTCTTCAGTCTTTGCTCTGCACCAAGATATGCAAATTAATCACCATCTTGGTTTGGTTAATTTGCATACTCACTCCTGATTGGCTTGTGGGCATAGTAGAGGTATAGTCAATTTGCTTATTTCTCTTTTATTAGATAAGATGTTATCTCCAATAAGGGTTTAAACTCTAAAATTTACAGGGAACTCATACAACTTAAAGGAAAGATAATCCAATAAAAAAAAATGGGCAAAAGACCTAAATAGACACACTTTTCAAAAGAGGACATACCGTTTTTGCTAAATGAATTCTTATAACCTGTGGGGTTGCGATGAACCCTGGTTATTCAGGACCCAGTCTCCTATGTAGGTTTTCATGTTGCCTGGGTGAAGGGAGTTAGGGACTCTAGAAGTGGATATATACATTGGGGTGTCAATGTATATATGCAAATAAACTGAGAACTCTTTTTGTAAAAAAATAAAAAGAGGACACACAGCAGACCAAGAGACACATGAAAACATGCTCAAAGTCACTAATCATCCAAGATATTTAAATCAAAACGACAATGAGGTACCATCTCAAACCTGTCAGAATGGCTATCATCAACACTTTAACAAACAACAAGTGCTGGTGAGGATGTGGAGAAAATGGAACCCTCGTGTACTGCTGGTGGGAATGCAGAATGGTGCAGTCACTCTGGAAAACATTATGGAGTTTCCTCAAAAAAATTAAAAATAGAACTCCCATTTGACCCAGGAATCCCACTTCTAGGAATATATCCCAAGAAATCAGAAACACCAGTCAGAAAGAATATATGCACCCCTAAGCTCATAGCAGCACAATTTACAATAGCTAAGATTTGGAAACAGCCTAAATGCCCACCAGCAGATGAGTGGATTGAAAAACAGTGATACATTTATACAATGGAATACTACACTGCGGTAAAAAAGAAGAAATTCTTGCCATTTGCAACAGCATGAATGGACCTGGAGAGCATTATGCTAAGGGAATAAGCTAGTTGGAGATAGAGAAATATATGATCACTAGAATATAACGAACTACATACACTGATGAACAAAAACAGAGTCAGAGGAAAAAAGTATATTAGAAAATAAGAGAAGTGATACTCTTATTTACAGATTTTTAATAGTTCCTACAACTTTTGTAATATTATACTATTAGTACAGTTTTGGTAAATTATTATAAAATTATTTTTCTTGAAAAAATTATGTGCAATGTGTTAAAACCATTTGGTACAATATTATTGTTTTCTTATGTGTTTTACGTTTTTGCAAAATTTATTCTGAAACTAGCATTTGAGTATTCATGACTATAATGTCAATTTTGAATTGTATATTTAATTAATAAAATAATTTTTGCCTTCTTTAAAAAAAGATTAGTGAAGGCTATCTGCTGGGTAAGAAACCTACAGAGATACATCACTCAACAAAATGATTAGGGGAAGACAGCAGTATAACTGCATAAGAGAAGTGACATCAGAGGCTTCTCAGAGCAAATAGAATTCAACAAAATAGTCCAGCAAAATCATTTTAAAATTTTTTAAAAAGCAAACAAGAACAAAAATATAGAAATACCAGTAGCTGAAAGAATGTAATATAGTTAAAGTTATACAGTAGGTAGCCTTGTCAGGTTGGCTTCTTTCACTTAATAACATGGGTTTATGGTTCCTCCATGTCTTTTCAAAGCTGATAGCTCATTTCATTTTAGTGCTGAATATTATTCCATTGTCTAGATGTACCACAGTTTATTTTTTACCTACTGAAAAATATTTTGGTTACTTCCAAGTGTTGGCAATTATGAATCGAGCTGCTATAAACTATGTGCCGCTTTTTGTGAAGCCATAGGTTTTCAACTTCTTTGAGTAAATATCAGAAAGGTATTTGATGAATCACATTGTAAGAATACGCCTAATTTTGTAGGAAGCCACAAACCATCTTCCAAAGTAGTTATGCCATTTTGATTTCACCTAGCACTGATGAAGATTCCTGTTTGTTGCTCTACATTCTTGTCAGCCTTTGGTATGGTCAGATTTAGGCCATTCTAATAGAAATGTAGTAGTATCTCTCTCTCTTTTTTTTTCCTTTTTTTTTTAAATTAAGACTTTACTTTTTTAGAAAAGATTAAGGCTCACAGCAAAAGAAAGGCAGGTACAGAGATTTATTGTATATCCCCTGACCCCACACATGTATAGCTTCCCCCTTATAAACATCCTCCACCAGATTGATATACTTGCTAATATTGATGAGCCTGATTGATACAGTATCGTCACCCAAAATCCATAGTTTGCTTCAAGGTTCATGCTTGGAATTGTATATGCTATAAGGACAATTGCATAATGACATGTATCCATAATTATGGTATTATATGGAGCATTTTCTTTAAAAAAAATTCTTCATTGTTGAAAGTATTACAGATGTCCCCCTGTTTTTTCCATTGACCCTCCACATCCATCCCTCCCAGGCCTTCACTACACTACTGTTTGTTTACATGGCCTATGCATTTATGCATGTAAATTCCCCAGTTAATCTCTCCCCACCCACCCCAGCTTTCCCTGAGATTCATCAGTCTTTATGCTTCTATATATCTGGATCTATTTTGTTCATAGATTCAACGTATGAGTGAGATAATGTGAACTTATCTTTCACAGACTGGCTTATTTCACCTAGCATAGTACTCTCCAGGTCCAACCATGCTATCTCAAATGGTAAGAGATCCTTCATTTTTAGAGCTGCATATTCCATGGTGTGAATATACTTACACCATACACAAGAATAAAAAATGGATAAAAGACTTGAATGTAAGTCATGAAACCATAAAAATCATAGATGAAACCATAGGCAGCAAAATCTCAGACATCTTTTATAGCAATGTGTTTACTGATACATCTCCTAGAGCTATGGTTGGCAAACTGCGGCTTTCGAGCCACATGCAGCTCTTTGGCCCCTTGAGTGTGGCTCTTCCACAAAATACCACAGTCTGGGCGACTCTATTTTGAAGAAATGGCATTAGAAGAAGTTTAAGCTTAAAAAATTTGGCTCTCAAAAGAAATTTCAATCTTTGTACTGTTGATATTTGGCTCTGTTGACTAATGAGTTTGCCGACCACTGTCTAGGGCAAGAGAAATAAAGGAGAAAACAAATAAATGGGACTACATTAAAATAAAAAGCTTTTGCACATTAAAAGAAATCATCAACAAAATGAAAATGGAGCTCACTGCATGGAAGAACATATTTGCCAATGATACATCTGATAAGGGGCTAATTTCTAAAATATATAAGGAACTCATATAACTTACATAAGGAAGACAAACAATCCAATTAAAAAATGGGCAAAGGCCCTGACTGGTGTGGTTCAGTGGATAGAATGTCAGCCTGCAGACTGAAGGGCCCTGGGTTTGATTCCAGTCAAGAGCATGTACCTTGGTTGCAGGCACATCCCCAGTAGGGGGTGTGCAGGAGGCAGCTGATTGATGTTTCTCATTGATGTTTCTAACTCTCTATCCCTCTTCCTTCCTCTTTGTAAAAAATCAATAAAATATATTTTTTTAAAAAGCCTTATAATTTTAAAAAATAAAAATAAAATGATAAATGGGCAAATGACTTAAATAGACACTTCTCCAAAGTGGACATACAGAAGGCCAAGGGATATATGAAAAAATGCTCAAAATCACTAATCATCAGAGAAATGCAAATTAAAACAACAAGGTATCACTTCACACCTTTTAGAATAGCTATTATCAAATGACAAAAGCTGGTGAAGATATAGGGAAAAGGGAACCCTAGTACACTCTGGTGGGAATTCAGACTGGTATAGCCATTGTGGAAAACAGTATGGAGATTCCTCAAAATGTTAAATATGGAACTCCCATTAGACCCTGTGATCTCTCTTTTAGAAATATATCCTAAGAAACACGAAATATCAATCAGAAAGAATATATGCATCCCTATGTTCATAGCAGTGCTATTTACAATAGTTAAGGTCTGAAATAGCCCAAGTGCCCATCTGTAGATGAGTGGATTAAAAAGTATACAGTCTTTTCACTGCACTGAAAATCTTCTGTGTTTTGCATATTTAACTCTTCCTACACCCCACAATCCCTAGTGACTATTCTAGAATGGTCATAGAGTTGGAATCATACAATAGATCATTTTTTCAGTCGTACACTTTCACTTAGTAATGTGCATTTAAGTTTCCACCACATCTTTGTACAGCTTGATAGCTCATTTTTTAGTGCTGAATAATATTCCATTGTCTAGATATATTACATTTATTTATTCACTTACTGAAGAAAATATTGGTTATCCCAAATTTTGATAATTGTGAATAAGCTGCTATAAACACCTCTGTAAAGGTTTTCGTGTGGACATAAACTTTTAACTCTTTTGGGTAAATACAAAGCAGCATAATTGCTGAATCATATAGTTATGTTTAGTTTTGCAAGAAACTGCCAAATTGTATTCCAAAGTGGCTATACTATTTTGAATTCCCACCAGGTACATAAGAGAGTTCCTGTTGCTCCACATGCTTGTCAGCATTTAATAATGTCAGTGTCCTGGATTTTGGCCATTCTGATAGGTGCATAGTGGTATCTCATTGTTATTTCATTTGCATGCCCTGATGACGTGATATAGAACTTTTTTTTCATGTGTTTATTTGCTGTCTATATATTTTCTTTGGTGAGGTGTCTACTGAGGGCTTGTTCTATTTTTTAATCAGGTAGTTTGTTTGCTTATTGTTGAGTATTAAGAGTTCCCTTGCATATTTTCATATTCTTTATCAGATATGTCTTTTGAAAATATTTGTCTTTTCTTTGACAATGTCTTTCACAGAGCAAAAGTTTTCAGTGTTAGTGAAGTCCAACTTACTAATTATGTCTTTCCTTTGGTGAAGCATCTAAAAGGCATTATGCCCAATATCATCTAGATTTCTTCTATGGTATCTTCTAGATGTTTTATAGTTTTGTTTTACATTTAGGTCTATGATCTTTTTGAGTTAATGTTTGTGAATGATAAAGTTTATATCTACTTCACATATTGCATGTGAATTCCCAGTTGTTCTAGTACTCTGTTGAAAAGATTATCTTTTCTCCATTGTATTATTTTTTATCCTTTATTAAAGATCAGTTGACTATATTTATGTGGCTCTATTTCTATTCCCTTCGTTCTGCCTCATTGATCTATTTTTCTATTCTTCCACCAATACCACACTGTCTTAATGTGGCTGTATGGTCAGTCATGAAGTTGTGTTATGTCAGTTTTCTGTTTTGTTCATCTCTTTCAGTATTGTATTGGTTATTTTAGTTCTTCTGCATATACCAGTAACCTTTAGATTCAATATCTAACATTTCTAAGCATCCAAAAGAACTTGCTGGGATTTGGATTGGGATTGCATTGAATGTATAGATCAAGTTAGGAAGAACTGACAGCTTGGTATTGAGTCTCTCTCCCCATAAATATAGAATACCTCTCCATTTATATTTAGGTCTTCTTAGATTTCTTCCATTAAAGTTTTATAGTTTTCCTGTAGATCTGGTACATCTTTGTGAGATTTATACCTGAGTATTTTATTTTTGAGGAATTCTAATACAAATGTAACTGTGTTTTCATTTTAAATTCCACTCACTCATGGCTAGCACACAGAAAGCTATTGATTTTTGTATATTAATCATATATTCTGCAACCTTCCTATAATCCCTTATTCATTTCAGGAATTTTGTTGTCAGTTCATTCAGATTTTTTGCACACACAATTATGTCATCTGTGAACAAAGTCAGTATTATTTTTTCCTTCCCATTCTGTATACTTTTTTATTATTATTAGTTTGCTAGAAGTGCCATAACAACATACCACAGGCTGGATGGCTTAAAAAACAAATTTATTCTTTCACAGTTCTGGAAACTGGAAGTCCAAGATGAAGGTGCCCCCAGATTTGGTTCTCTCTGAGGCCTCTCTCTTTGTTTGCCCCCTCCTCACAGTGGCATTCCTCTGTGCACAGGCACCCCTGGTGTCTCCTTGTGTGTCCTCATCTCCTCTCTCATAGAGACACCAGTCAGGTTGTGCTAGAAGCCCACCCAGAGCCTTGTTTACATTGCCCCTTTGAACGCCTTATTTCCAAATATAATCGCAAGCTGCAGTACTGGAGGGCTAGGGTTTCAACATACAAGTTTTGGAAGATATAATTCAACCCACAACACTTATTTCTTTTCTTTCTTTTTTTATTTTATTTTATTTATTTATTTATTTATTCATTCATTCATTTATTTATTTATTTATTTATTTATTTATTTATTTATCTGTCTGTCTATTATATTAGTAAGACTTCCAATAGAATGTTGAAAGTTGTGGTGAGTGAGGACATCCTTGCTTGTTCTTAATCTTAGTTAGACCGTTTCCAGTTTCTCATGATTAAAGATTATCTTAGCTTTTTAAAACATGATCTTGGGTTTTTTGTAGATGTTTTTATCAAGTTGAGGAAATTCCTCCCTATTCCTAGTTTGGTGAGAATTCCTTTACTCTTTATTTGTTTGTACCATCGCCACACACACCATTCAAGTTAAAAAATGGTGAGAGACATTTTTTCAGTATACTTTCCTCCTTTTAATCAGTTAATATGTCCTGTGTGTTTTACCTGAATTTTTCAACTCAGTCTTTTTTAATTTACACTGATGTACTTTAAGCACACATCAATAATATAAACTGACATGGCAGTTTCTCTGACTCAATTTTTATCCCCTTTTAAGTACATTTTTCACAGAGTCCTAACGATTTTCCTTGACTACCAACCACCTGCTCTCAAGCACCCGACCCTGCAATATCTATTACCTTTGGCATACACAGTTCTGGGTTTTAATTGCCTCTCCAACCTCCCTAAAGAATGAGATCATTTATACCTGAGACTACTAGTATTATAAAACCAAAACATAAAATTAATAAAATAAATAAACCTTCAAAGGTATACATGAGTAAATTTGGATCACATTCTATTTTGGTATTGGCTTGCTTCTATAACAATATGAAATAATGTCGTACAATAATTGACAAAAAATTATAAAGATATAAATCAAAGGAATTATTGCTCAAGAATGCTTGCAAATTTTTATCTCCTGCTTTAGTTCTTTATATTAGAATTCAGCAACTAGTAGTACCTCAGAGCACTCCACAATAGCTGCCACACTCAATATACAGTTTTATAAGTTAATGTATATAGTGAAGATTACTTATTATCTGTTTCTTTTTGTTATTCTTTTCTCTCAATATAACACATACAAAATACTTAATTCAAAGTGAAATTTCAATGACCACTTAACACAGTAAAGAAACTAGTTATAAAATTGAGAAATATTTTATTTAAAAAAATAAATTGGGCATTATTGTCAATTATCAATGATTGTATAAGTGGAGGAGCAATTCCAAAGACAAACACCAGACAAAATATTGTTTAAATGTTATAATAAAATATAAAGAGTGAAAAGCAGCATGCCATAAAAATAAATAGAATCAATTCTGTGAAATAAAATGTTATTTGAAATCAATGGGAGAGTTCCTGTTGAAGAATGCTTCTTTAATATCCAGCACATCTCCTGTAATCAGGGTGCTCAAAATTAACAATGTCTCAGAAGAAAGGGAAAAAGTAATAATGGGAAGGTTAGTCTCTGTTGAAAATGCTACTGATAACACTTTTGGGATGTTCAGGAGAATAACTTTCCTTACTGGCCATAAGGAGCATGCAAGAACTAGCCACAGCACCTTTGGTGGGAGAGAAATAATAATCACAGAACAGTATTTTTCTTCTCTAGAATTTTTTTTAGAGCTTCTTTGACATCTTTATTTCTCAGAGAGTAAATTAAAGGATTCAACATGGGAGTGACTAAGGTGTAACATAAGGAGGACACTTTACTCAACTCAGGAAATCTGTCAGGAGTGAGATACATAAAAAAGACAGCACCATACAGTACACTAACAACTCCTAAGTGAGAGCTGCAAGTAGAAAAGGCTTTCTTACGTCCCTCAGAGGAGTGTATCTTTAGAACTGTGGACACAATATACATATAAGAAACAATAATAACTATAACAGTTGGCAAGATAATGATGCTGGATAAGAGAAAAGAAATAATTTTATTGATAAAGAGATCAGAACAAGATATTCTCTGAAGTGGACGAGTATCACAGTAAAAGTGGTCAATGGCCCGAGAAGAACAAAAGGATAAAGTAAATGTCATGCTGGTCTGAAGAACAGAGGCGATGCAGCCACAAAAATAGGAACCAGCCACCAACTGAGTGCAGAGACGTGTTGACATCTGGACAGAGTACAGGAGTGGGTTGCAGATGGCAATGAAGCGGTCATAAGCCATGGCTGCCAGGAGAAATCCTTCAGTCACAATGAAGAGGGCAAAGAGGAAGAGCTGGGCCATACAGCCTGCAAAGGAAATGGACTTGTTCTCAGACCATATGTTGATCATGGCCTTGGGTGCAATAACAGTTGAGTAGAAGAGATCGATGAAGGAGAGGTTGCCTAGGAAGAAATACATTGGTGTGTTCAACCGGGGATCAGTCATAATAATGGCCATCATTCCAACATTTCCTATAAGGACCATGGCATATACAAATAGAAATAGCAGGAAGAGGAGAACGTGGAGCTCTGGACGGACCTTGAAGCCTACAAGAATGAAGTCAGTCACTTCTGTGTGGTTGCTTGTTCCTTTGTCACCCATGGCAGAAACCTGTTGAGAGGCACAAGGCAAAATAAATAAATGAACCATTGCCTTTGATCCTGGATACAAATAATCTGTTTAATATTAGGATTCACAAAACTATTTTATAATCATTATTCATTTTAACCTTATAAAATTAGTATGGCTGAGACTGGCTTGGCTCAGTGGATAGAGTGTCGGCTTGCGGACTGAAAGGTCCCAGGTTCGATTCCGGTTGGGGGCATGTACCTTGCTTGTGGGCACATCTCCACTGTGGAGCATGCAGGAGGCGGCTGATCGATGTCTCTCTCTCATCGATGTTTCTGACTTTCTATCTCTCTCCCTTCCTCTCTGTAAAAAATCAACAAAATATATTTTAAAATTAGTATGATTTACCTTTAAGGCAATTCCAACTGATAATTAATCAAACAGTTAATTTTATGTTCTAATTCCTATAATAAGTGGGATTAGATATTTTCCTGTGAGTCTAATGTAATGTCATTCCACCCAAATGCCTTTCACATTTGCAACTATCACTTCTCTGTATATTTCTGACTCATGATTTATGTATAAATTTGATGTCATGAAGCACTGATTGGAAGAGAGAACAAATCCTACATAATAAAAGCCTAATATGCTAAGTGCCTGGTAGTCTGGTCATCCATTCAACCAATCAAAGTGTAATGCTAATGATATGCTAAGGTTGCTTAACCATTCGCTATGATGTGCACTGACCACCAGGGGGCAGATGCTCTGGGATCTGGCCAATTGGGACTAAGTGAGATAGGCCAGACACACACTGGAGCCCTCCGATGGTCCCTCCCCAGCTAGCTAATCTCCTGTGTCCCTCCCAGCCCTAATCGTGCACCAGTGAGTTCCCTCAGCCTGGCCTTGCCTTCCTGCAATCCAGGCCCCCTTGAGTGATGTCAGAGAGCCAATCTCGACCCAATCCCACAGGCCAGGCAGAGGGACACCACTGGTGCATGAATTCGTGCACTGGGCCTCTAGTAATTTAATAAATGATATTTGGGAAACAATTTTGAAGTTTGACTTTAGAGATATTGGGGGTTGCAATAGTCTAGTTTAGCAAAATTTAATTTTAAAGGCTTAATTTAGAGTACCAGCTGAGATAAAGTAAGCCACTGAATTTAAAAACTACTTACAAGGTGCAATGACTTCTTGTGAGTAATGGAAACTTTGGATTCTGATGTAACTTAAATTCTACTAAGATAAAAGTTGTGTACAACCAAACATAAAAATTATTAGCACTTGTATGCTAAGATTTCTCTCCCAGATGAGCCTCCAAAGACTTTTCATAGACACAGTTTCCCTCATTTCCTCAGCCCATGGCTCATAGTTTTTTAAGAGGCCTATAGGTAATCTAAATAAAAATGAATTCTTTAGAAATGAGTACTGAACAAAATATATATATAAAGAAATTGTTGATTGCATGTTTATTTACCTGGACATAATTTCTATAGCCATCAGTAATTCATTTACTAGACAGCTCAACTAAGCATTTGAACTCCTTGTATTAACAATATGGACACATTCTATCTCCCCTCATGCCTTTATTTATATGCATGATTCTGCCTAGACAATAATAATGATAGCAAACATATATGTGGCACCATTTATATTCTGGACACTTCTAAATGTTTTTATAATCCATACAACAATAAACTGAGGTAAGGACCATTACATGCCTCAGTTTACAGATAAGGAAATATTGAAATGAAATCTGTTGGAAGCCACCTACTACGGTTGAACTCAGAATTAAGCCTAGAAGCTTGGCTCTGGAATCCACGCTTTTATTCACTGTAAGATATCACCTTTGATAACAAGTACTTCCTTTACTGATTTACTTCTACTTCAACTTTAGAGTTCAGTTAAAACTTATTATCTTCAAAATACATTCCTCCATTCTTTAATCTGGGTTAAAATATCTCTGTATACATCATGCTCCCTACTAAGCTATTATCACCATATTTTAATATTAAATATTAACAATTCTTTACTTGACAATAACTTCTGTATGATCAAAACTTCAATTTATCCTTCATAAATTGTCAGCATTATGTTCTGTGCCTGACAAATGGCAATTAATCATTGCATATTTATCATGTAGATAAAAGTTGAATGATATTTAAGCATGCAGAATCAGAGAAAAACTTGAAGGTTGTAATACTGCAGTGGTGAGCACAGGTTTAGGTTTAAATATAGGTTAAGTTCCAGTGCTGCTGCTCTCATTTTCAAACTGGGACCTTAGACAAGTCACTTCATAACTTGCTTATGTTGCTTATATAACTTAATATATTACTTACTTAAGTAATTGGATTGATTTTACCAAGTTACTATACCACTGTATCCTCATATACAAGAGGAATAAAACTAACATAACCCTTAAAGTATATAATGAAATACTGCCAGTAAATCACTTAGCACCATTGGTGACAAAGCACTCAGTATATAATAAAATAATAATTACAAATATTAGCCATTATTATAGCAATTTTATTATATCTTGTCATGCTCAATCCCACAATGCCCACCAAAATAATCAGTGTTATTAGGTTGAAAATTAATACCATGTACATGAGCTTTTTTGGATAAACCATTCTAAGTTGAGAGAAGGATTCAGGGCAACTATTAAAAGTTTTAAAAGAATAAAGAAATCTGAGAGAAGTGTAATATTTTGCCTGGAAAAAAGAGGACTAACAGGAAAACGATATGGTGACTCATGATTATACTTTTGTTATTCACAAATTCCATCAAAAATTAAACATGCAAATAACTGTATTATAAAGGAACAAGATTTTAAGTAGATTGTACTTAGAGTCTGAAAATGTATACAATCTCTAAGCAGTGAAAAGAGCCTGAAGTAGTTGTGAAACATTTTTGAAAAATAATGTATTTTTTTAATATTATTTTAATTTTGCCTAGGGACAAGGATTAGATCATTTTATCTTTAAGATTTATTCCTATCAAACTCATTCTAACGTTAATAAGTTTATGACTGAAGACATTTATACCTGGAAAAGAGAGTTTTCCTAGAGTCATCAATAAACAAGTAGTCAGTTTGTGACTTATTATTTGTCAAGAACTCACATGTTTTAAAATTTACTTTTACCTTATGTTGTTTAGTAACTTGTCAGATTCTGTAAGACGAGGCAACAGAATTCCAGTGTTCTCCTCTTGTTATTATTTTAATTCTAGAAAGGATAAACATAAAGATAATTAATAACTCTGTTCTGACTATAAGTACTAAAACATCATTAGGTTAAGATAAAATTTAACCACTCCTCCTACAAATTTTCAAATGCATGTTCATTATCTCAGTGTTAGATTCTTTCCATAGAAAAACTGCCTTCTCTTCCTCATTGCTCTACTTAACTGTTCTTTCCTTTAGTAGTTATTCCTTGAAAAATGTTGTAGTCCTTTGCAGAAGAGAGACAAAGTAAATTTTCCAAATGATGCTCTGATAAAACTGGCCTGGAAATTATATTTTATAGTTATGTAAAGTGAGCCTGAGGACTCAGTCTGCAGGATTGCCTCTCTCTTGCATTCTTGGATGCTTGAATTCTTTTAAAGAAGAAAAATAGATTGTATTGAATATGTAAGTAGAGGCCATGAGCCTTCTGAATCTCTAATAATATGCCAAAATACCAGCAGCAGCTATCTATAATGGCTTTGATATTAGTATAACAGTGTAACTTTTTGAAATAATTGCAGCATTGAGGTTTCCCTCATCTTCTGGGAGGATATCCTCCTGGGAGACAGAAAGCATAAGTAAGTTGTTAAGATATCTAGACCCCAGAGCCAAGTTCCATGAGCACTATAGAGGCTCTAGATTAAAAGAGAAAGAAAGAAAATAAACTAAGGGAAGAGCCAAAGGAATCAAATGCCTATAAGAGTTTCTTGCTATGTAAACCCTTTGAGTTTGGGGAAGTCCAAAAGGATATTTTATCATAATTTCTTCATTGAAAAAGAAGCATTTGAATTTTCCATGATAAAAGGTTTGATAGGAAATAAAAATAGTTATGAAAGGAAATATTATCCTTCAAAATATAATTTATAGGAAAAGTTCCTACTTATAAAGTTCACTTCATTTTCACCCAGAAACTCTTCATAGTTATTCTTCATTATTATTATTATCATTATTATTATCATTATCATTATTATTGATTTCAGAGAGGAAGGGGAAAGAGAGAAAGAAATAGAAATATTAATGATGAGAATCATTGATTGGATGCCTCCTGCATGCTCCCTACTGGGGATTGAGGCCACAATTCAAGCATGTGCCTTGGCCAGAATCAAATCTGGGACCCTTGTCTGCAGGTCAATACTCTATTTACTGAGCCAAGCGAGCTAGGGCTCTCCATAGTTATTCTTTGCCTATATTTTATCAAAAATAATACTGTATAATAGTGGACACAAGATGGCCACCACAAGATGACCAGCAGGGGAGGGCAGTTGTGGGCAATCAGGCCAGTAGGGGAGGGCAGTTAGGAGTGACGAGGCCTGCAGGGCATTGAGGGGGAGGGGGGAGAACCAAGCCAGCAGAGAGGACAGTTGCGGGTGACCAGGCCAGTAGGGGAGGGCAGTTGGGGGTGGACCAGGCCTGCAGGGGAGGGAAGTTGGACTAGGCCAACAGGAGAGGACAGTTCGGGGTGAGCAAGCCTACAGTAGAGGGCAGTTAGGGGCAATTGGGCTGGCAAAGGAGGGCAGTTAGGGGTGACAGGGATAGCAGGGGAGGGCAGTTGTGGGTGACCAGTACTGCAGGGAAGGATAGTTAGGGATGACCAGGCCTGCAGGGGAGGGCAGTTAGGGTTGACCAGGCCAACAGGGGAGGGCAGTTAGGGCAACCAGACTGGCAAGTGAGTGGTTAGGGGGTTATCATACTGGCAAGCAGAAGCAGTTAGGGGCAATCAGGCAGGCAGGCAGGCAAGCAGTTGGGAGCCAGCAGTCCTGGATTGTGAAAGGGACATCCCTCAAGAGGTCCAGACTGGAGAGGGTACAGGCTGGGTTGAGAGACACACACATCCCTGTGCACGAATTTCATGTACCAGGCCTGTAGTTGATAAAAAGTAGACTAGCATGACCATGATAGAGGGGCAAAATCCAGCAAATGCCTTCTAATTCATTAAGTTGACAAGAGAAATTATTTTCAGATGTCTTAAATTAAATTACAGTAGGCTAGAGGATGAGAGGAAGAAACTTGAAGTTAATCAGTCAGCAACCACAGCAGAAACCAAGGAAATACTGCTTGTACTCCTGAATGTATGTTGAAACTTTGAATAAACTTTCAGGCAGCTATTTCAGCAATTATCTTTAACAAAATAGCTCACCAGCCACAGGCCACTGCATTCTGCTTACTCATGAACCTTTCAGACTATTCCCACAATCAATCGAGATGTAAAAAGTACTTCTTTCTTAAGGACTATTCACCTATCTTTTTTTCCCCATTTCCCATATCTATAGATAATGAAAATTCCTTTACAAAAAACAACTTACCTCCTTCTTGCCTAAATAAAGAGGAAGAGAAGAAGGAAGAGGAGGAGGAGGAAGAGGAAGAGAATCCTATGAACCCCAGGACTGCTCCTGATGGGTTAGACTACATAACCCAGGGCCTGGTCCTTTCTCTAGCTAGCAAATGTCTCTTTCAGAACAACTTTTGGTTTTTAAGCTTTTTGTTTAACAAAGTAAAGTAAAGGGTAAATAATGATTGATTCAATTTAAAGTTAGGTTCACTTTTTAAAAATTTTATTTTTATTGTTAAAAGTATTACAGAAGTCCATTTTCCCCCATTGACTCCTTTCACCCTGCAACCACTCTACCCTTTGGTTCACTTTTTAATGGCTTGAAAGTTGTTTATCCAAGTGTTATGTATTAAACTAGTAATTTATCAACAGTCACTGTATATAATAAAAATATGTTTTAAAATTGCTCTATATCAGTATAAAAATAATCAATATCAATTTGTACTTGATAAAAAATTAAATCATCAAGCAATGCAACTGGAAATTATATGCATTAACAATATTTTCATTACCAGCATCCTTTAAAGAACAACCATGAATTGGACTAGTATGTTTCAGGAGTTGATTCCCAGCTCCTAGTACATGCAGTATCATCTATAAATGTAACTCAATTTATTTATTTTTCTCAAAAATTTTAAATAGGGAATTTGCCACATCATCATAAATGTAGGCTGAAAAAGATGGTGCCAATGCTGCAGGATTAGGTATCCTGGAAATATGAATCAGTTGCCCATAAAATTACATATGACCTTAACATATATAACTAGCCACACATCATATATACAACTTTTACTTAATGACACAATGTTTCTCTATAACCCCAACTGCAGGGCTGATGAATTAGACACCCCTTAGGATATTAGTCATTTGATTTCCATAATAAAGAATACAGTCTTTACCAGGGCCCAAGATAGGAGCTGTTTCTCAAAAGAATTTGAATATGACTTGTTTTCTCTAAATCCTTATATGCCACCAATCAGACTTTCCAATCAGAGTTTGCCACAGTTTCCACAAAACATCTAATATTCCACAAGAACCCTGAGTATTATTGAGTATTCTTCTTTATAAGTTCCAAGTGACAGTGCTGCTTATTTCAAAGTCTGAATCAGGTGAAGAACAGTGAGATTTTATGGGTGCATAATGGATGTATACACACTTAAGAAGCATTATATATTACCTCCAAAATTCAAAAAAAGTATTTAACCATTCCTACTAAGAGTGTGAATGGTCTAGCAAGTTTTCTTTCACTTTGGAAGGAATAGATAAACATGACCAGCTCACTGGATCGCAGAGTTGCACATTACTATATTTTCATATGCTATATCTCACATTCCCTATCACTTATGTGTCTTACCAAGGAATATAGAGTAAAAATTATGGTAAAAATAAAGAAAAATTATAGCCAATATCAATCATTAATATAAATTCACAAATTTTAACAAAATTTAAGGGAAAACAACAACATAGTAGTGTATAAGAATGTTGGTCAAAGAGTGCAATAAAATGGCAATAAATACATATCTATCAACAATTGAATCTAAAAAACAAAAGAAACAAATAAGAAATCTAATGAACAAACTAACCTGATGAATAAAATAGAACCAGAGGCATGGGAACATGGAACAAACTGAAAAATCTCAAAAGGAAGGGGAAGGGAGGACAGGAAAAGATAAACCAAAGAACTTACATGCATATATGCATTACCTATGGACAGGGACAATAGAATGGTGGGGCAAGAACTGGGTGGAGGTGGGCAATAGGGGTACATCTGTAATAATCTCAACAATTAAGAAAAAACAAGAAATATATATATTATATGATTGTGTTATGTGTCCAATTGTCTTTCCAAAAAGAAATTATCTATTCATGTCTTATCTCCCAGTGTCTGGGAATGTGACCTTACTAGGAAAAAGGGTCATTGCTAATGCAATTATTTAAGATGAGTCATTCTGGAGTAAAGTGGGCCCTTAATTCAATATGATTGATAGTTTTATTAAAAAAAAAGATAAAAAAGACACATGGAAACACATATGCATAGAGGAAAAATGACATGAAGACACACAGGGAGAATGTCATGTGATGACAGAGACAGAGATCATATCTATGGTGCCATAAGTCAAGGATGCCAAAGATTGTTAGCCATACCAGAAGCTAAGAGAAAGGTATGAGCAAACCCTGCCAATACCTTGGTTTTCAACTTCTAGCCTTCAGAACTGTGAGACAAATTTCTATTGTTTAGAGGAAGATGTTGGCCAACAAGCCAACAGTGAGGAAGAGAGTGTGAGTGAGTGAGCAAAAGGGGAGTGGTGTGTGTGTGTGTGTGTGTGTGTGTGTGTGTGTGTGTCTGTGAGTAAGGGACAGTTAAACCCTGCAGAATGTTCTTCTAGATGGGGAGCCCCTGCTGCCACTGAAATCACTCCCAGGGCAGATAGCTCTGACAGAAACCACACCATCTTGAATGGAAGAGCTGATGTGACTAAGACCCCAGCCTCACCACCACCCAGACTGGCCTCAAATGCCAACCCAGATCCTACAGTCACTCTGGCCAAAGACCTGTTGCCTCAGCTGCAGACCCATGGACACCAGGACTCTAGCCTTCCTGGATGCAGTATCCTATGGGTCTTGAGCTGCACCCCCAACCCCCATACCTAGAACATCATTCCAGCCCTGCGAATCACACAGATGAGACTTTGATTGTGCCCCCCACCCTATCTTCCAAGCCTACAGTGTGATCACTTGGCCCAGAACAACCTACCAAGACCATGGCATCAGCCCTGGACCTGCATGTCCTGCAGCCAAGCCTCTGACTGCACTCCATACCCACCAAGTCCATGGCATGGGCCCTGGACCAAGCACATCCCACCTGTGAGCCTGGGACTGTGCTCCCTGCCTGCCAAGCCCACAGCATCAGCCCTGAACCTGTGTGTCCCACCAGCAAGCCTCAGACCAGTGATAGCAAGAAGGGGGAGACAATGAAATAACCCCTAATGTAAAGAAAAGGAGGAATCACCAGAAAAGGAACTAAATGAAATGGAGGCATGCAATGTGTCAGAAGAAGAATTCAGAGTAATGTCATACAATTCACAAACTGGATGGATGAGAAAATCAATAACTTATGTAAGACTCAAGAAGAAATCAAGCATGATAAAGCTACAATAAAAAACATGATGGAAAGTTTCAACAATAGACTAATAAAAATGGAGGACTGAATTAGTGAGTTAGAAGATATGGCAGATAATGTCCAATCTGAATAGCAATTAGAGGAAAATATTAAAAAGCAGAAGGAGAGACAAAGGGAGCTTTGGGACAACATGAAACAAAGTAACATACATATAATAGGAATGCCATAACAGCAAAAAGAGGAACAAAAATTAGAAAACCTATTTGAAGAACTAATGACAGAAAATTTCCCTGATATGGGGAAGAAAAAAGTCAAGTAAGCACAGAGAGTTCCAAACAAGAAGAACACAAAAAGACCCCAAACCGGACATGTTGTCATTTCAATGGCAAATATTAATTACAAAAAAAAATATCTTAAGGGCTACAAGAAGAAAGACAGAAGGTTACCAATGATGGAACTCCCGTTAGACTATCAAATGATTTTTCAACAGAAACACATCAGACCAGAAGAGAATGAAATGAAGTATACAAAGCTTTGCAAAGCAAGATACTGAATCCAAAAATACTCTATCCAGCAAGCTTATCATTGAAAATTAAAGGAGAAATCAGGAGCTACACAGACAAAAAAAAAAGGGGCTAAAGAAGTTTATGAGAACCAGCCAGCAATGCAAGACATGCTAAAGGGACTGTTATAAAAAGAAGAAATAAAAAGGGGAGAAGGAACTCAGGCATAAAGAATAAAAATTGCTCCAAAAAATACCTATCAATAATAACCTTAAACATAAATAGATTAAATGCTTCAATCAGAAGACATTGAGTGGTTGAATGGATAACTAAACATGACCCATATGTATGGTGTCTACAAGACAGCCACCTCAGAACCAGGGAATCACACAGACTGAAAGTGAAGAAATAAAAAAATATATTTTAAGAAAATGGAAATGATAAAAAAGCTGTGATAGCAATACTTATACCTGAAAAAATAGACCTCAAAGTGAAGGCCATAACAAGAGATAAGGAGGGCCACTTCATAATACTAAAGTGATTGATACAACAAGAAGATATAACTCTGGAGAACATATATGCTCCCAATGCAGGAGCACCCAAATACAAAAAGAAAGAAAAAATTCAGGAAGATATCAAAGAAGAGACTGACAGCAATACAATCATAGTAGGGGACTTTAATACCCCACTGACATCACTGGATAAAGCCTCTAGATAAAAAATCAGCAAAGAAATAGCAATCCTAAATGATACACTAGACCAGATGGAATTAATTGACATCTTCAGAACATTTCACCCCAAAGTTACAGAATACAAATTCTTCACAAGTGCATATGGGACATTTTCAAAGATAGACCACATTTGGGGACACAGGCAAAGTCTCTCCAAATTCAAGAAGAGTGAAATCATCTTCTCAGATCACAATGGCATAAAACTAGAAATCAACTATAATAAAGATAATAAAAAAATTCAAACATTGGAGGCTAAATCATGTGCTATTAAACAATTATTGGGTCACCAATAAGGTCAAAGGAGAAATAAAAAACATCCTGGAAACAAAGGACAATGAAAACACAACAATCAAAAGTCTCTTGAACACAGTGAAAGCATTCCTGAGAGAGAAGTTAATGGCATTATAGGCCTACCTCAGAAGATAAGAAAAACTTGAAATACATGACCTAACTATACAACTTAAAGGATTAGAAAGAGAGCAACAAGAAAAGAACAGAGTGAGCAAAAGGATGGAGATAATAAAGATCAGAACAGAAATAAATGACATAGAGACCAAAAACAATACAAAAAGAGAGAGAGAGAGAGAAACCTGTTTCTTTGAAAGGATAAACAACATTGATGAGCCTCTAATCAGGCTCAATAAGAAGCAAAGATAGAGGACCCAAATTAACAAAATTAGAAATGAAAGAGGTGAAATAATAGACCCCATAGAAATACAAAGTACTGTAAAAAGAAAACACTATGAACAACTCTATTCCAACAAACTGGTCAACCTAGAAGAAATGAACATATTCCTGGAAAAATATCACCTTCCAAAACTCAATCAGGAAGAATAAAAAATTGGAACGGGCTAACTATGGAGAAAAGTAAAGCAATAATCAAAACACTATCAGAAAACAAAAGCCCTGGGACAGACAGCTTCACAGGGGAGTTTTACCAAACATTTAAGGAAGAATTTAAACCTATTATCTGCAGACTATTCCAAAAAATTCAAGAAGGAACACTTCCAAACTCCTTCTATGAAGCCAGCATCACCCTAATACTAAAACCAGATAAAGACAACACAATGAAAGAAAATTACAGGCCAATATCCCTCATGAGCATAGATGCCAAAATCCTCAACAAAATTCTAGCAAATTGGATCCAGCAGTACATCAGAAAGATCATACACCATGACCAAGTAGGATTTATTCCAGGAATGCAAGAATGGTATAATATCCACAAATCAATAAACATGATACATCACATAAACAAATTCAGAGATAAAAAACTCACATAGTCATATCAATTGATGCAGAAAAAGGATTTGACAAAATCCAACACCCTTACTTCATAAAAACTCTCAGCAAGGTGGGAATAGAAGGATCATACCTCAAAATAATAAAAGCCATATATGATAAACCTACAGATAACATCATACTCAATAGGCAAAAACTAAAACCATTTCCCCTAAGAACAGGAACAAGACAGGAATGGCCACTTTCACCACTCTTGTTCGGCATAGTACTGGAAGTATTAGCCATTGACATTAGACAAGAAGAAAAAATAAAAGGCATTCAAATTGGAAAAGAAGAAGTAAAGTTGTCCTTATTTGCAGGTGACATGATATTGTACATAAAAAACCCAAAGGACTCCATCAAAAAACTAATTGACTTAATAAGTGAATTAGGCAATGTAGCAGGATACAAAATTAATGCCAAGAAATCTGTGGCATTTCTATACTCTAATAGTGAAATTACAGAAAGAGAGACTAAAAAAGCAATCCCATTTATCATCGTACCAAAAAAATTAAGATACCTAGGAATAAACTTAACTAAGAAGGTAAAAGACCTATATGCAGAAAACTAGAGGACACTGAAAAAAAGAGTTAGAGGGAGACATAAACAGATGGAAGAACATACCATGTTCATGGACTGGGAGAATAAATATCATTGAAATGTCCATACTACCCAAAGCAATCTATAGATTCAATGCACTCCCCATTAAAATACCAATGGCATATTTCACCGACCTAGAAAGAACTCTCCAAAAATTCATCTGGAATAAAAAAAAAAGCCCAAATAGCCATGGCAATCCTGAGAAAGAAGAATAAAGTAAGTGAGTTCTTAATACCAGATTTCAAGCTGTATTACAAAGTAACTTCTCAAACCCAGTGTGGGCAGGAAAATGACATATGTAGACTACCTTGGGGTACATTTCTCTCCTCCAAGTACCAATCATTATAGCAAGAATTACACTATATTGTGTAAAAAAAAAAACTTCTATTATGTAAGTCACCAAGTTCGTGGAACTTTATTAGAGCAATCCTAAAAAATTAATACAGATTAAATGGACAAAATGTGTTCTCAAGTCATTTTTTCAAGTATGTTTATCAACTTGTAACAAAATTCGGTTCATTTCTATTTGTTTTCAATGACTGGAATTGCTTTTTTTTACTTTTTGGCCATGCTAGTATTAGTGATTTATGTTTACAAAATCATCCCGTATAATAAAGTATAACCCCCCCCCAAAAAAAAAGGTTAATTATACTGATAAATGCAAATGCACAATAAAATTATATGAAATTCAAAAATAAGATAGGAATAAAATAAATGAAAAAAAATGAGAAAAAGACGAAAGCATTAAAGACTCCTAAGGTCCTTGGTATTGTTTAGAAAAATGTTAAATATTTAGTAACCAGACCATGATACATTAAATACGCCCAATGAAGTTTCTAGGGGGAAAAATACTGAAAAACAATCTTTCAAAAAATATCTAATGAATAAAATAAGCTAATGACCAAAATAGATCCAGAAACATAAAAACATGGAACAGACCGTTGAGTCTCAGAGAAGATTCACCAGAGAACTTGTATGCATATCTGCATAACCCATGGACACAGACAATAGGTCAGTGAAGGCCTGGAGAGAAGAGATCAACGAGGGAGAGGGAAAGGGGACATAAGTAATACTTTCAATAAATAAAAATTTAAATAAATAAATAAAACATATTCAAAAAATGATCTTTATATATATAAAGACCTAAGTAACTGTGACGACCAGTTGACCAAACAATAGGTCGACCAGTTGCTATAACACACACTGACCACAAGAGTAGATGCTCAACACAGGAGCTTCCCCTTGGTGGTCAGTGCACTCCCACAGGGGGAGTGCCACTGAGCCAGAAGCTCCCCAGCTTAGGGCTGGCAAGCACAGCAGTGGTGATGGGAGCTTCTCCCACCTCCTCTGCAGGTGGTCAAAAAGGAGTGAGGGGTCCCGGACTGTGAGAGCCCCAGGCTACCAGAGGGATGTCTGACTGTCAGCTTAGGCCTTATCTCCATGGGGGATCAGGCCTAAGTCAGCAGGCGGACATCCCCCAAGGGATCCCAAACTGCTAGACAGCACCGGCCAGACTGAGGGACCACCCCTCAAGTGCACAAATCTTGTGCACCAGGCCTTTAGTTGGAAAAGAAAAGAAAAAAAAAAGACACGCAGAAATAAAAATCACAAAATTTGATGCAAACACAATCTAAAAAATCAGTGTTACAATAAATAAGTTCTAAATTGGCTATGCAGTGTGTTTGCTTTTATCCTATTTTAAATATGATTCTTCTGCCTCACTACCAATTCTATATGTTACCAATATGCTTACAAGTCTAATAAATAACTTCTTGCTTAGGTTGCTTAACTTAGTTTCTATTACTTGCACCCAAAAGTCTAAACAAATATCCATAATTAGTACAAGGGGATGCATGGATGTAATTGCTTCAGGGAAAACTAGGGTTTGGGAATTGCTTATCTAGTAAAAAATATTTTTTTGTAAAAAAAGAAAATCTATTTTATATGGTCTGCTAAACCAAACAATCATTATCATGACATATAATTATGTCATGGTTAATTCAAAGACTGAAACAATGTAAGTACTTCTGAGAAGTTAAAGCAAAAATTGAGCTCAGATTCTTACATCCTTATTTCTAATAGGGAATTTCTGTCACCATAGAAAAATAATTTCCTATATTTTACTAGAGGCCTAGTGCCCAAAATTCATGCACAGGCAGGGTAGAGGGGTGTCCCTCTGCCTCGCCTGCACCCTCTCCAATTGAAAACCCCTTGAGGGATGTCCACCTGCCCTTTTAGGGCCAAGTAGTATTGGGCCTAAAAGGACAGTCAAACATCCCTCTCACAATCCAGGACTGCTGGCTCCCAACCGCTAGCCTGCCTGCCTACCTAATTGCCTCTAACCGCTCTGCCTGCCAGCCTGATCACTACCTAACCACTCCCCTGCCAGCCTGATGGATGCCTAACTGCTCCACTGCTGGCCCGATTGTCCCTAACTTCCCTCCTCTGCCTGCCTGGTCACCCCAACTGCTCTCCCCTGCAAGCCTGGTTGCACTTAACTGTCCTCCCCTGCAGGCCTGGTGGCCTCCAACTGCCCTCCCTGGCTGATCCAGTCACCCCTAACTTCCCTCCCTTGTCAGGCTGGTTGCCCCTAACTGCCCTTCCCTACTGGCCTGGTTGCCCCTAACTGCACTCCCCTGCTGGCCTGATCACCCACAAATGCCCTTCATTGCAGTCATGGTCCCTCCCAACTGCCCTCCCCTACTGGCCTTCTTGTGGCAGCCATATTATGTCCACATGGGGGCAGCCATCTTTGACAACATGGGGGCAGCCATCTTCTGTGTTGGAGTGACAGACAATTTGCATATTACTCTTTTATTAGATAGGTTAGCTGCAGAGATGAATAGCAGACAACAAACACCAGACTGTGAACTTTTGGTTCACTGAGTTCAAAATATGTTGATTCATTCACTCATCTCTTACACTGAGGATTCCTGGGTGTATATGATTACTTAAATAAATACCCTGTTATTTCTGAAGCTCTACTCCAATCACCTTTGCATGAAGAAGTAAACTCCACTAATAGAGTTATTTCCAACGTGGCTTAAGATGTTGCTACTCCTTTATTGAGGAAGTTTCCTTGAAGGAAGAAGCTATGATTTCTCTTATAACCTCAATATTATGAGCCTTGTTACTAGAATCAGAATGCAGCATGCTGAAGCAGAAATACTGTTTCAATGTAGATGCAGAATTTGTGGAAGACTGGCTTTGAAGTATACTATTTCAGTGTGAATGACTTTCAGAGGCTCTTCCACTTGAACAAGATGTCGATATAGGGAAGAATTGGTACTTACCAGATATAGTGTGCTAGTTCATACAAATAGTAGAGGTCTAATGGTTTTTTGGGTTGCTAATGCAAACTATTACCTAATCACTGGATCTCTCTAAAGGAAATTGAGACACTGCAAGTGCTTTGGGAATGTAGAAAAAGAAATACAATATCTTTAGATGTTCTGGTCTCATTCATGTTGGTTAGATACTCTGAGGTGGAAGAAAATATCCCCTTTACTAGTGACAAGGGGAAAAACCAGCAACTTTCAAAGCAGCTGTGATACTTACCTCAAAGAATGTTGGTGAAAGACACTGAAGTTAAAATAACCTTCCAGATATCAATGGGAATAGTGGAGTGAGAGAGTTCAAAATGTGGCACCTGACTGGGGGAGCAAAGAAAGGTTTGGTTAGCATGAAAATAGCCACTCTGGCTTACCATTCAAAAGGATGGATGTGATATAGTAATCTCCACCTAGGTTAGTTAATTTTTAGTTGTCTGTGAATAAAATAAGTGTATACTCTTCTCAGAGAAACACAGAGATGGAGTTACATCTGATCAATAGAGAAGTGACTTGAGCTACCATGATTCAAATCACCCAATTCTTACCTCTGAGTTTGTTCACATACAGAGTTACACTGCAATGAAGAGAGATCTGGATACTCAAGTAAAGTGTGAAATAAAATCCTTCCAACAAACCTTCTTTGAGTGACAAAACAGTGAAGAAAAGTACCTACCCAAACATTTTGTGGACTTTTACGGATTTTTAGATCTTGTTTCAGAACTATCTAGCATAGGAAAAATTTCTTGGAGTAGATATTTCTTGAAGTAAATATTTCCAGGTATGGCATTTGATAATTTTGGATCCTATTTGAAGATACTTTCTATATTTTTCACTTTCTAACTTCATTAAATGCTGACTAGGAATTCACTCTCTCCAGCTTTACTACTCTGTATGTGCAGTCAGAGCAATATGTATATAGCTTATCCAAGAGAGTTTGGTATATATATATATATATATATATATATATATATATATATATATATGCATAGGGTAGTCCCTCAGCCCAACCTGCACCCTCTTGCAATCAAGGATCCCTGATCATGGGATCAGGCCTAAACCGGCATTCGGACATCCCTCTCACAATCCAGGACCTCTGGCTTCTAACTGCTTACCTGACTACCTGCCTGGTTGATTGCCCCTAACCACTCTGCCTGCCTGCCTGATCACCCCTAACCACTCACCTGCCTGCCTGCCTGATCACCCCTAACTGCTTCAGCTTCAGCCCCTGCTATAGCAGCTTCATCCAGAAAGATGTCTAAAATGATGTCCGAAAGGTCATTCAGCTTTCCAGTCTAATAAGCATATTATGCTTTTATTATTATAGATAGGTGTGTGTGTGCACGCATGTATGCGTGTGTGTGTGCGTGTGTGCATGCACTGTAATTATTTTATCTATTGCTTAAGTTAAAAGTCACCATAGATAAGTAGGTTGCCATAACAGAAACCTAATTATAGATATTCAATTGAGAAAACAAATACCAATCATAACAGTGAAAAAAATGTAAATAAACAGATGGTTTTTAAATGTGGATAAGGAAAGAAGGAACCATATCTTTTAAACTAAGAAATATTAAAACCATTCTTTGGCTAAAGTTTTTGTTTTTACAAAATTAGAATAATTAAGAAATGATTTTGAAATGGATTCCTTCTTTATATTTTTTTTAGTTCTAGATACCTTACCTTCCTCTTACCTCATCTCTTTCCTGTTCTTCCCCTTCCCCTTTAACCCACAACAGAAAGTAGCTTTGTCCCCACTGAGAGCACTAGGATAACAGTTTACATGCACTCAAAATTTTTATTGATGTTATGACATATATTAGTATCATGGGATTGGGCAAAGCGACATCAATACACAACTCACAACAGTAAGAATATTTAGAATCATATCAATTCAACATTACATTTTTACAATATTAATCAGTTCAGTTACTCCAATCACCAATTTAAAACTCATAATAAGGAGTTGAAACTATCCTAAAGAAAGACAAATGGAGAAAGCTCTGGGTTCTTGTCTATGAATGCTTAATTTAGTAATTTTAACTTATATTTGTGAAGTTTCAAATCAATGCTTAATTATCATTTGCAACTATAAAGAAATAGTATGCAAATTAGGCCGGGATGCTGTAAAGATCATGACTGGACAGGAGGAGGATGTGCCAGCAGATGAGGCCTGGAGCAAAGACAGAGACAGAAACAGGGGGGCCTGCCTGAGCCAGTATGGTGGTTCTGGTAGCCCAGAGCAGACAGGGGCAGGAGGGCTGTTGGGGACCTGGGGCTGGCCAAGCTGCCATGCCAGCTCAGGCAGCCCCAGAGCAGACACTGGCAGGGGGTCAAAGAGGACCTGGGGCCTGACTCTCTCGTGGCCCCCAGGGTGCCTCCTCACATGGTGGGAGATGGGAAGCCTCCTTCCACGATTTCAATCACACGCTGGGCCTCTAGTATAATTATAAATGCCCTCACCAAAGTTCTACATTAATAGACTAAGCCTTAGGTAAATATTATTAGTACATAAAATTTAAAGACAAAATGCAGCATGTGATGTTTCAGAACTATCAATATATGTATGTTGTCTATAAACAGAGAACCAGGGACGACAAGTACAAAAAATTTAAAGTGTTTGAGATACCTAATGCAGTCTTCAGCCTCTCAAGATCATATCACTATGAAAAGACTTCTCCATGTGGATTTGGTATACAATTTTAAAATACCCTCAGAATAACAATTTATTATGTATATGATGAAGAATGTAGTCCTCAAACTTTCTTTTTAAAATTTATTTATTGTCTAAAGTTTTACATACTAGTATGTCTTCTTTTTCCCTGGTTCATGTCCCCACACCAACCCATTCGCACCCTGGGTAAGACCCCACCACCACAGTATCTGTGCCCATTGGTTATACTAATATGCATGCATACAATTCATTTGGTTGTTCTCTAATCCCTCTCCCCTGCCATTTGTCTCTGGATCTATTATTGTACATCAAATTATGTTGATCATTAAATCCCACACATGAGTGAGATCATGTGATATTTACTTTTATCCAACTGGCTTATTTTGCTTAGCATAATACTCTCCAGTTCTATCCATGCTGTTGCAAATGGTAAAAGTTCCTTCTTTTTTTTAGTGGCATAGTATTTTATTGTGTAGATGTACCACTGTTTTTTAATCCACTCATCTGCTGATGGGCACTTATGCTGTTTCCAAATCTTAGCTATGGTAAATTATGTTGCTATGAATATAGGGGTGCATATGTCCTTTCTGATTGGTGTTTCTTAGGATATAGTCCTAGAAGTGGAATTACTGGATCATATGGGAATTCCACTTTGAACTTTTTGAGGAAATTCCATACTGTCTTCCACAGTGGCTACACCATTTGCATTCTCACCAGCAGTACACGAGCGTTTCTTTTTCTCCACATCCTTACCAGCACTTGTTATTTGTTGATGTGTTGATGATAACCATTCTGACAGGTGTGAGATGGTATATTCTTGTTTTGATTTGCATCTCTCGGATGATTAGTAACTTTGAGCATATTTTCATATATCTCTCAGATTTCATATATCTCTCATATGTCCTCTTTTGAAAACTGTCTATTTAGGTCCTTTGCCCATTTTTTTATTAGATTGTTTATCTTCCATTGGTTAAGTTGTATGAGTTCTCTGTAAATTTTGGAGATTAAAACCTTATCTAAAATATCATTGGCAAATATGTTCTCCCATGTAGTGGGCTTTCTTGTTGTTTTGTTGATGGTTTATTTTGCTGTGCAGAAGCTTTTTATTTTGATGTAGTCCCATTTGTTTATTTTCTCCTTAGTTTCTATTGCCCTAGGAGCTGTTTTGATAAAGATATTGCTAGGAGGAGATATGTCTGCTATTTTGCTGCCTATTTTGCTGCCTATGGAGTCTTATAGAATTTTCATGGTTTCCCATCTTATATTTAAGTCCTTTATCCATTTTGAGTTTGTTTTTGTGTATGGATAGATACATGCAAAAAAATGAAACTAGACCACCAAATTACACCATACACAAAAACAAACTCAAAATGGCTAAAGGACTTAAATATAAGATGGGAAACCATGAAAATTCTACAAAACTCCATAGGCAGCAAAATAAGACATATGTCCTCCTAGCAATATCTGGGCCAGGGTTTTTGTTTGCTGGAAGATTTTTGATCACTGCTTCCATTTCTTCAGTAGTTATTGGCCTATTCGGGTTTTTTTATTCTTCCTGATTGAGTTTCGAAAGCTTGTATTTTTCTAATATGTCCATTTTGTCTAAGTTGTCCATTTTGTTGTTATAAAGTTGCTCATAGTATTTTTCATAATCCTTTGTATTTCTGTGGGATCAGTTGTTACTTCACCTCTTTCATTTCTGATTTTGTTTATTTGGGCCCTCTCTCTTTGTTTCTTGGTGAGCCTGGCTAGAGGTTCATCAATCTTGTTTATCCTTTCAAAGAATTGGCTCTTGGTTTTATTGATCTTTTGTATTTTTTTTATTTCATTTGTATTTCATTTATTTCTGCTCTGATCTTTATTATTTCCTTCTTTCTGCTTATGCTAGGCTTTTCATATGCTCTCTTACTAACTCGTTGAGTTGTAGGGTTAGATAATTTATTACCATTTTTTGTTTGTTTTTTGAGGTAGGACTGAACTTCCCTCTCAAGACTGCTTTCACTGTGTCCCATAGATTTTAGATTGTTGTGTTTTTATTGCCTTTTGTTTGCTATGAGTTTTTATTTTCTCTTTGATCTCTTTGTTTAATAGCATACTATTTAGCCTCCAGGTGTCTTATTTTTTTCATTGTTTTTATTGTAATTGATTTCCAGTTTTATGTCATTAGAATATGAGAAGATGCTTGATATGATTTCTAACATTTTTTAATTTGAAGAGACTTTGCATGTGTCACAATATGTGGTCTTTGAAAATGACCTATGTGCACTTGAGAAGAATATATATTCTGTGCTTTGGGGTGAAATGTTCTGAAGATGTCAATTAATTCCATCTGATCTAGTGGGTCATTTAAGAGTGATGTTTCTTTGCTGATTTTTTGTGCAGAGGATTTATCCAGTGGTGTTAGTGGAGTATTAAAATCCCCAACTATAACTGTATCGCTGTCATTCTCTCCCTTGATATTCTCCAGAAGTTTTTTTATGTATTTGGGTGCTCCTATATTGGGTGTATATATGTTTACCAGAGTTATATCTTCTTGTTGAATTGCTCTCTTTAGTATTATGAAATGGCCTTCCTTATCTCTTTTTAAGGTCTTCACTTTGAGGTGTAATTTGTCAGCTATAAGTGTTGCTACCCCAGCTTCTTTTTCATTTCCATTCACCTGAAAAGCCTTTTTCCATCCTTTCACCATCAGTCTGTGTGAGTCCTTTGTTCTGAGGTGGGTCTCCTGTAGACAGCAGATTTATGGGTCATGTTTCTTAACCATTCAGCTACCATATGTCTTTTGATTTGGGGCATTTAATTCATTTACATTTAAAGTTATTATTGATAGGTACTTGTTTGTTGCCATTTTTATTCTTTATGCCTGTGTTCCTTTTTCCCTTCCTATTTCTTTTTACAGCAGTACCCTTAGCGTTTCTTTCATTGCTGGTTTGGTGGCAATAAATTCCTTTAGTCCTCTTTTATGTGTGAAGCTCCTGATTTCACCCTCAACTTTGATTGACAGCTTTGCTGCATACAGTATTCTTGGATTCAGACCTTTGCTTTGCATGACTTTGTATGTTTCATTCCATTCCCTTCTGGCCTGATGTATTTTTGTTGAAAAATCAGTCAATAGTCTGATGGGAGATCCCTTGCAGGTAACTTTCTGTCTCTTTCTGGCAGACTTTAATATTCTTACTTTGTCATTATTGTCTGCCAATTTAATTGTAATGTGTCTTTTTGGGTTCATTTTGTTTAGAACTCTGTGTGCTTCTTAGACTTGTGTAAGTTTTTTCTTCTTCCCAATATCAGAGAAATTTTCTGACATTATTTCTTCAAACAGGTTTTTTATTCTTGCTCAGTTTCCTCTCCTTCTGAGACCCCTATTATGCAGATGTTGTTTCATTTCATATTGTCCCAAAGTTCCCTTAGGCTCTCCTCCTGTTTTTTTAAGTTTTTTTTTTTCAGCTGCTGCTCTGCTTGGGTATTTTTTTCTACCTTCTTTTCTAGCTCACTGATGTGATCCTCTGCTTCTTCTAGTCTATTGTTAATGCTTTCAATTGTATTCTTTATTGCAGTGATGCCATTTGGAATTTCTTCTTGGTTTTTCTTTATTTCCTCTTGATTCTTACAAATATTGTTGAATTTGTCTTCCATCCTTTTAGCATCCTTGTGACCATTGCTCTGAATCCTTTCTCAAACAAATTGCTTGCCTCCATTTTATTTATTTCCTTTTCTAGTGATTCCTCCTTTTCTTTTGTATGGGGGCTATTTCTTTATGTCACCATGTTTGCTCCTCTTAGGTTGTCTGGTTATGTAGCTCTCTCTCTCTCCTGTATTGACTTAAAGGTGTAAAATATGACAAGACAAGACATAACACACAGAGCACCAAAAAAATGTATTTATGATACTAATAACCCTAAATAAAAGTTACACCAGAGAAAAGGGGATTAGGGGAAAGTAAAGAGTGCAAAAATGGTACTGAGAAAAGGAAAAAATATAAGAGAGAAAAAGAAGAAAACAAAAAAGAAGGGGGAAAATATATTCATGTGGGGAGAAAACTCCAAAAAACCAACAGCTAATCCAAAAAAATGCAAATAACAAATACCCAGCTGTATCTGAGGAGGCAGAAGTTATTTCTAGAAGGTAAGGTCAAGAACTTGAATGAATGAGGAAATGACCACAATTCAGTATAGAGGAGGTAGAAAGAGAATGAGTGTATAAGAAAAAAAGAAAAAACAAATGCAAAAAAAGAGAAAAGAAATATATATGTTTATATATATGTATATATATATACACACATATATACACATATATATTTATATATGAAATTTTATATATATGTATATATGCAAAAAAATTTTCCCTTTCTTTAATCTTTCTATCTATGTATTAATTTATTATTGGAGAAGGATAATAGAGAGTAGATAGGCCTGAGTTGGTAACTGAAATTAATTAAGCTCTTAGTAGAAGACAACAAGCAAGGTGAGGAAAAACAGAAGGAAGAAGAAGAAGAAGAAGAAGAAGAAGAAGAAGAAGAAGAAGAAGAAGAAGAAGAAGAAGAAGAAGAGGAGGAGGAGGAGGAGGAGGAGGAGGAGGAGGAGGAGACAACTAACAAACAATCAGAGAGGAAAACAAGATGGTGGTATAGGTGAACACCTAAACTGCTGCCTTGCATAACACCTAAACTGCTGCCTTGCACAACAATTTCAAAACTAAAAGACAAAAGGTCATCATCCAGAACCACAAGAAAACTGGATGAGTGGAAATTTTACAACTAGAAAGAAAGAGGGGCTCATAGAGATTCACAGGAGCTGCAAATGGAGAGGATGGGTGGCGGAGTGCCTGGCTGGCTTCCTCCAATGGGAGGGATATGGAAACTCCCAACTACACAGAACCTCAGTTATGACTGCACTGAACCCCATTTCTGTGCAAGATTCATTCGGGGGGAGTCTGAACCATCGTGAAAAGGGAGGAGTGTACGGAAACTCAGGGGGGGGCCGTGAAAGGCAGATGTCTGGAGGCACGTGCACAAGTGCACAGAGAGAACTAACTGCTGATTGTGCCACTGGCTTTCTCTAGAGCAGTGGTTCTCAACCTTCTTAATGCCACAACCCTTTAATATAGTTCCTCATGTTGTGGTGACCCCAACCATAAAATTATTTTCACTGCTAATTCATAACTATAATTTTGCTACTGTTATGCAAAATGTCTTAGGCAACCCCTGTGAAAGGGTTGTTCAACCCCCAAAGGGGTTGTGACCCACAGGTTGAGAACCGCTGCTCTAGAGGGAGGAAGACTAAACCTCCCAACTGCACTACACTCCACTTACAACTGCACTGAATCCCAATTTAGGGCAAGCCCCTAGGGACCCAGACTCATATGGGTTCCTGGAGCACATGGAAACCCAGGGGAGCAAGAAAGGCAGAGGTCTAGAGGTGCGTGTGTGTGCGTACAGAGAGGGCTGCAGTGATAACCAAGGGACACTGAGACCCAGTGGCCTTACAGGGTAGGGATGACGGGAAGCCAAGCCTGTCTACTCAGCCCTGAGACTCTGCCCCATCCAAGTTGAATACAGAGGCTTGTGCAATTTTGCAAGTCTTGTCTCATAAGACTGACTCCAGCATAGAAGTTCTCCCAGCGTAGACATAGCTGATCCTCACAACCAACGGGCTTAGAGATCAATTCCCCCCAGTGATACCAACAACAATCAAGACTTAACTACAACAAGGCTGTACACACAGTCCACAAAGGGGTGCACCAAGACTATCCACCCCAGGTAACTGGTGAGGCGAAGCTACTGGGCCATATAGGACACCTACCACACAAAGCTACTCTACCAACTCAGGGAAGCAGTGAAAATGTGGAGACAAAGAAACAGATGACAAAAGATATGGAGGAAAACAAATGACTGGATAAAGTTCAAAACCAAGGTTATAAGGTTTTCAAGAATTTCCTAGAAAAAAATGGATAAATTTAGCAAGACCCAAGAGATGAAAAAGGACCAACTAGACATTAAACACACTGACTGAAATAAAAAAATATTATACAGAGACCTAATAGCAGACTAGAAGAATGCAAGAATCAAGTCAAAGATTTGAAATACAGAGAAGCAAAAAACACTCAACTGAAAAAGCAAAAAGAAAAAATAATCCAAAATTGTGAAGATAGTGTAAGGAGCCTCTGGGACAACTTCAAGTGTACCAACATCAGAATTATAGGGGTTCCAGAAGAAGAAAGAGAGAAAGATACTGAAAATCTATTTAAAGAAATAATGACTGCAACTTCTTCGATCTGGTGAAAGAAATAGACTTATGAGTTCAGGAAGTGCACAAAACCCTAAACAAAAGGAATCCAAAGAGGAGCACACCAAGATACATCATAATTAAAATACCAAGAGCAAAAGACAAAGAGAGAATATTAAAAGCAGCAAGAGAAAAACAGTTCATTACCTACAGGGGAGCACCCATATGATTGTCAGCTGATTTCTCAAAAGAAACTATGCAGGTCAGATGGGAGTGCATGAAATATTCAAAGTGATGCATAGCAAGAACCTACAAAAAGATTACTCTACCCAGCAAAGCTATCATTCAAAATTGAAGGGCAGATAAAGAGCTTCACAGATAAGAAAAAACTAAAGGAGTTCATCACCCCCAAACCAGTATTATATGAAATGCTGAAAGATACTCTTTAAGAAGAGGAAAAAGAAGAAAAAGGTAAAGATAAATATTAGGAACACCAAATACATATCTATCAACAAGTGAATCTAAAAATCCAGTGAATAAAAAGTCTGATGAACAGAATAAACTGGTGAATATAATAGAATCAGGAGCATAGAAAGGGAGCAGACTGACAATTCTCAGAGGGGGCTGTGGGAAAAGACTGGACAAAAATCATACACCTATGGATGAGGACAATGGGGGGGAGTATGGGCAAAGGGTTGGGTGGGAGCTGGGTGGAGGGGAGCTAAGGGGGAGGAGGGAAGAGAAACAAGTGTAATAATCTGAACAATAAAGATTTACTAAATTTAAAAACTAACAGACAATCAAACAAACAACAATAACAAGACAGAAAGAAAAAAGGAAAAAGAAGAAAAAAAGGCAAACAACTGGCTAGTGAAGAAAGAGAAGAGAGAATTGTGCATGGTCTTAGAGCAACAGAGAGAAAATTAGATTTATGAGTAAAATCAATTTTTAACAGGGAGTAAGAAGAAAGAATAGAGAAAAACTAAAGCAGGAACAGGGTAAGAGAAACAGGACAGAAAAGGGGAAACATGATGAAGAGAGTGTTGGCATAAAGAAAAAACTGAGATAGAGTAAAACAATGCTAAAAGAAAATGAAAAATATAATGCAGAACACTAATTCCAAAATAAAATAAAATAAAACAAAGAAAAAAAATAATAGTAGTAATAATAATTAAAAATAAAAATACAATAATAAAAAAGTAAAATCAAGTGAGAAAAATTTTTCTTAAGTAAAAGATTAAAAATAAAAATTGAATTAGTGAAAGTCATTCACATCCTCTACTGTTCTGCCTGGCACATCTTTTTCCTGTCAGGTAGCAGCACAGTATTGAAGTTCCCTGCAATCCACCATTCCTCTGTGTCATAAGCCACAATCCCATTTTCAAGTAGACAGGATCTCTCTGCTCACTGTGTTTCTCTGCCTACCTTACATAAGAGTCAATTTCTGACACAACCCCTAGGTGGCAGTGTTTAGACTCTTCTTTCCATGCCACATGTAATACTGGATTGGAAGGATGGACTGACCCAGAGCTGGTTTCCTGCTTGTTTCTCCTTATTCTGATCCCATAAAAACATCTTTCCATAAAAACATAAAAACAACTTTCCCCTGCAGTCTCAGTGAGTATTTTTAATTGGAAGATCCTATGTGCTGGATTTAGCAAGCAAAAGCAAGGAGGTTAAAAAAGAAAAAAAGAAAGAAAAGATAAAGGAGCCGCACCGGTTCCCCCTGGCATTGCGTGGCCAGTATAGAACTTCAGGCTCTCCTTTCTGGTCCAGTTTCCCATGGCTGTGGGGTAATATCTATAGCCCCCTTCTGCCAGCAGCCTGTGGACCCCCTTCCACATTCAAGGGCTACACTGACCCCACGGGCCGCAGATTTGATAGGGCGCAGTCTCCCTCTGAGGCTCTAGTCCCCACTGCATGTGCTTCTCCCTCCAGCCAGGATCCAAGATCTCACCTCTCTCCAGGAGATCTCTGACCTTTCCACCCAACGATTGCCTCACCAGTTGGGTTTCATTCACCAATTTCAGGTGGGAGTTATTTGATTCAGATGTTCCTTCTATCTGCTCTCTGAGAAAGTGTTGGGCCTGACCACGTATTCAGCTCCTCTTTGTCTTTTCCTGGACAGACTTTTTAGGCTCCCACCACTGGGGAGGCTGGAGTCTCGGTTTCCGTGGGTTCTCAGCTAAGGCCGCTGGTTCCT
This sequence comes from Lasiurus cinereus, assembly GCA_011751065.1. Taxonomy (NCBI): domain Eukaryota; kingdom Metazoa; phylum Chordata; class Mammalia; order Chiroptera; family Vespertilionidae; genus Lasiurus; species Lasiurus cinereus. The sequence goes on from JAAGEH010000311.1 coordinate 498,595, forward strand.
GGGCATTGTGGTTGTAGGGTCCCAGGAAGTATCTGATCCCCAGTTGGTAAGGCTGGGTTTCCAATCACAGCCGCTTTCCCCTTTAAGATGGTGAGGTCTCTGTGGCAGAGCTGGCCACTCTGGAAGAGATTTCAGCAGTAGTAGAGGCTGCCTGGGCAGGGGAGCCTGGTCCACCAATCCCCAGTAGTCCTGTGGGATACAGCAGTCCCTCACTCACAAATACAGACACTCCCCACACATCCACACACTCTCCTTTCACTCACACACTATCTTACAGCCTGCCATCCCATTGGCTGCCATCTTGGCTTTTAGTCCTCAAACTTCCGTGGAGGTGGCAGTGTTTCATAAACAATCTATACATCGTTGAAAAAGAAAACAGTTTGTCAATGAAAGCCAACAAAACATTGTTAAGACATTAGGTTGTTCTGATGGAATCATAGTGGCACAAATAACAAGATAGATATAAAACAGGCACTACTTTTCATAATTCCTGTGAACCCAGAAAAAAATTACCAAGGAAAATGTTTATGGCAATTAAAGTAAAATAAGAACAAGCTTAATTTAACACCTTTGAAAGCATTCTGCCTTGGTTTTCAACTTTTCTGGATTAACATTTGGAGTGTTTTAAGCAATGCCACTTAGAGGTTATACACTGGAATACTGTAATCTGTTATGGCTATAAAACAAAATGTAATCCACTAAACTAAAAACTAAAGCAAATGAATCTAGACTATATTTGCATTCAATAGCTTATTGCCTTTTTCCAATAGTTCTTACTAACTCACACTTGTTAGACATATCAGAGAGTGGCATTCCAAATAAATAAATAAGTAAAACCTAAAGCTAAAAAGGGTATTTTCTAGACTTATAATAATCAATGCCAAAGGTCCATTTACAAGCTGATTTTTTAAAATATCAAGAAAAATTGTAGTTTCTGAGCAACAAGAAAAATGGTAGATTTACACATGGCTAGGGAGAAAGGGAGAAATAGTAAGTCACTTAGCTTCTCTCTCTTAAGAATAGTTATTTCACAGATCTCTTACTCTAATAAACATTAACTCACCAGGATGCACATCATTGTGCACTTATCAAAGGAGGCTTTGGTATCTAAACAAAACAGAAAAAGAAGACCTAATCCAGGATCCATAATTTAGGTTTTCAGAATGCCAAGTATATAAACAAAACTGGTAGTTTTATTTATTAGGTTTCATTTTTGTCTAATGTCTAATATTGTCTAGACATAGACATTGTAATTGTTTAGCAGTCAATTGTAAAAATGGTAACTCTGACATGACTTTGTATAGAACTTGGCTTCCTTTGATACATGTCCAATCTATGAGATATTTCCTTAACTACCCTTTCCCTCTCAACTGATATCCGATATTAGAACTAATCACATTTTTAAAATAACCCATTCCAAACTAATCCTGATATAAGCACACATAGATACACCTATACCTGCACACAAAAACATACATTTACATATAATCCACCAACCACAAAAGTTATTGTACTGCGTTGTGATATTGTTAACTGAGGTTTTCAAGCTGACTTCATTTCAATATAGTCCTTTCAAATTGCAGTCACTATCAAAATTTTGTATTTCTCAAAAAATAGAGGATTTGAGCTGTAAAACATCATAAACATCATAAAATGTTTTCATTGTATGAAAACAAAGAAGAGATGACCATTGCATTAAAAGAAAGCCAAACAAAATGTCATAAATTAAGTCAAATCAATGCTATTTCCCCATTTCTTCTTCTTTCATTCCTTCAATTGCTAGGTGGCTCCGTTGATTAGAGCATCATCCTGTACACCAAAACCGGGTTTGATCCCTGGTCACAGCATATACCTATGTTGTGGGTTCAACCCCTGTCAGAGACAATCAATAGATGTTTCTCTCACATCAATGTGTGTCTCTCTCTCAAATTGGTAAACAAAAAGATCACTGGTCATTTTACCTTTCCATTTCCTCTTCATGATATACACATGCTTTCACATCTTTGGTGCAACATCAAAAACAAAACATAACATTAGCATTTATATTGAGTGTCATTTGCATATGAACCAGTTGGGTCACACAGTTTCCAAGTTGATAATTATACGTAGTATTTTCTCAATCTAAATTTTACTTAGTCATACAGAAAAGAGAAACACCAAAATGTCATGCTTCCCCATTTACAAATTATATTATTAATGAGAAATATATATCTCCTTGTAAAATGCAGTAGATTTTTATGGGTATCCAGAACTTACAGATCTAACATTGCCTTGAGGAAAACTCAATAAGGCATTTGGAGCATTTTTTATAGGATATTATTAAAGCCATTTAATAAAACATTTAAGATTAAAAATAAATAAATAAACCTTAGCTTTAAAGGCCTAAATCTAAAAGATCTGGAAGAAAAAGTCAAATGATGCAAGAAATAATCAAATGAGCAGAAAGTGATTTAGAGTAAAACATTTTTCTTCCATAGGACTTTTTTCACCGCATTTTTAACATCCTTATTTCTTAGAGAGTAGATTAAAGGGTTCAGCATTGGTGTGAACAAAATATAACATACTGAAGCAACTTTACGAAGTTCAGGATTGTTTGGAGGTGTGAGATAGACAAAGGAGACAGTCCCATAGAGCAAACTTACAACCCCCAGGTGAGAGCTGCAAGTTGAAAAGGCTTTCTTCCTCCCTTCACTGGAGCGGATCTTCAAGACAGTGCTTACGATATACATGTAAGAGACTACAATAACAACTATTGTGGGCAAAATAATGATGATAGCTAAACAAAGGGACACCATCTTATTCATAAAGATATTAGAACAGGAGATCTTCTCAATTGGGTTTGAATCACAGTAGAAGTGATCAATGACTCGGGAGGCACAGAAAGACATTGAGAATGTTACGCTATTTTGAAGAATGGAACTGACCCAGCCACAGAGATAGGAACCAGCCAGCAACTGTATACAGACGCTTCTTGACATGCGGATAGTATAGAGAAGTGGATTGCAGATGGCAATAAAACGGTCATAGGCCATGGCTGCCAGGACAAAGGCCTCTGTTACCATGAAAAGTGCATAAAGAAACATCTGAGCTACACAACCTGCAAAAGATATGGTCTTTTTCTGCGATAGGATGTTGATCATGGCTTTGGGTACAATAACAGTGCAGTAGGAGAGATCGATGACAGAGAGATTGCCTAGGAAGAAATACATTGGTGTGTTCAGCCGGGGATCAGTCACAATGATGCCAATCATGCTAAGGTTTCCCAGAAGGACCATCCCATAAACAATCAGGAAAAGTAGAAAGAGAAGACTGTGGAACTCTGGTTGGACCCTGATGCCCACAAGAATGAAGTCAGTCACTTCTGAGTAGTTGTCTCCTCTCTTGTCACCCATGGCAAATTTCTGCTCAAAGGTATAAGAGAAAGTCAACAAATAAAGTTTCCACTCTTGCTCTATGATCACAAAACTTCATGTTAAAAAATACTTTGTGTTTACATAATGCTTTTATATCCATTTATCTCCATTATGTTTCTACACTTGAACAAGGTAAATGAGACATGCTTTGACTTGCATAAGGCAGTACAACTAGTTAAAAAGGAATTTGAACTCAAGATGAAACATTTTGTATTTAAATCTAGTGTTGATTTCAACACAATGTAGTCTAATACTGCTTTATATCTCTCTATCTTGTCATGAGATGGTTTGTGAGATGGCATTTATGATTTCAAAATATTATAGTTTGATAAACTTATACTAAGAAAAAGACACTGCCTTAAATTTAATTTATTATTTATTATTTATTTTTCTATCATAATAAAATAAATGAAGGAAAGGGAAGCTAAAGATACATTTTAAGATAATATGAAGTTTCTACTAAAAAGAGCTCTTACAACTGCAAGTAATTTACTAAAGAGAAGTTGTCTTATTTAGATACTTTGAAAATGAAATCAATCTTCAATTTCTGGAACTAGTCTATTTTTATTTAAGTGCAAAAGTAAAATATGAGTAATATCTTTATATATAAAAGATGTATCTATATAAAACCCTAATATTCAAATCAACTGAACAATGGAACAACTAGTCACTATGATGCACACTGACCACCAGGGGGCAGACACTCAACACAGGAGCTGCCCCCAGCCCACAGGTCCCAACCGGCAGTGGCAGCAGGGGGCAGGGCCAATGAGCAGTAGGCACCAGGCCAAGGTGGGTGCAAGCGGGAGCCCCAATTACCCTGCCAATTGCCCCACAGATCAGCCCTGATTGCCAGCCAGGCCTAGGGATCCTAACAATGCATGAATTTTGTGCACCAGACCTCTAGTAGGTAGGTAGGTAGGTAGATAGATAGATAGATAGATAGATAGAGATAGATAGAGATACACATATATATGTTTTTTTATCTTAGAGAGAGAAAGGTAAGTAGAGAGAGAGAGAGAGCGGGAACATGAATCAATTGCCTCTCACCCACACCCCAACCTGATCGAACATGAAACCTGGATATGTGCCTTGAATAAGAATTGAATTAGCCACCTTTTGGTGTATAACATTCTAACCAACTGAACTATACCATCCATGGCTATATTTATATTATTTTACCATGTGAGGTTTTTGATTCTGTCAAAAAAATTCTCGTTATTTTAAACTTTTCTAAACATGAGGAAAAAAATAAAAGCTTCAAAGTAAGGAACTAATAAAAAAAATGTTGACTGTGTAAAAGAATATATTAGATTTACTTAACTCTTAACCTGATAGTTAGAGCTAAGTAGTATTAAGAGTATTGGTTTCCTAGAAGCATTCAAATTAACCTATTTGGATCTGGGTGACCTGTTGAGCAACCAAAACACCTTTAGTGAATCTGCAAGATTTTCAGATTTTTCTGTGAACAACAAACTTATTGTCAATTAAGTTGTTTAGCAACTAAGGATAATTTTACACATCTTTTCTTCTCTTGTTACAGTTAAACTAAGTGGCATTTATCCTTCCAAGGAGTGGTTTGGACAATAAAAACCAGCAAGTGATTCTTACCAAAATTAAAATGAATAATATAGTAATAATCAAAATTAGAAAGTATGTAGAGTTTCTCTTCGACTCTTCAACCTCTCTCAATTCTAAGAGGTTTAATTTTTTTCCCCTATGGTCTTCAAAAATCTTTCAGATTTCAAAGTCTTCATGACCTTATTTTCATCTTTCATTTGTTTCTTCTCCCAATAACTTCCTCAAAAAAGGACATTAAATTAATTCATATAAATTTGAGTCAAAAGGGTAAATGATTGAACAAAATAATCTTATTCTGTCTTCATCCTCTGCTCTACCATGTATTTTAAATCCATTTAAATAATTGTACATTAATTTTATTTTATTAGGGCTGGGGAAGTTAATTATATATACAGGTTAACATACATGAAGATGATTTTAATTTATTCTGAAACTAAAAGAATGAAGCTTTTTAGAGCAGTTTCAAGCATCATGTTTTGGTTGATATTTGATAAAGAGAACTGTTAAAAAGACTCTGAAGCACTTTTAAGACATACTAAAATCAGTTCACACATAACTTTTTCTGCAGAGTCATAAAATTAATAGACCTTATCCTTTATTCTAATTTGAAAAGGAGGACGAGGAAGAGAAGATAAAAAAGAAGGAAAAGGAGACAGAAAAGGAGAAGAGATTTAAGTTCTTAAATTAAATCAAATATTACTTTTTGATGTTGCTTCAATGAAGGTAGCATTTATATTTCAAAGATAACCTAATCTAGAGTAATAGAATATAGTAGAGTAATATTGTTTACATTGCTTTCATACAAAAATCATAAAATATGAACTATGAAAAGGTTAACCTTCCTTCACAAAAGAATTATAAAGAATCAGTATTAGGTATAAAATAATCAAAATAGAGATAGGAAGGTCTTTATGATTCTAGATCTTCTAAGCTGTAGAACAAGGAAGATAAAACAAGGTAATATAATTTACATTATTGGGACTACATTTTAAACATTATCACGTTACAAGCCTGTAATTTAGCCTTGATTGTTCTTTAAACAATGGACTGTGGATTATTAAGGTTTATTCTCATCTTGATCACCTTTAGTGTAAGATAACACATTTTGAAACTCAAGAAAAATATATTTTAAACATATAGAAAATGTCTCTATTTTATAATTATTCTTACCTGAATTTATATTTTCTGTAAATGTAAAACTGCAGAGATCCAAATTCTTCTTATCTCACTCTGGGAAAGAAGGTGTATTTGAAAAATAAAAATGATCAATGAGAATGTCAAAATTAAACAGCCTAGTCTCAGTCTCAGTAAAATAGCAACCTTTTTAAGCAGAACATGACCATGCTCTTCTTATGGGCATTGGCGACAGGTGCATTACCTATTATTAAAATTTGCTCTTTCTTTAATATAATTTTGTTGAAAACCTGATGTATCTATCTTCCTGAACACAGAGTGAAGATGATAGACTAGAATCTCTTTATTTATCTTAAAAGTTATGGGTATTTCTCTCCCAAAATTGAAATAAATGCCAATGAATTTATGAAATCAAACTGCATGCAAGTCTCTTGCCTCCATGCTGAATGTTTGACAGGACATAAAATGAATGGGAGAAAAGTGGAAATTTACTTGTAAGACAAACAACACAGCTCCCTAGTCCCTGATGATATACAAAAATAGTAACAGCCAGATTGCATGGTAGTAGCAGTAACTATTTCAGAGAATTGCGGCATAAAGTTTTTTAGTATTTTGGAAGAAGAAGTCCCTCTGAGAAAGGATTGAAAAGTAAGCCAATCAGAATTTCATAACAAGGGCCAAACTTTAGGGCCATGACTTCTTCACTTATGGAATACTCTTGGGACAATCACAAAGTTATTTTGTACAAAACTCCCTATTAGAAAGTTCCTTATGTTAAACTAAAGTGTGCTTCTTTGTAACTTCAATCTACCCTCAAGTCCTACTTTTTCTTCTCCTTCAGTTTACACTCAGACTCAGCATACTACTCCCATTGCCTGAATAGACCTTGGAGGTTTTTTGTTTTTTGTTTGTGTGTGTGTGTGTGTGTGTGTGTGTGTGTGTGTCTTTTTAATATATTTTATTGATTTTTCACAGAGAGGAAGGGAGAGAGACAGAGAGCTAGAAACATTGATGAAAGAGGAATATTGATCAGCTGCCTCCTGCATGCCCCCTACTGGGGATGTGCCCACAACCAAGGCACAGGCCCTCGACTGAAATCGAACCCAGGACCCTCCAGTTCACAGACAGACACTCTATCCACTAAGCCAAACTGGTTAGAGCGACCTTGGAGTTTTATGACTCCCTACCATTACTTATGCCTTTTTTATTGATCTATCTTTCCTACCCTTTTATGTTCACTTATGTACTGAAATTACTTATTAATGAGAGGCCCAGTGCTCAAAATTTGTGCACAGGTAGAATCCCTAGGCCAGGCCAGCATTAAGGGTCTATCCATGGGACAACTGGCAGAGCTATCAGGGAATCCCCACTGGCACCTGGCTTGGCTGGCCTAGGGCCTGTGGGCTGGGGAAAACTCCTGCATTTAGCATTTACCCCCTGGTGGTCAGTGCATGTCGTAGCAATTCGTCATTCCACTGTTTGATCAATTTGCATATTAGGCTTTTATCATATAGGATACTCTCATAAATATCTCTGAACTCTTCCCTCCATATGTTCATTTACCACTATAACTTAAAATATAAATTTTTGCACACGGAATTTAAATCCAGTTGCCCATTTGGATGTCCTATTAGCTTATTAAACAAACTCATGCCAATCCCTCTTTCAATCTTGACATAATGGCATAGAAATGAATATAAAAGAGATGATAAAGCATGGAAAATAATTGTTTCCTTCAAAGTAATAGATTTTCATCTATATAAGGCATTACAGTGACAGAATGAGCATTGAGAAAACCATGAAAAAAAATTTAATTGCATAAAGTAAAACCAATAAATCAACTTGATTGAAATCCTAGTGATGAGACAAATAAACTTATACAAAAGATGATCCTATGTTACTCTTATATGCTTACTCTCCTAGCTATTAAGCACATAGATCTAGCCCCCCTGTTCTCTACTTCCCTCTTGCCCAACACACATACACACACACAATCTGCATTGGCTAATGGTGACAACTTTTAATGAGCTCCTATCCCAGTTATCAAATTTCTATAAGTAATGACTGCATTTTTATTACCTAAGAAAATATTTTTAATCTGGTAGTTCAAATAATCCTCAGATTTATTCCTTTTTCTTTATTTCACTGCTACAGTGGTAATCCAAATTTGGAACCTCCTCACCTCAAGATAAATGTGATTTTGAGAAGTCTTATATGGCCTTAACCAGTTTGGCTCAGTGGATAGAGCATAGCCCGAGGACTGAAGGGTCCCAGGTTCAATTCCGGTCAAGGGCATGTACCTTGGTTGTGGACATGATCCCCCAGTAGTGGGTGTACAGGAAGCAACTGATTGGTGTTTCTCTCTCATTGATGTTTCTGTTAGTAACCCTATATTCCTCTCCTTCCCTCTCTGAAAATAAGTCAATAAAAATGTATTTTTAAAAAGTCCTATATGATTATCTTGTTCTCCTCAGCATTCATATATTTTAAGCTTCCATATTTGTCTTTGTAAAACACTATTTGAATCATGTCCCTCCTTTTGTAAGATATTTTGTTCATTCCAATGTCCTATTTAGCAAAATGAGCTTTCTATTACTCTCCAAACTGTAAATTTATGAAATCAGATGGGGTGACTAACTTTGCATCCATTTATCTTACTCAGTCTGGATTTAGCATCTTGTTCAAATGATCCCAAAATCTCTCTCCTTAAGTCTACTTCTAAATACTAACAACATCTAAGATTCCCTTAATATCTCCCAGAAATATATCATTGTCTTGCTATAGTAATCAACTTTGGTACCAATTCTTCATATTCTTTTTAATAATCATCCCCATATATTATAGCACCTAGTTATATCTTGGGTATTTTGTGCACATTCCCAACTGCATTTTCTGCTATATTAAGAAGGAATGGATTTCTCAGTAAGATTCAATATAGCACTTACCACTATTTGGAGTGCATCAAAGATGGTCATTTTTTTTAACTTACTAAATTTATTTGTATTTTCTTTTTCTAAAAACATTTTCAGGTAACTTATAACAACAGTAGTGACAAAATAATGTATTAAATTTACTGAAAACAATTTGTGTCAAGCATTTTTCTAAGCACTTTTATATAAGCTGCATATTTTAATCCCCAAAACAATTTTATCTACTAGTCTTAAACTCTTACATACTAATTTGATCATTGCGGAGATGATAAAACTGAGGTGCAGAGAAATTTAATATCAAGGGGTGGAACTCAAATGCTAATCCAGGGATTCTACCTTCAGAAACAACACTCTTAACCACTAAGCAACTATATCATAGTTTTATTCAGCAAAGTTAAAATGACAATATCTCACAAAAATAGTGAACATACAAACTTTATATGGCTAGCTAGAATATTTTCTATAATTTAGCTTCAAGTACCCTCTTTTAAGGTGTGGCAAATAAATGTACAATTTTTGGAATTGTTGGAGAAGAAGTACTAGTAAAAAAAACACTTCAAAAAAAGCAAAGTTTTCTTAGTATCAAATTCTAAAAAAAACTTCACACTCAGGGCTTATTATTATGGGCAAATTCATATGTTTATAACTGTGTGCAAAGGAGGCTGCAAGTGATAGCAAACTTTCCATAAATGCCTAGAATATTGTACTAAAAGATTTATAGAAGTCTAAGACAGTGTGATCAGTGTGTATATTCTTAGGGTTCAACATGATCCAAATATGCAATTTGTAATCATTGTAGTGGTGATAATACAAGAGCACTAGTTATTTATTTTTAACAGTTACTACTAAGCTTTTCAGAGTTGGGAAGAGAGACTCTGTTTTCTCGTGAAAGCCTGTATGGTGGTATTTAAACTTTCTCTATTCCCTATACAAAATTTCATCCATATTTTTCATTTATTCCTTGAGAATCACTCTCAGAAATATCCCTTCCTTTTTACTGTTACTTCTACACTTATTAATTATCGACATTTGAAGATCCCTTCTCCCCAAACTAAATCTTATACTGAGGTGAAAATACCATGCTTATTCTTTGGGAATCAAATGAACAGATAAATGTGGTATCCTATGTTACTTTTATGTGCTCATGCTTATAAAAATAGCTTATTGTACTGCTGCGTGATAGTACAATATCTTTAGGAAAAAAGCATAATGTTTGTCATTAGTGTTGAGTCTATTAAAAAATGTAACCAAATTTTAGATTTATTACATTGAGTCCCAGGATAAAATTATTGAGACATTTTTTGAGAATGGAAATTTTACAAGTACATATTACCATTCCCTTCTTCTGGTATGCCTTATTTTCTGGTCAGCATGGATCTCTAAATGCCTACCTGAATATGGTCATTACAAATCTTATCTAATAATAGACAAACATGTTAATTGACTGTACCTCCACTATGCCCACAGCCAATCAGGAGTGAGTATACAAATTAACTTGCCATCAGACGGTTAATTTGTATATGCAGGCTCAGAGCAGCTGGGAAGGGCAGGCTGTCTGGTAGGAGGGGGTGAGGGCCGGTAGTGGAAGCTGCAGGAGCAATGCTCTGGCCAAGAGAGAGGATTTGCAGGCTCCCAGTGGGCCAAGAGCAAAGCCAGGGGAAGGAAGGCCTATTCTTGCATGAATATTGTGCAATGGGCCTCTAGTAATAATAATAATAATAATAATAATAATAATAATAATAACAACAATAACCAAATAACAGAGTGAATAACATTAACTAAAATGTAAAAGAAAGAAATACAGTATAGTCAGTACTGTTCTGTGCTGCATTTAATATTAAAATCTGATGTGACAAAAGACCCAGAGTTGTCAATACAAAATACAAAATGGAGACTTTGAAACCACTGTCCCTAACACAGAGAAGTTCATGAAATGTTTCTGTGATTAAAGATCTCAAAATTATGTTGACATTATACAGCTTGACCCACCCACTCTTGAAGTAAAAGGCTAATGAAATGTCATAAAAACATGATAAAATAAGTGCAATAATAAATAGATAAAAACCGATTGTAAAACCTACTATGTTATACAATTTCCCTTAAATTAAGAATAATATTTACACAAGTTTATGCAGAAACATAAACTTGTATAAATATTAGACATCTCTGAAAAATAAGCACATATGCCTCCTTTTTAGTGGTTAGTTCTTTTTCGTTTTATTTTTTAACTTGAGGCCCAGTGCACACAAAATCATGCACGGTTAGGATCCCTAGGCCTAGCCTGGCCTCCTTCACATGGCCTCTGGCACCCTGTGACACTATGTGAAGCTCCCCACCCTGGAACACTCCGCAATGCTCACGGCCCCTTGACTGCTCCGCAGGCTCCCACAACCCCTCAGCTGTTTGGAGAAACTTGCTGCCGCCCTGCAAAGCTCATTGCTGGGCCTCCGCGAAACTCTCCCCTCCCTGCCCCACCACTGCTTCACAAGGCTCCCCCAGCCCCGCAACTGCTCCACAAAACACCCTCCCACCCCCCGCACCATGACTGCTCCCCTAAGCTCACAGCCACCCCAGCTCAACAGTCCCGAGGCCCGCCCTGCTGCCAGCCCCCCTCGTGGTGAGCAGCTTGAGAGCTGGGGGAGAGAGGAGACCAAGAGGTGCTCCCGCACTTCGTGGTGACCAGTCAGTTACCCATTCGGCCATGACGCTACGTAGCTCTTTATATACATTAGGATTAAATGTATGGGGGTGACAATGTTTAATAAACTGTATATGTTTCAAGTGTACAATTCTTTGATACCTCATCTGTTTACTGCATTGTGTGCTTATCACTCAAAGTCAAATCTTCCGCACTTACATAAGATACTATTCATTTAATAGTGTAGCAATTAAAGCATTAATTATTTTAAAACTCTAATGAAAGTTGTAGAGTTAGAGTCTCCTTGGCAGATTTTTCTATCATATTATCCAGAGATTAAAAGAAAGAAACTATCTTCCTTTAATCTGCATAATTTTTTAAAATAAAATAAAAATAGCAAATTTTAGAAAGTATCTTAGGAACTGATGGTTTTTTGTTATTATTGTGAAGAAGAGATAATTTTACTTTTTAAATCTGGGATCATCATCCACATTGAATGCATCCTTTACAAGTAATATCAGAAGAAGGGGCTAAATAATCTTGTAATATATTCATTAAGTAGTTTCGGTGCCAGCAGAGATTGTACAGGAACTTTTTCAGTTTCAGAAGTTGGAGGAGATGAGCTAACAGAGAAAAAAGTCCCTTAACACCTGCATGATAGTCTACAAATCACTGTGATATTTGATTTAGAACTACACAGACTGAGGAAGCATGCCCCCGAGTCACCAGCACGTGATAGCTTAACTTCTTGAAGTTTTAACATTTGGAACTACACCACTAAAACTTCCTTCATTACCAGTCCTACAAGTCAAACAAGGCTAGCATCTCCCCACTGGGATTTATTATACTCATGTTGTTTTCAGGCAGAGAGTAGTTTGCAATGAGAGTTAAATTTAATGAATTTCTGGGTAACTTTTGCTGCTCCATTTGGCATGGTGCCTTGCAGGCCTAGTTGAGTTTTGGTAATTTTTGTTGTTGTTGTCATTGTTATAATTGTCCTGTCTTAATTGCCATTATAAAAGTAGAAACAAAGAGTCAAAGACCATGCTTAAGTAAACATTTTCTAGAAAAGACTTTTCTGTCTGCCAGTAACTTTTTCATGTTGAAAGCAATTGAGAAAATAAAAAGTTACACAGACTTTAGATAAATATGTCAATGTTTGTTTTGAACTTAGAAAGTACTACAGCATTTTATTAATTTAGAATTTATATATATTCACAGAAAACCAAGCATAATATTTAAGGAAGAAAGAGTAAAATGTAAGATTATTTATTTAAAGAAATTTAGGGGAGAAACCAAGATGGCAGCATAGGTAAAAATCTAAACTGCTGCCTCACACAACAATTTCAAAAGTACAACTAAAAGACAAAACAGACAGCATCCAGAACCACAGGAAAGCTGGCTGAGTAGAAATTCTACAACTAGAAGGAAAGAGAAAAGCATATGGAGAATCAGAGATGCTGCAAAAGGCTGAGGTACAGAGACATGCAAAGAGGACTGGCAGCTGAGTGCACGACTGGTGTTCTCAAGCAGGAGGGAGACAGAAGCTCTCTCTGTACAGAACTCCAGGTCCAGGCAAGAATCTGAAAACCCAGACTCATTTGGTGGGAATCTGGACTGTCAGGAAAAGAGAAAAACACAATGAGACTCAGGGGAGCTGTGGGAGGCAGAGGTCTGGAGGTGCGTGAGCACAGAGTATTAACTATTGAGTGCATGGCTGCCGGCTTTCTCAAGCAGGAAGGAGATGGAAACTCCCGACTGTGCTGAACTCTAGTCCCAGGGACCTCATAGGGTAGGGCTGATGGGAAGCCAAAGCTGTCTGCTCCACCCTGAGATGCTGCCCCATCCAAGCTAATCACAGAGGCTTTTGCAATTTTGCGACTCTTGTCTCATAAGGGTGACTTCAGCACAGAAGTTCTCCCAGTGTAGACACAGCTGATCCTCACAACCAATTGGCCTGGAGGTCAATTCCTCCCAGTGATATCAACAACAATCAAGACTTAACTACAACACGGTGTTGCACACAGTCCACAAAGGGGTGCACCAAAATTATTTATCTCGGGTAACTGGGGAGGCTGAGCCACTGGACCCTATAGAACACCTAGCACACAAAGCCACTCTATCAACTCAGGGAAGCAGCAAAAATGTGGAGACCAAAGAACAGATGACAAACAAAAGAAATGGAGGAAATCAAACAACTGGATATAGAGTTCAAAACTACTTTTATAAGGTTTTTCAAGAATTTCCTAGAAAAGGCCAATAAATTTAGTGACCCTTGAGGATATGAAAAAGGACCAACTAGAAATTAAACATACACTGACTGAAATAAAAAATATTATACAGAGAACTAACAGCAGACTAGAGAACCATAAGAATCAAGTCAAAAATTTGAAATACAAAGACGCTAAAAACATTCAACTGAAAAAGAAAAAAGAATTAAAAAATTTGAAGATAGTGTAAGGAGCTTCAGGACAACTTCAAGCATACTAACATCAGAATTATTTCTTGCCAAAAGAAGAGAGAGAACAAGCTGAAAAGCTATTTGAAGAAATAATGACCAAAAACTTCCCGTGTCTGATGAAAGAAATAGACTTACAAGTCCAGGAAGCACACAGAATCCCCAAACAAAAGGAATCCAAAGAAGACCACACCAAGATCATCATAATTAAAATACCAAGATCAAAAGACAAAGAGAGAATATTAAAAGCAGCAAGAGAAAAACAGTTAATTACCTACAAGGGAGCACCCATACTATTGTCAGCTGATTTCTCAACAGAAACTATGCAAGCCAGATGGGTGTGGCAAGAAATATTCAAAGTGATGAATAGCAAGAACCTACAACCAAGATTACTCTACCCTGAAAAGCTATCATTCAGAATTGAAGGGCAGACAAAGAGCTTCACAGATAAGAAAAAGCTAAAGGAGTTCATCACCCCCAAACCAGCATTATATGAAATACTGAAAGGTATTCTGTAAGAAAAGGAAGAAGAAGAAAAAGGTAAAGATAAAAATTATGAACAGCAAATACATGTCTATCAACAAGTGAATGTAAAAATCAAGTGAATAAAAAAAATCTGATGAACAGAATAAACTGGTGAATATAATAGAATCAGGAGCATAGAAAGGAGTGGACTGACAATTCTAAGGGGAAGGACTGGTGTGGGGATGTGGTAAGAGACTGAACAAAAATCGTACATTTATGGATAAGGAAAGTTGGGAGGAGGTAAGGGCAGAGAGTGGGTGGGAGCCTGGTGGAGGGAAGCTATGGGGGGGAAAGGGAAAGAACAATTGTAATAATCTGAACAGTAAAGATTTACTTTTAAAAAATGAAATTTCTATAACCCTTCTGAAAGAAAGGATAATCTTTAAAAGAATAAGAACAATATTGCCATCTGACTTCTTAAAGGCTGCACTGAAAAAATGAAATCAAGAACTTAGGACTAAATGCAAGTATGCCATAAAAATATATCAGATACACAAAGCCTAAGAAAGACACACACACACACACACACACACACACACACACACACAAAACTTTGAGAATTCTTGGAAGAAATATAAAGAGGTACAATAGCATAAGTAAAAGTAAGTTTAAAATCCATTAAGTAGTTGTATTATTAGGGTTCTCCATAGACAAAAAGAAAATCATTGTATTGATAGATTATAGAGATTATAGATAGAAAATTAGATAGATGATAGATAGATGATAGATAAATAGATAGATAGATATAGATAATGAGATTCATTATAAGGAATTGGGCCATGTGATGCTGAGAAGTCTACCATCTACCCTCTGTAAACTAGAGATACAGGAAAGTGATTATATAAATTCTAGTCTGAGCCCTAGCAGGGTAGCTCAGTTGGTTAGAGTACTGTCCTGATATGTCAAGATTATAGATTCCATCCATAGTCAGGGAACATATAAGAATCAACCACCTAATGCATAAGTAAGTAAAATAACAAATTGATATCTGTGTGTGTGTGTGTGTGTGTGTGTGTGTGTGTCAAAGTCAATCAATAAATAAAAATTTAAAATAAATTTTAAAAAATTCCAGTCTGAGGCCAAGGGCCTGAGAACTACTAATGCTATAAATCCCAATCCAATCAACCAAAGGATTTTTGTGCATGCATATAAGCATAACCAATGGACACAGACACTAGGGGGTGAGGGCATGAGTGGGGGTGGGGGGTAATCAGGGAGTAAGGACACATATGTAACACCTTAATCAATAAACTAAAAAAAGAAAATGGAAGTTTTAGTTAAAGCAGTCAGAAGAAATTCAAACTTCTTTCATTCTATTCAGGTCTATAAGGCCACAACATTGAGGAGGGCATCTGCTTTACTCAGGCTACCAGTTCAAATGCTAATGTCTTCCAGACACCCTCACAGACATACTTACAAACAATGTTTAATCAGATATCTGAGCATCCTATAACTCACTCAAGTTAACCAATAAGATTAAATACCTAAAATCCACTCCTTGTTAACTTGGAACTGATATACATCTCTGTAAACAATATTTAATCTCCAAACAAATATCATAGCAAGGTCATAATTCCAAGCAACATGGTACAACTAGCCTTCATACAACCAAAAATACACTAATGCCTTCCTCAGAAGAATCAAATCTTTAAATGATGTATATTTTCTCCTTGATATCCCATAACTTAAACACTATAATGTAAAATTAATAATATCTTAATCCTATGACATATGTACTTCAACATATTAAAGGTCGTAAATGACAAACCTACAGCTAACATTATACTTAATGGTGAAAGGTTGAAAACTTTTCAAGACAGGAGTACCTACCACTATTCAACATAGTGTTGGAGTCCTAGCCAGGGCAATTAGACAATCCTCTATAATAAAAGCCTAATATGATAAGTGTCAGGTCATCTGGTCAGCTGTTCAACCAATCCTATGTAATAAAAGAGTAATATGTAAATTAAATATTACTCCAACACACAAGATGGCCACCCCCATGTTGTCAAAGATGGCTGTCCCCATGTGGACACAAGATGGCTTCCACAAGATGGTCAGCAGGGGAGGGCAGTTGTAGGCTATTAGGGCAGCAGAAGAGGACAGTTGGGGGAGACTAGGCCTGCAGGGGAGGGCAGTGGGTGAAGACCAGGCTTGCAGGAGAGGGTATTTGGGAGGAATAAGACCTGCAGGGGAAGGTAGTTGGGTGGAACCAGGCCAGCAGGGGAGGGCAGTTAGGGGTAACCAGGCCAGCAGGGAAGGGCAGTTAGGGGCAATTGGGCTGGCTGGGGAGCAGTTAGGCATCAATCAGACTGACAGGGGATTGGTTAGGGAGTGATCAGAATGGCAGGCAGAAGTGGTTAGGGGAAATCAGGCAGGAAGGCAAGCAGTTGGGAGCCAGATTATGAGAGGGATGTCTGATTTCCCATTTAGGCCCTACTGGGATTAGGCCTAAACAGGCAGACGGACATCCCATTGAGAGGCCCCAGATTAGAGAGGATGCAGCCTGGGCTGAGGGATACCCTCCCTCCATACACAAATTTTGTGCAATGGGCCTCTAGTAAAAAAATAAAAGACATCCAAATTGGAAAGGAAGAAGTAAAATTGTCTCTCTTTGCAGATAATTTGAGTTTATATATAGAAACTAGAGGCCTGGTGTACAAAATTTATGCACGAGGGTGTGGGGATGTCCTTAGTCCAGCCTGCACTCTCTCCAATCTGGGAACCCTTGAGGGATGTCGGACTGCCCATTTAGGCCCGATCCTACCTAAACAGGCAATTGGACATCCTTCTACAATCCAGGACAGCTGGCTCCCAACTGCTCACCTGCCTGCCTTTCTGATTGCCCCTAACCGCTTCTATCTACCAGCCTGATCACCCCTTAACCACTCCCCTGCCAGCCTGAGTGATGCCAAACTGCTCCCCTGCCAGCCTGTTTGCCCCTAACTGCCCTCCCCTGCAGGCCTGGTCACCCTTAACTGCCCTCCCCTACAGGTTTGATCACCTCTAACTGCCCTCCCTTTCAGGCCTGGTCCCTCCCAACTGCCCTTCCCTGCTGGCCATCTTGTGGTAGCCATCTTGTGTCCACATGGGGCAGTCATCTTGTGTGTTGGAGTGATGCTCAATCTGCATATTACTCTTTTATTAGATAGGATAGAGGCCTGGTGCATGGGTGGGGGCCAGCAGGTTTGCCCTGAATAGTGTCCCACATCAGAGTGGGGGTTTCCGTGGGGCATGGAGTAGCCTGGGCGAGGGGCCTGTGGTGGTATATGCAAATTGACCATTACTCAAACACACAAGATGGCTGCCCCCATGTGGACACAAGATGGCCACCATAAGATGGCCAGCAGGGGAAGGCTGTTGGGAGGGACCATCCCTGCAGAGGAAAGAAGTTGGGGGTGATTGGGCCTGCAGGGAAGGGCAATTGGGAGGGATCAGGCCTGTAGGAGAGGGCAGTTAGGGGGTGACCAGGCCTGCAAGGGATGGTAGTTAGGGGAAAAGAGGCTGGCAGGGGAGCAGTTGGGCATCAATCAGGCTGGCAGGAGAGTGGTTAGGAGATGATCAGGCTGGCAGGCAGAAGCAGGTAGGGGCAATCAGGAAGGCAGGCAGGTGAACAGTTGGGAGCCCATAGTCCTGGATTGTGAGAGAGATGTCCGACTGCCCATTTAGGCTCCATCCTGGTAGAATCGGGCCTAAATGAGCAGTCAGACATCCCTTGAGGGGTCCCAGATTAGAAAGGGTGCAGACTGGGATGTCGGACATCCCCCCCTGCCGCCATGCACGAGTTTTGTGCACCAGGCCTCTAGTACTAATATAAAGTACAGCTACCTAAAGAGAAATAAAGAAAACAATGCTACTGAGAATCAAAAAGAATAATTTTTAGATTGTCTTTTCTCTTTGTTGATGATTTCTTTTGCTGTGCAAAATCTCCTTAGGTGCACACCAAAAAAAAGAAGGGGGGGGCTATCAACAAAGTGAAAACACAACCTTTGGAACAGGAAAAAAAATATTTGCAAGTCATATATCTGATAAAGGGTAAATATCCAAAATATATAAAGCACTAATACACATCAATAGCAAAATAACAAATAACCTGCTTAAAATATGGGAAAGGACCTGAAAAGACATTTATTCAAAAAAGCTATATGGTAGGCCAACAGTATATGAAAAGCTGGCAACATCACTAGTTATCAGAGCATGCAACTCAAAACAACAAAGAAATATCACCTCACACATGTTAGAATGGTTATCATAAGAAAAAAGATATAACATGGACTGGTGAAGATGTGGAGAAAAGGAAACCCTTCTGAACTGTTGGTAAGAATATAAACTGTGAAATGTATATTTTCTTTAAAATATAAATAAGGACCATACTTAAAGTTGTATATCATCTTCTGCATTTTTCATGTATTTATCCAAGTATGAAGACACTGAATACTTTTCTTGTAAAATCCAATTCTGAACTATAATTGTTTGTTGTGTAATTTTAAAAAATATTTCTTTATAAATAACAAAGATTAACACTTCTCCAGCTGAATACAGAAAATCTTTCAAGAATTGTAATTCTAATGGAGAAAACACATATGAAGCTATATGGAGTAAATGACAAATGAAAATTATTTTCCTTTGACAAAAGAATAACAAAGAAAACAACTTTAGTCTATATGGTTTACTTATGATGTTTAGAGGAAATCACTTCAAACTCATGTAGGTATTTGCAAGTCCAGATTCAAAATAAGTGGGCTCTTTGAGGTTTCTAGCATTTCTTTTACAAGTGTGCACTGGTGTGCCATTAGCTTTATTATAATAATTCCTAGGTTAGTACATCAAGACACTACATCCTAATATCAAAGACCCATCAAGGGAGAATGAGTGTAACCAAAGGTATAACATTTTTGTTAGTTTGCTTTTATTTTAGTTTGGTGAAATAAAGGATGAATATTGCCAAAGTGTAAAATTCAAAGTCATCTTAAAATTATTCATCTTAAAATAAAATACCAAGGAGGACATCCCCAAGCCAGTGTCCGGTCAGAGTAGATGGCATGTGGGGTTTTCCAAGAAGGTAAACAAGGTGCAGTTGGAGCCTGTGGGATGCTCTATGTGGCTTGGGGAGTGTGGGGAGTAAGTGCAGATCCACAGGAGCAGGGGGAAGATGGGCTGGAGTGTGCTGAGCATCAGGAATGGCTCAGAGAATGGTGAATTCAGGCCTGAGAGTGTCTTCCCAGATCAAGTCCTAACTCCAGAGATCTCAGAAATTCTACTGCAGCCACCATAGGATACTTGGGATGAGGAACAACTGGGTGCCTGGGGTTCTGGGGATTCCTGGTCTTGGACATGTTCATAAGGAGTCAGCTCATGCCACCTATCAAGCAAATGCCAATCCTCACAGACACCTTGGACCCTTGACTCAGAGCCACAGTGCAGTGCAGCCTCTCCTCTGTCGCTCTGGTAGGTGCTGGGAAAGAGTTATGGCCCAGAGACTGTGAAGCTGCGGGAGGTTTTTAGGCCAGAACAAAGAATTGACTGCACAAGCATGGGCTGTGAATCTAGAACTTTCAGGCTCCCAATAGCCATTCTGGCCTCTTGCACAGAACCCTTGGGCTAGACCAAGCTTTCCTAAGGTCCAAGACCACAACAAGCTGAACATGCTGTTTCTTTAGAAACCTCTAGGCCAGTAGGTCATATAACTATAGGAACAGAAAGCAAAAATTTTGCTAGTGGGTTTCTAGAGTTAATTATGAGTGATGCCACTCTCTTTCTGACTCTTGGGCCAATTAATCCTGGCTGTGGGAGAAACAACACCATACACTGGATGCTGATGGAGCATATGCAGCCTTCTGGAGAACCTTGCCCCAGCCATCCAAGATACTGTCACCTATATGGTGCTGTAACTAGGTATTCAAAAGGCCATTTCACCATTTTATCAAATCAACTGCTTCAGGATGATGGGAAATGTGGTAAGACAGCAAATCCCATTAATGTAGGCCTGTTGCTGCACTCCTTTTGCTGTGGAGTGAGTTTATTGATCAAAAACAGTGCTGTGTGGAATACCATGATGGTGTACAAAGCATTCTCTTTCTTCATGAATGATAGTTTGGGCAAAAGCATTGCATATAGGAATGCCAATCTATATGTAGAATGTCTAGTCCAGTAAGAACAAAATTCTACTCCTTCTATAGTAGGAACAATCCAATGTCACCACCAACCTGCCACGTGTACCTGACTGATCACCTCAGGGAAAGGGACCATATTGGAGATTCAGTCTTAGCATCTGTTGCTGCTGCTGGCAGTTTGGACCCTCAACAGTGACTAAAGCCAGGTCAGCCTTGGTGAGTGGAAGTCCATGCTGCGGAGCCCATGCCTGACCTCCATTCCTGCCACCATGACCATTTTGTTCATGAGCTTATTGAGCAGGGGTGGCTAGAAAAGGAAGCTGATTGGTATCCACAGAACAGGTCATGCTATCCACTTGATTATTAAAATCCTCCTTTGCTGAGGCCATTCTTTGGTGAGCAGTCACATGGGATTCAAGTATCTTCAAGTTTTTTTCCCATTCAAAGAGTTCTATCCATATACCTCTTCCCAAAACTTTCTTGTCACAAATTTCCCCATTATCTTTCTTCTATTCAGGGATGTCTCAGAAATGGACTATAGTGCAGCAGTCATTCACCTTCAAGTGCTGAGGCACCTGTAAGCCAAGACTACGTTTTGTTTTGTTTTTTTCCCCTGTCAATTAATCCTAGAGAATTCCACATGAAGCCATAGGAATAGGCTTGGATAAAAGAAGGAAATGTATCAGAAGTGGGGTGATGGGCATTTGGGCCACTTCTTCATGTTACTTACTTGTGCCTTTAGGACCTGCTTGAGACTATCACATATATGACTCTTCCATTGGATGGTAGAGTGCTGCTGTGCAGGCCCAAATTTATAGCTTAGTGGCTCAGATAAAATCCAGTTTATGATGAGCCTTTCAGGTGCATGGTAACTCGGAGGTCCACATCAAGTGTTCCATCTCCACTAAGGCTCAGTGACAGACCATGAGCTGTCTCTAAAAGGAGAGTAGTTACCTGCAAAGGATAGTAGGGCTTTGCTTCAAAAATCATAAAGGCTTACACTGTGATATATGTTTAAGGGCTTGCCAAAGGTTCCAAAGATAATCTCCATCTGCTGCTAACATTTCAAACACCATTGAATCTGCTGGATGCTTCCACAAGCAGCCTGGACTTGTTATAGAGCCTTCTCTTACTCTAAGCTCCAACCAAAATTAGCAGCTTTTGGGGCCAGAGTAACAAACCCAAGTAAAGTTTGTGTTGTCTCCAAAATTCAAAAAGACCAATTTAGGTGTCGTGTCTCTTTTTTTGGTTTTAAGAGAGAGCAGCTGCAACAACTTATCCTTCACCTTAGAAGGGATATCTTGATATAACCCACACCTTGGGACCCCCATTACTGTCACTAAGAGGAAAAGCCCCTGAATTTAGCTGGATCTATTCCCTATCTTCTCCATGCAAATGTGTTACCAGCAAGTCTAGAGTAGCTGCTACTTCTTTCTCACTTTGTCCAGTCAGCATAATGTTATCGGTGTGATGTCTTATGAAGCTGGAAAGAATTCAAGATCCCTGCAAACTAAATTATGACTTAAGGTTAGAGAGTTGATATACTCCTGAGGAAGAGAAGTTTTGAAACTGTATTGTTGACCTTTGCAGATGAAAGCAAGCTGCCCCTGGTGGTCTTTCGTAAGAGGTATAAAGAAAAAAAAGAGAGGAATCCAAGATGGCGGCATGGGTAAACACCTACACTGCTACCTCGCACAACAATTTCAAAACTACAACTAAAAGACAGAACCAACATCACCCAGAACCACAGGAAAGCTGGCTGAGTGGAAGTTCTACAACTAGAGAAAAAGAGAGGGGCTCACGGAGACCCAGAGGAGCTGCAAAAAGCTGAGGTACGGAGACGTGCGCGAGGAGAGAGCGGGTGCCAGAGTACCTGGCTGGCTTTCTCTGGCAGGAGGGAAACAGAGACTCTCAAAGGCATTGAACCCCTTATCCTACGACACTAAACCCCAAATCCAGCCGAAACTCATACGGGGGGAGTTTGGACTGTGAAAAGGGAGAAGTGCACGGAAATTTAGGGGAGTCGCAGAAGATCAAAGGCCTGGTGGCGCGCACGGCAATGCGCGCAGGCGAGACTGCTGATTGTGCCATGGGCTTTCGTGAGTAGGCGGAGACAGACCCTCCCAACTGTGCCACTTCTGACTCCACTAAGCCCCTGTTTCGGGTGAAACCCTGGAGACCTAGACTCATGTGGTCCTGGTGTGCAGGGGAGCTGGAAAGGCAGCAGTTAGAGGCACTGCGGGCACGCGCACAAGGACCGCCCCAGCGATTACCCAGTCACCTGAGACTCAGGGGCCGTGGAGGGCGGGGCCGACTGGAAGGCAAGGCGGTCCCTTAAGCCCTGAGACTCCACCCCTCCCAAGCTCAGCAGAGGCTTCTGCGGCTTTGCAGTCTGGTATCATAAGGCTGAATTCAACACAGAAGTTTCCCGGCATAGTGAAAATGCCGAGACAAGGGAAGGGATTACAAACAAAAGAAATGGAGGGGGAAAAACGACTGGATATAGAGTTCAAAACCACGCTTATAAGGTTTTTCAAGAATATGCTAGAAAAGATGGATAAATTTAGTGAGACCCAAGAGGAGATGAAAAAGGACCAACTAGAGATGCAAAAGATTCAACTAGAGATGGAAAAGGTCCAACTAAAGATGGAAAAAGACCAACTAGAAGTTAAACATACACTGACTGAAATAAAAACTATTATACAGAGTCCTAACAGCAGACTAGAGAAAGGCAAGGATCAAGTCAAAAATTTGAAATATAAAGAAGCAGAAAACACTCAACTGGAAAAGAAGAAGAGAAAAGAATCCAAAAATGTGAAGATAATGTAAGGAGCCTCTGGGACAACTTCAAGCATACCAACATCAGAATTGTGAGGGTGCCAGAAGAAGAGAGAGAGCAAGATACTGACAACCTATTTATAGAAATAATGACTGAAAACTTCCCACATCTGGTAAAAGAAATAGACTTACAAGTCCAGGAAGCACACAGAACCCCAAAGAAAAGGAATCCAAAGAGGACCACACCAAGACACATCATAATTAAAATACCAAGAGCAAAAGACAGAGAATATTAAAAGCAGCAAGAGAAAAACAGTTCATTACCTACAAGGGAGCACCCATACGACTGTCAGCTGATTTCTCAACAGAAACGATGCAGGCCAGACGGGAGTGGCAAAAAATATTCAACGTGATGAACAGCAAGAACCAAGAATAATCTATCCAGCAAAGCTATCATCCAGAATTGAAGGGCAGATAAAGAGCTTCACAGATAAGAAAAAGCTAAAGGAGTTCATCAACTCCAAACCAGTATTATATGACATGCTGAAAGGTACTCTTTTAGAAGAGGAAGAAGAAAAAGGTAAAAGACAAAAAATTATGAACAACAAATACATATCTATCAACAAGTGAATCTAAAAATTAACAAGTGAATTAAACAAGTGAATTAAAAATTTGATCAACAGAATAAACTGGTGAATATAATAGAATCAGGAGCACAGAAAGGGAGTAGACTGATAATTCTCAGGAGGACAAAAATCATAAAGCATCAGACTGTGAAATTATAGCAGAAAGATTAAAGTTAGGTGAGGTAGATAAGTGATCAATCAAAGGACTTGTATGCATGCATATAAGTATAACCAATGATCACAGACACTGGGGGGTCGGGGTATGCCTGGAAGGGAAGGGGGGCAATGGGGAGATATGTATAAAAAATTAATAAAAATTAATAAAAAAAAGAGACCTAAAAAAAAGGATATAGTCAGTTTTAGCAGTCTTTGGTTAAATGGAGTGTTGCACTAAAGTCAAAGAAAGTAAAAGCAATTTAGCCTACTTATTATTAATAATAAAGTTTCCTAATGTAATGTTATTGTGTATTATAAAACAAACAAAATGTTTCATTCCAGTGATCTGGCAAATAAATAACTTGTTATTTCTGTTAGAAAAAAAAAAGAAAAAAAGAATTTTACTGGCCTGAATATTTTTAATAAGCTAACTACATGGTCCAGCTGTTCTACTTGGCTCTTCTGGTCTAGTAAATCAAATGGTACTACAACTTTTAGTAGCAGATCAATATGCTCCCTGGAGCCAATAATATGCTGTAACAAGATGTTTTTTTAAAAAAAGGAATCTTAGCCCAACCAACATGGTTCAGTGGTTTAATGTCAACCTATGAACCAAGAGGTCACTGTTCAATTCCCTATCAGGGCACATGCCTGGGTTACAGGCTCGATCTCCAGTGTGGGGCATGCAGAAGGCAGCCGATCAATGAGTCTCTCTCATCTTTGATGTTTTTATCTCTCTCTTTTCCTCTCTGAAATCAATAGAAATATATTTTAAAACTAGAGGCCTGGTGCATGAAAATTCATGCACTGGAGGTGGGGGTCCCTCAGCCCAGCCTGCCCCCTCTCACAGTCCAGGAGCCCTCAGGGACTGGAGGCGACCCGGTGATCAGGGGAAGGGGACATCACCATCACACCTGTGCTGCTGCCACTGCCAGCAGTGCAAGCCTTGGCTGGCGCTGATTACCTGAGCCTTGGGTGGCCCTGGACACTGGGTAGCCACCATCCTAGGCTTGCCTGTGCCTTGGACTAGCCCTAGGTTTAAGCAACATGCACTGAGTCTTTAGGTACTTGCTGCTGAATGCTTCTTGTTTGACTCAGCACATAAGACTGGAAATAAAGATGGGAAAGAATGATTTGAGCATGTAACCTAATGAAAGTGAGGCTGTTTGGAAATAAATGAAGTGCTAACAAAGTCAAAATTGGGATCAATCAATAAGGTTGGCAAATGGGTATACTCTTGATAAGTGAGAGTATCATTAAACTGGGGGAATTCATATAAGACCTGAAATGCAAATACACACACACTTTTTAAGGCTCAAGCCTCCTCAAAATACTATCCTTTCTTCCTTTAAAAAGTTGTAAAGAAGAATTTAAGCAGGAGTGTGATAAGCAGTTCTTAGCTGATGGACATGGAGTGTTGATTCTACATGAGGCAGACTGCCTGTTTTACCGCCTCATCAGAGCAAGCCTGCAGCTGCCTCCTTTATCTTCCCAACTGGCTGGGCCATAGCCAAAGTATTCTTAGTTTAAAAAAAAAAGACACAGAGAGATCTACATGCTAAGAGGATCTTTTTAAAGCCCAGCCAGAAAGAAGGGTTAATTTGATTATTAGTTTAGAAATCTCCAGCCAGGAATTCCGTTACTTAGCAAATGGGCTTTCAAAATCAGGATTCCTATCCTTAAAGTAATAATGTGTTCATAAATTTGACTACATTTAAATTTTTAAAAATCTATATGACAAAATAGACCATAAATAATATTTTTTAACTCCCACAAGCTGAGAGAAAACACATGCAGAGGTAACAACCAGCAAAGGATTGCTATCCAGAATCCATAATTATTTCAGATAAATGTATACAAGAAAAGAAACAACAAAACAGATCAGTGGGCTAACTAAAAAAAAAAAAAATTATTGGGTGACATTGATTCACAAAACCATACAGGCTTTAAGCGTATTACTCATTAAGACATCATCTGCACTCTGCATCATGTATCCATTGGCCCAAGCAAAGTCTATTTCAACCCCCAATAATCCCCCTTTGCCCACTTCCTCCTACCCCCATCCCTTTTTCTCTCTAGCTATCACTACACTGTTCTCTGTGTCTATGTGATATATATATGTATCTATATTGCTTAAACCCTTCAACTTTTTCATCCAATCCCTCAACCACCTCCCCACTGATAGCTGTCAGTCTGTTCCATGTATCCATACCTCTGTCAAACAAAAACTTTTCATTGCAATCAATACCACTAATAATAAGATATTTAAATTCTGCCCCACCCTGACTGGTTTGGCTCAGTGGATAGAGCATTGGCCTGCGGACTGAAGAGTCCCAGGTTCGATTCCAGTTAAGAGCATGTATCTTGGTTGTGGGCACATCCCCAGTAGAGGGCATGCAGGAGGCAACTGATAGTTGTTTCTCTCCAATCGATGCTTCTAACTCTCTATCCCTCTCCCTTCTTCTCTGTAAAAAATCAATAAAATATATTTTTTAAAAAGATTTAAATTCTTACTTTTTCACACCCATCAATCTGGCAAATAAGGATAAAGAAAAATGGATGGTCTTATACTCACAGTGTAACCTATTTTGGAGAACAGTTTATACATACCTAAGAAAGTAGAAGATACATGTATTGCATGGCCCAGCAATTTTATTCTTAGGCTCTTAGGTGGTGTGCACAACAAACATAAGCACATTTCCATTTTTTAATTTAAAAAACTGAAAAATATTTCTAATCAATATATTATATATGGGATTTATTGATTATAGATTTTTTAATGAATAAACAGTATATCATACATATTTTTACATATATTAGTATGTGTACATCTTGCAATGATGAAAAGAAGGATCATATATAATAAAAGCCTAGATGGCATCACATGACATTGTCACAAGACGGCCACCACAAGATGACCACATCCACGTTATCACAAGATGGCCACCACAAGATGGCCTCCACAAGATGGCTGCCCCACCTGCCGGAAACCAAACATTGTCTCACTAATATAAAGATGTGGACAGGAGACCAGAAGGCTGGTCAATCTTAATTGCTCTGAAAGGTCAGAGCTAATCACTCACTGTTTAGTTGAAACATTGTTAGCTGAAGCAGCCACTACCTCTTTATTTCATGTAAACTTCTGTTCTTGTAATTTCCTGCCTAAAGGCTATGGGTGTGTCTCAAAGTCTTAATAAAAGGGAGAAAAAGGCCAGAGCAAGGGGTAGTCTTTCCACTAGAGCAGTGGTTCTCAACCTTTCTAATGCCGTGACTCTCATGTTGTGGTGACCCCCAACCATACTTCATAACTGTAATTTTGCTATTGTTATGAATTATAATGTAAATACCTGTGTTTTCTGATGGTCTTAGGTGACCCCTGTGAAAGTGTCATTTGACCCCCAAAGGGGTCACGACCCACAGGTTGAGAACCACTGCACTAGAGGAAGGCTCCTGCCTGGCCCCCCAATATCACCAAATTAATGTTTTCTAGTCTCTCTTTTCATTTGTGTGCGGCCTCCTCCAGAACCTGAACCCTGAAATAGGAACCCTGAACCACGCAGGACATGGAAAGGGGCTCCCACACCCACCTCATCACAAGATAGTCACCACAAGATGGCTGGCAGGGAGGGCAGTTGAGGGTGAACAGGGAGGGCATTTGGAGGTGAGTTCAAGCCAGCAGGGGAGGGCAGTTGGGGGTGACCAGTCCAGTAGGGGAGGGTAGTTGGGGGACCAGGGAGGGCAGTTGGGGGTGAGATCAGGCCAGCAGGGGAGGGCAGTTGGGGGCAACCAGGCCAGCAGGGGAAGGCAGTTGGGAGCATTCAGTTTGGCAGGGGAGGGCAGTTGGCAGGGTGATCAGGCCAGTAGGGGTGGGCAGTTGGGATAGACTGGGCTGGCAGGGGAGCAGTTAGGCATCAATCAGGCCAGCAGGGGTTCAGTTAGGGGGCAATCAGGCAGACAGGCAAGCAGTTAGGAGCCAGCAGTCCCAGATTGTGAAAGTGATGTCTGATTAGAGCCTAAACCAGCAGTCAGACATCCCCCAAAGGGTCCCAGATTGGAGAGGGTGCAGGCTGGGCTGAGGGACACCCCACTTTGTGCACAACTTTCATACACTGGGCCTCTAGTATAGTTATAAATTGTTAATCATACTAAATATATTATGTATTATCTATGGACCTAAATTTAAATAGCAGAAGTAAAATCTATTAATGAAAGAGAGAGTGAAATGACAGAGGTATAAGATTTTAGTGATATGAGTATCGTTTTATGTCAAAATTTTAAAACAGAGAGCTCTGGAGCTAATGTGAAAAATGTTAAATCTGCTAAGTTGAGGTAGTTCATAGATGGCTATATATTATACTAGCTTCAGTACTTTCCATAATGTTGAAGTATTTTAGTTGCTTTAAGAATTAAAATAGAGATAATGAGAGGTTGTCTTGGCAACAACTAGTGAGTATGGGCTTAACTTTGTCTTGATTTGATGGTCCATGAAATCTCCACTTTTTCCTTCCCCACTAGCTTCTCATCCACATGGGATACCAATCAGGAAAAAAGTGATATCGGTCAATCCAGAATTTTAGCTGCTGACCTAATCCATACTCTAGCTACTACTTTTCTTTTTGTGTTATAGTTTGGAGGAGTAATTTCACCACATTTGGTTGAACAGTGAAGTGGCCAATAGCCCTTCCAAACTCAAAACCTCCCCACCAAGTCAATAAATTGCTAATAACTAAAAGCAGCCAAATTTACTTAGGATAGAGAAAGGGCTTTTTAAGATACAGTGACTTTATACAGAGCATAACATCTGAATTATTATTTTTTTCTTTGAATGGGGCCCTACTTCAACTTTCTTAGACTTTGAAGAAGAGATGAGATAAAATTGATATGAATAAATATATTCCAAATATATTTCTAAAGTGATTTGATCGACATATTAGTACCTATATTTCTACAGCAATATTTGCTTTGTACCTGGTTAAGAGCCTGGCACATAAAGAGTAGTCAGTACATGTTAACCCTGTTTTTATTGTTCATATAGTAAACACTGTTTGAGTGCTCACTCCTAGCAAGGCGTTTTTCCAGAGAGGCTCTCCACATAATGGAGTGTGTGTGAATAGTAGTGAACATTGTGTTTTCTAAAAACTAGTCAGGAAAAAAAAAATTGGCTTATGGATGTGATATAATTTGTATCCAATATTTAAGAAACAACTTACTTTAAATTTAAATCTATGAAGTGGGTTAATCTTTAATATTATTATTGCAGTTTTATATATGTAGATGTGGTGTGTGATCACGTACAGAGTCATTCAGTAGAAACAAGCACAAGTAGAGAGTATTAGAGTATAAAGTTCCTAAATGTTAATCAAGTATCTATATTCCTTTAGGAGAGTATTAGGCTAAGCGAAATAAGCCAGTTAGAGAAAGACAGGTATCACACGATCTCACTCATCAAAATAAACTGATGAACAAAATAAACTGATGAACAAAATAGATACAGAGACAAAGAAGCATAGAACAGACAGTTGAATCTCAGAGGGAAAATGGGGGTGAATGGGTGGGTGGAACAAGATCAATCAAAGAACTTGTATGCATATATTCATCCCTCATGGACACAGACAATAGGTTGGTGAAGGCCTGGGGTGGGAGACAGGGCCAGGTTAGAAGGGGTCAGTGGGGACATACGTAATACTTTCAACAATAAGCTTAACAAAAATAAATAATTAATTAATAATTAAAATAAAATGAAGGTATAGCAGAAACATATTTAACATTTTAATTTAATTTAAAAATATATAGAAAATTTCAAACTAGTGTGTGCGGACCACCCAAAATACCACCAGGTGGCAGCACATCCTCACGCCAGCGCTGCTTATACTTGGATTTGTCAGTGGTCAAGAAGAAAACGTTCAGGGAAATGGTCTCATTAAATCATAATTTTTAGCTTTAGAAAGAACTTCAGGACCAATTTAACCCATGTTTCCCTTTATCTTCCCAAAAGGAAGCCACATTTTTGAAAAATTCATCCAAAGTCAAACAAGCAGTTAGTGACAGACTGGGATCAAAACCCTGTCTTCTATTTCTCAGGGTACATCCCCTAACACAGTGGTCAGCAAACTCATTAGACATTTTCAACAGTAATGTCAACAGTAAACAATTGATATTTCTTTTGCGAGCCAAATTTTTAAAAATATATATATTTTATTGATTTTTTACAGAGAGAAAGGGAGAGAGATAGAGAGTTAGAAACATCGGATGAGAGAGAAGCATCCATCAGCTGACTCCTGCATGTGCAGGCAACCAAGGTACGTGCCCCCGACCGGAATCGAACCTGAGACCCTTCAGTCCACAGGCTGACGTTCCATCCACTGAGCCAAACCGGTTTCGGCGAGAGCCAAATATTTTAAACTTAAGCTTTTCCTAATGCCACTTCTTCAAAATAGACTCGTCCAGGCCGTGGTATTTTGTGAAAGAGCCACATTCAAGGGGCCAAAGAGCCGCATGTGGCTTGGAAGCCGCAGTTTGTCCTTTCCCTGCCCCCACGATCATTATCTCTAGGAGGAAATAATATATAGAATCAACTCTGTAAACTAAGTGGTGAGCAAAGATTTTCGGGGGAGGACCTTCTCCTCTTTCTCAAATCCCAAGCCTCCCTGACCTGCCAATCTCCCTTCAGCAGCTTCCCATTTGCTAATGTCCCCACAACAAAAAGGGCAGAGGTTCTTATATCCACAGGCTTATTCAGTGTTTGGCTGAGCCTCATTTATTTACTTTAGCTATAAAGCAAATAGATGTCATTCATATTAAAATAATATTACGCTATAGAAATAGATAAACCTTCAAGTTGACTTTACAAGTTTCCTTCAGGCTAGGCTCAGGCAGGTGACAAAGGCTGGTTGGACTGGAGTTGAGGGCGGGCTTCCCCAGAATTCAGGACTTGTGGTTCTAAACAGGGGGAGTCCTGCCCTGAGAAAACCTGTTAACCCTAACTCCTTTATGTGGAACTGGAGGTTGTGGTGTGGTGAGCAATGTGATGAGCTGGAAGGAGCAGAGTGCACCTGGCCAAACCCTTTCCTCTCCTGCCATCTCTCACTTAGTTCAGCACACACACACATAGGAACTACCTTGAATGAGGGAGCAAATGTATGCAAACGAGAATCCTGAATAACATTTTTACTATATCTGCTTTAGGGAAGCTCCCACACCAACCTGGTTTATTTTGTAACTCCAGTAAGTCCTGCTATTTGACTCTTACAATAATCCTTTAAGGGAAAATCTTTTATTGAACTCATGCTTCAGCAGATTGAAGCTTAAAGAAGAGAAGTCACTTATTCAAGATCATAGGATCAATAGTAAGAGGGTTAGGTTTCAAGCCCAAATGTGTTGACTCTCAGAGCTTGTGTCTTCACTGATGTTATTACTGCACCGTTTCTCATATAGAGAGGATCTGGATCTGTCCAGAACAGTCTGCATTGTGGGAAATGTTCTACATCTGCTCTGTCCAGTACAGTAGCCACCTGCTGTATGCAACTCTTGAACATTTGAAATATGGCTTATGTGATGGAGGAATTAAATGTTTACTTTTATCTCTATTTAAATGTTTACTTTAATTAATTTGAGTTTAAGTATCTGCATGTGGCTAGTGGCTACTATACTGGACAGCAAAGGTCTAGGTGTTTATTAGATTATGTGGACCCACCAGAGTATATCCACGCAGCTCAGTGAAAAGAGAAGGGGCATCAGAGTCAGGCTGCCTGTCTTCACATCCCTGCCTCTGCCCCTGAACCAGCTGTGTGAATGTGAGTGGCATTTTTTGCTTTAAACCTCTCTATAATTTAGTTGACTCGTATGAAATGAGGATAATTATAATTATGCCAGACAGTTGTTATGAGTTCTAATTAGATTTATAAAATATTTGGCACTAATAAGCACTAAACATGTTTCATTTGCCCCTTAAGGACCTAAAATGCTTGGGAAGGAAATTGCATAAGCTCCACGCAGCACTTCTTCCAATATTTGACAATTCATGTCAGAAAACTCTCCTGTGTCTCTCCCATTATATCATAATTCAGTTCCTTTCATTACATTCTGTCTTAGGATTGTTGTTGGGTTTTAAATTTTAGTGACAAATGTAAAGTCCCCCACAATTATCTCAGTGACCAGAACACCTTAATGTGCAATAATGTTTCTTTTCCTCCTCATCTCTCTTAGGACTTAGAATAGTTTGTCTTTTAAAACTTACAAAACACCCTTATTAGAGGGGGTGGGCAGGGGTGGAGAGATAACCTATCTCTACTTTTCTGAGGTCAAAGGATAATTGAATTCTCACTTTGGGCTCAGGCACATTCACGAAGTAAGTGTTCACCTATCATTTGATAAGTGAATACATATTAGAATGACTGAAAAAGAGTGCGATCTGGCAGAAGGTTCCTGGAGGTTAAAGGGAAGAAGAAACCAGAGACTAATCTCATTCTGACCTCTACTTGCTCTGTGTCATTTCTCATTCTATGCCTCAGACTTCCGAGCTAAGAAGTGGCTAGAACCAACTTAATCCTCCCTCAGAATGGTGTTAGGATTAAGATTTTTAATTATATGAATCTTCCTATCAGCATAATATCCATTTTCATATTAATAATCACTCTTGACCATCTACCACAGCAATATACATGATGTAAGTTGTAACTTTTGTAAAACACATTCACAAACTGGAAATCACTGAGCACTGATTATAATCATTATGTACAGCGGAAAACATCTTCTTCATCTTACCGAGCTGAAAATGGCTACTCAACAGATGAAGTGACTTGCCTGAGCCACACTCAAGTCCAATTTCTTGACCATACGAGCAGTGACTTTATCACTTTCTCTCAGAGGAAGATGCTAAAACCAGTCCCTAATATGTTGAATAAAATCCATAGTTTTAGTTTTTCATGGAAGCGATATGATTGGTGCCTCAGAAGAACTTGCCTAAATGAAAAGGGTTTCAAGATGTCGGACTGGGTCTGGTGAGCGTGAGATGGATGACTGGCCTTTGGGTGCCATTCCCTGTTCCTCTCCCAACGTCTGGAAGAGAAGGCAATTGAGGAACACAGCCTTTCCCAGCTGCCGATGGCTCGAAGCCACTGGGTGGACAGCCAGTCTAATCCTGCAGTAGCTGGTATAACAGGTTTAGGAGGCTGAGGATTTCCAGAGTTAATGGCCCCAGAGGGAGGGGCTAGCCCCGGGCTGCACGTGAGTGAACAGACTCCACAGCATGGGATTAAGCCTGAGATTTAATCACTTGCCCAGAGGTAGACTTGGAAACCAACAAACAAAAAAATATATAGATCCCTTTCCCTTACCACTTCAGGGCCTTGGACTCAGGCATTCAAATCTCAGTGGCCCCTTAGCATCCTTCTCACCCTGGAAGTCAACATTCTAGGACTCCTCTCAGAGCTCGGAGGTCAAGTTAGGGCCTAAGGCCTGAGAAAAGTGTAGACTCCTTTCCAGACCAGCCCGATCAGGAAAGAGCCCTGTCTGTAGATACAAAAGGAGGCCAATCAAGAGGAGGGGCTGTGCAGAGGCTTCTGAGGAGGGTGGGAAGAGTGAAAAGTCAGACTTTGCCCAAGGAAGAAGCTTTTTATTTTGCGCTTGTTGCCTAAGCACAAATTCAAGAAAGTCTGTCTATACAACAGACCCTGTATTTATATCTCCCTTGGGTCTTTCCTTCTGCCCCTTAGGAAGGCCTAACAGACCCCCTTCTCAGATTCCCCTCGGTGACTCCTTCCTCAAACTGTTGCTGCTGCTGAGCCATCTGTCACCTCCCAGCATCTGCAGCCCTCTCTGGAGAGTGGGCTCCCACAAGCTGTGACCCAGGCCTAGGGACAGGGTGCTGCAAGCACAGCAGGATTTCTGCAGAGAGATAAAGAGGCTTGATTTGAACTTTAGAAAGTGAAGATCACTCTGCACATTTGTTTATAATTCAAACAAACAAATATTTATGGGACAGATTCTGAGTGAGACACTCTTTTGAAAGGTTAGTCCCTGTCCTCCAGCAACCACAAATGTGCCCTTAGCGAAGGAGTTAGAAAGAATCTGTAACACTTTACCAATCAATCAATCAATACATGTTAAAGATCATTGGCTCAAACTGCTTTAACTTTACATACAAATAGAGGTCCATGGTTGGAAGATGAAAGGTATTGCAATTCACACTATAGCTAAATACTTGTATATATTACATTAAAAATATATAGAAAATATATTACCTCTCCTCCATTTAATATGAGTGATGGAGAGATGATATATTTTTCAGGTATAGAAATCTGGGGAATGGAGGTGAGAGTGAGAATAAGGTGAGACCACCCATTGCTCTAATGAGGACTACAGTTGGGAAATTGATAAAAGTGCTTTTTAAAAAGTTAATATAAAAACCTGCAAGTGACACCAAGGTAAGTCTGTCATGAAGATTTACCGGATGGAGCCAAATCCCATCTGGCCGATTTCAGGAAATAAGGCATGCCAGCACATTGTTAATTTATTGATGATAACCATTCTGACAGGAGTGAGGTGGTATCTCGTTGTGGTTTTAATTTGCATTTCTCTGATGATTAGTGACATTCAGCACATTTTCATATGTCTATTGGCCATCTGTATGTCCTCTTTGGAGAAGTGTCTATTCAGATCCTTCGCCCATTTTTTTAAAATTGGATTGTTTGTTTTCTTGTGTGTGTTTTTGGTGTTGAGTTGTGTAATTCCTTATAAACTTTGAATATTAACCCTTTATCAGATGTTTCATGTACAAGTATTTTCTCCTATTCAGTGGGTTGCCTTTTCATTTTGCTGATGTCTTCCTTTGCTGGGCAAAAACTTCTTAGTGTGATGTAATCCCATTTGTTTATTTTTTTCTTTTGTTTCCCTTGTTTGAGGCAATATATCAGAAAAAAATATTGCTATGAGAAATGTCTGAGATTTTACCTCCTATATTTTCTTCTAGGATTTTTAGTTTCCAAGTCTAAAAATAAAGTCTTTAATCCATTTGAGTTTATTCTTATGTATCGTGTCTAGTTTCCTTTTTCTTTCTTTCTTTTTTTTGCATGTATCAGTCCAATTTTCTTAACACCATTTATATAATAAACTATCCTTACTCTATTGTATGCTTTTATATCGCTTGTCAAATATTAATTGGTCATAAAGGCCTGGATTTCTTTTCTGGGCTCTTTCTTCTGTTCCATTGTTCTATGTCTCTGTTTTTATTGCCAGTGCTATGTTATTTTAATTACCGTATCTTTGCAGTATAGTTTAATATCAGGTAATATGATTACTTCAAGTTTGTTCTTCTTTCTCAAGATTGTCGTGGCTATTTGTAGTTTTTGTGGTTCCATATAAACTTTTGGAGTATTTGTTCTAGTTCTGTAAAATACTCCATTGGCATCTTGATAGGCAATGCATTTAACCTACAGATTGCTTTGGTTAGTATGTACATTTTAATAATGTTAATTTTTCAAATCCATGAACACAGTATAGACTAGTACTTCCACTTATTGGTATCTTCTTCAATTTCTTTCTTCACTATCTTATAATTTTCTTAGTACATATCTTTTACATCGTTGGTTAAATTTATTTCTAGATATATTATTATTTTTAGAGCAATTATAAACGGGATTCTTTTTTTAGTTCCTCTTTATGATAGTTCATTATTGATATAAAAAAATACAACTGACTTCTGATATTTATTTTGTATCCTGCTACTTAATTCATTAATCAGTTCTAGCAGTTTTTTTGGTGGAATTGTTAGGATTCTTTTTTAAATGTATTTTTTATTGTTGATAGTATTACAGATATCTTCTATTTTCCTCTCCCATCCCCTCCTCTTCCCAACTCCTACTCTATTGCCCATGTCCATAGGCTATGCATATCCTATATAATAAAAGCCTAATATGCTAAGTGTCCAGTCAGCTGGTCGGCCACTCAATCACTCAAAGCATAAATGCTAATGATATGCTAAGGCTACTCAACTAGTCGCTATGACATGCACTGACCACCAAGGGCAGATGCTCCAACTAGTAGGTTAGCTTGCTGCTAAGGTCCAGCATATCGGTACTGAGCAAGATGGGCCAGAGTCCCTCTCCAGCTGGCCAACCTCCTGTGTCCCTCCCAGCCCCGATCATGCACTAGTGGGGTCCCTCGCCCTGGCCTGCACCCTCTCGCAATCTGGAATTCCTCAGGGGGGCACATTGATGGTCAGGCAATTCCATCTATAAAATAAAAGCCTAAGTGACAATTTATGGCAGAATGACCAGAACGACCAGTCACGATGATGCGCACTGACCACCAGGGGACATATGCTCAATGCAGGAGCTGCTCCCTCATGGTCAGTGTGTTCTCACAGGGGGAGTGATGCTCAGCAAGGATCTGAGCTCACAGCTGGCGAGCACAGTGATGGTAGCAGGAATCTCTCCCGCCTTTGCGGCAACCGAAGGAGCACTGAGCCAAGCTATAAGGAATGAGAGGTCCTGAACTGCGAGTGGGATGTTTAACTGCCACCCCATGGGATTGGGCCTAAGCCATCAGTCAGACATCCTCCAAGGGGTGCTGGACTGCGAGAGGGTGCAGGCCAGACTGAGGGACACCCCCTGCTCAAGTGCATGAATTTCATGCACTGGGCCTCTAGTAAGTACATAAATTCTTTGGTTTATCTCTCCCCACATCAAGGTATCTGTTCCATGCGTCTATGCTTTGGGTCTTATTTTGTTGGTAAATTCATTTTGTTCATTAGATTCTATAAATAAGCGAGATCATGTGATATTTATCTTTCTCAATTTGGCTTATTTCAGTTAGCATAATATTTTTTTCCAGGTCCAACCATGCTGTCCCAAACGGTAAGAGATCCCCTTTTTAACAGCTGCATGGTATTCCATAGTGTAAATGTTTCACACCTTTTTTATCCATTCATCTACTAATGGACACTTGGGCTGTTTCCAAATATTAACTATTGTAAATAAGGCTGCTATGAATATATGGGTGCATATATTCTTTATTATTGGTGTTTTGGGGTTTATAGTATATATTTCCAGAAGTGGGCTCACTGAGTCAAACGTAAGTTTCATTTGTAAATTTTTGAGGAAACTCCATATTGTTTTCCATAGTGACTGCACCAATCTGCATTCCCACCATTAATAAACTAGGTTCCCTTTTCTTCATAACCTCACCAGCACTTGCTGTTTGTTGATTGTTTTATGATAGCCATTCTGACTGGTGTGAGGTGATATCTCATTGTGGTTTTAATTTGCTTTTCTCTGATGATTAGTGACTGAGCATTTTTTCATATGTCTCTTGGCCATTTGTATGTCTTCTTTGGAGGAATGTCTATTCAGGGCTTCTGCCCATTTTTTAATTGGATTGTTTGTCTGACTTTTTGTTGAGTTGTATTTTGTATATTTTGGATATTAACCCCTTATCAGATGTATCATTTGCAAATATGTTCTCCCATACAGCAGGTTCTCTTTTTATTTTGATGGTAGTTTCTTTTGCTGTAAAAAAACTTTTTATTTTAATATTAGGATTTTTTTTTGTATAGTATGAAATCTGCAAATAATGACAGTTTTACTATTTTCTTTCCAATTTTGTTGCTTTTTATTCCTTTTTCTTTGATTGCTGTGGCTAGGACTTCCCATACTGTATTGAGTAAGAGTGGTGAAAGCAGACATCTCTGTCTTGTTTCTTACCTTAAAGGAAAGTCTTGTAGTTTTTGCCCATGTAGTATGATGTGGGTGTGGTGAAAAGGAAACCCTCATGCACTGGTGGTGGGAATGTAGATTGGTGCAGCCACTGTGGAAAGCCGTATTGAGTTACCTCAAAAAGAAAAAAATGGAACTTTCTTTTGACCCAGCAATTCTACTTCTGTGAATATATTCAAAGAAACCTGAAACACTAATTTGAAGGAATATATGCACCCGTGTGTATACTGCAACATTATTTACAATAGCAAAGCTATAAAGCAGCCCAAGTGCCCATCAGTAGATGATTAGATTTAAAAAATGCTGTGGTATATTTACATAGTGAAATACTACTCAGCTGTAAAAAAAGAACAAAATCATACCCTTTGAGACAGCATGGGTGGCACAAAAGCACTGAGCTAAGAAAGTCCAAAAGTAGAGTCTGCATGATAGGAGGGAATGTGATTGGCTTTGGCGAGTGTATGAAGTTCATTATCAGGAAGTATTTAGATAAATAATTAGAATGGTAGATTAAGACTGTTTTGTGGAAGCTTTGAATGTCAGGCTCTTATTAATATTATTACTTAATTCAGTAAGAAGTGGGCAACCCCTTATAATTTCTAAAAAGTGAAGTATTCTAATAAGATGTCTAAAAGTAAACTAAAAAATGGGACAGAGTTATTCTGTGTCTATGAATCAAGTTCCTCAAATCAAATCAGATAATGAAATCCAATAAAAACCTCAGCTGTCTGGGTCTGTCCATTCACTCACCCTCTAATCCAACTCCCAAGCCCCATTATCTATCCATATTGCCCCTTGGGGAGAACACCTGGGCCCTGGGCCTAGCTCAGTCTCAGATTTACACAAATGTCACGGATTGGCAGGGAATGGTCCTGATTTCATATTATCAAAATTTTCCCTAATAAATATTTCAATTTTGGATTAAAAAGACAATAATTACACAGTGATTTATGTTTGTTTCCTTTGTAAAAACTTGGGATGGGCAATAAAAAGTAAAAACTATGAAAAGGGCTATCTAGCATAGTTTTGAAAGAACAAAAAATGTCTTGGAGGTAGATGTAATTACAGATGAGAGAGAGAGAGAGAAAGGAGAGAGAGAGAGAGAGAGAGAGAGAGAGAGAGAGAGAAAGAGATGGTTAGTTAGAAAGTGATTCTAGTTTAGTTTGAAAGTAATGTGGGAGGGCTGGAAGCAAATAGCCAGATGGAGCCTAAAAGCAGTTGCCAACTTACAGAAGTTTTACCTGCACACCACCACCATTCTGGCTCTTCAAACATCACTGGGTAACTAACCAATTTAAAGGAAAAACACATTTCAACCAGCACTGTCCAGCAAGACAAAGATACCAAAATGACCTGCAAACTTATATGAGATCTGTTTGCTTGCACCTATGTTAGTGTCATAGTAAAACAAATGAGGTGTTTCTTTATCCGACTTTCATGCTAATATTCCCATTAATTAACATTCTGATGTTTAGGACAGTTGGACATGAAGTTGCCTCTCTCCCTTGGTAGAGCCCTAGAAATCTGAAGTTGGCAAACAAAACTGTCTGTGACCTACACAAGCAATTCTCTTGCTACTACTCTCTTACCTTTTTCACCCTGAACCACCCTCAGTCCCTCTTGGTCTTCCTTTTATTTTCCTGTCCTATTATTCTCTGTGGGGCATATGTGAAGGGCTAGAAAGTACCCTCCCCAATGCCAGTCCTCGCTGGAAGAAAATGAATACAAGA
Organism: Lasiurus cinereus; assembly: GCA_011751065.1. Classification (NCBI taxonomy): domain Eukaryota; kingdom Metazoa; phylum Chordata; class Mammalia; order Chiroptera; family Vespertilionidae; genus Lasiurus; species Lasiurus cinereus. The sequence goes on from JAAGEH010000311.1 coordinate 538,389, forward strand.
GCCCCCCTGGGGCTGCACATGACTGATTTCCATAGGAAACAATCAGCAGACTCAGTCAGATTGTTTGGGTGTGGAGGCTGGTGAGAGGGAGGTGGAGCTAGTCCTGAAAGGGGCTGCCCACCCCTCTAATGAGAGTCAGGACTACAACTGAGATCGTGACAGATGGGGTATGAATACCAGACTGGCACCTTGAGAAAGTTTCTCATGGGCCTGTGGAGACAGGAAAGGAATCCAGGGTCTGGGGACAGAACACGGATGAGCCACACCTGCCTCCGACCCACTCCCTATCGATCAAGGAGGCCCTAAGTAAGTCTCCCTGAGCCCAGTTCAGAGATAACATATCTCCCTAAAAGACTGAACTAAAACTCCTCCAGCACACACTGGCTTGTTAAAACAGCCATTCCTTGAGCCAGGATACCAGCCACTGACATTGAATCTTGTCACTTCCGTGTGAAGAAAACACCAATGACTCCCTTTTGCCAGCAGGATCAAGTCCAAGCACCTTAGACTGGCACTACACTACTTGGTCATGGTTGACCTGACCTCTTCCTTAACCAACCCCTTCCACACACATCACCAATATTACACACTGATCCCTTAGACTAGTCTCTCTTGCTCCCAGGACACCCCAGTTACTTTCAAGCTTGCCTTTTGCCTGACCATTCCCATTGTTTGGGAGGCCTCTCTCCACCTTTACCCTTTAAGGCATATCTTCAATGTCCTTACCACAATCTGTCTTCCTTTTATACAAACTTCCTTTCTCTCTGTCATGTAGTACTGAATGAATACTTCCATCTGAGCAAATATCACATGTATTTTTATTATGTAATATCTGCCTCTCCATAGACACAAATACCCTCGAAGGAGACAGCAGCATCTTACATTTTTTATTCCAAGACAAGATCCTGGTAACACTTTTTTTGTTTTAATTTTTTTTTAACTTTTCAATTACAGTTGAAATTCAATATTATAGTAGTTTCAGATATACAGCATCGTTATTAGACATTTATATAACTTACTAAGTGATCCCTCCATAAGAAGCTCCTGGCGACATTTTTTAAAAGGGACTATGAACTTGATCGGTCCATGTCTGGTTCTGATGCTTGCTTTGTCTCTTTAAGTTATGTTCTGTAACTTTAGGTATGCCTTGCAATATTTTTCTTGATAGTTGGACATGATGTACTGGGTAAAAGGAACTGTAAAAACAGTTACGTGGTGGTGACGTTGAGGAGAGGGAAAAAGGCTATTGTCCTGAGATTAGGGCCTAGTCTTTCAGTGAGCCTGTGCCTCTGGACTGTGAACTTCACAAGAGTTTCTCCGTTTTTCCTCTCCCTTAGACAAGACACAACAGCTAGAGCAAGGCTAGAGTAGGGCCTTTCCTGTCCCCCAAGCCAGTTAAGCTCAGTTAAGCTCCTAGTGGACTAGTTTCTCTAAAGGGCAGGGCTTAAGAAGGACAGAGTTCTCTGAAGTATTTCAGAATTATTCCTTTTCTCCTCCCACTGCCAGAAACAACACAAAGGGATCTTTCTCAAATGTTTGCTGAGCATCTGGAGTTAAATGTCACAGATGTGTGGGGATCCCCTTATGCCTCTGTTCCCGAGGTGTTTAGGTCTCAGAGTTGTCCACACTGAGCCTCCAGCCATTCATCAATTACAGTTCATGTTTCTCTGCCAAGCCCTGCTTCCTAGAATGACTTCTCTGTGAGTCTGTGCTCTGGCAAACCATGATGACTTGTATTTGCCTGTCTGTCTCTTTAATCCTGGGAACAGTTTACTTGTGTGCTTTTCTCTCTTGCAAATCTGTTCAGTATTTTAGCTGTTAGGTCAGAATGTCACCTTCCAAACTCCTGACATGCAGAACCAGAAATTGGAATTCTGCCTATGAACTTGAATTTTGAATTTTGATAATAGATTGCTTTGGAGCATAATTTGTGTTGTGTTCTCCTTTTCGATGCCCTTTACCTTCATGTCATGTCCACAGAGAACAAGGCAGCTAAATTAATACATTTGCTTACAAACTGCTATTTGGTTGATGCCAACCACTTTACAAATGTAACACTTTCAAAACCATCCTATGAGCATCACTCCTCACAATTTACTGGTGAGAAAAACTAAAGTCCAGGTATGAGGCTGCCCATTGCCACACAAGCAGTAAATATGTTTTGGGGACCCTGTCTAACTCTAAAATTTAGTCCAGGAACTCCTTCATATGTCATTAGCTTGCAAACTTCCTGAGAAACTTGTTCTGTATTTTCTGCTATTGTACTTTTCCTTTGCATCAGAGGAAAGGGTAGGAAATATGAGTATTTCATAGAAGTGTCTGACCCCCTTAGACAATGTATATGCAAATTTAGGAAGAAAATTAGTGGGAACAAAATGTTCCATTTTCAGTTGAAATTCAATTTCTGCAGATAAGTTATAAGTATTTCAACTTTATGAGATATTAAAAATAGAAAAGGGAAAATGAAAATAAAATAATTGTATGAAGGGAGGTATAATGAAAAGAATACTGTTATGATAGGAAAAAAATGGGGGTATGGCTTTGTCATCCAATAACTAGATTTAGGATCATGAACACCCTGCTAAATATCTCATAAATGTATCTTACTCATCAATAAAGTTATAGCCAATATGGGATATGATTGCATTAAGTTATAGTCTGTTTTATTCCTATGTTCTCCAATAGAGTGCAATATTAGGCAGTGGAGCATATAAGTGTTTGATCTATCTACAATAAGCACTAAATAGATATCTTTGAATGACTGAAAGCAAAGTGGCAGTATTAACAACTGCTCCAAATAAATTGAGGGTGCTGGAATATAGGACTTATTTTGCTGTTTCCTTTCAGAACTTAAGAGGAATAATGGAACTAGTTCTAATTAAAATGTTTGAGGTTAGACATCTAGGAGGAGAGGATGGATAAAAGGAAACTGAGCAGAAAGAACAAAAGCCCAGGAGGAACAGAGGAAGTGTGGATAAAAGAAAAATAAGTTTTATTTCAGAGCTGCCAAATACCTGTAGAATCCATGTTTCTGTCTTCTCAAGACAGAAAAGGCTTCACTGTGTGAAAGAAAAAGAAATCTCCTCACTCTTAGAGCTTTTGCAAAACAAAGATAAATAAAGGCGGTAGATCCTCATCTGAGCCCAATTTTCTGAAAAGCTGGTTGCATTAAATGTTAATCCCTCAGGCCTTGGGGGTTTCCACACTAAGTCTATGACCCCTAATCCCCTCTTAGAGGCCCCCTAGAGTAAGTGATACTGTGCTAACTGCCCGGATGGGACCCTGGTCACATCTGGTCCCAGGACCCTCTGCTCTGCATTGAAATAGAAGGATGGATAAACAATTTGGACTTTGTCTTATTCTCCCTCTGAAGGGTGCAACCTTATTACCCAAAGTGCTGAGCTCCTGACTCAATTAGTCTGCTAATGTGATTATATGCTAATCTGGGTTTTATTTTGCATCTGATTTTCATGTTATTTGCTTGATTTTAAAATAGGGAGAAGCCTTCCCATGTATGGTCCCCACTCCCTAATCGAGTATATGAATTCTTACTCCTGACACAATCCAGGTGCTCCTCAGTTCATGTTAGATCAGTCTACTGTGACACCCTGTGTAAGGACACAGCTGTCTGTTTTACATCTCAAAATATTATTGGTTTGGTCTCTTACAAAGATGTATACATTGAAAGAAGAAAGAAAAAAATTCACTTCATTCTTACCTGCTTAAAAATTCTTCAGAGAAATCTGACACACAGTAACAAATTATGAATAATTTACAGATATAATTTTAAGTTTGCTTCTCTGTTTTCAATAATCTTTTACAATAACAGAAGTAAACATGTCAAATATTTATATAGCACCTGCTTTATCACACATTATTTTCAAAAAAGATCTTTGAGAAAGATAAAATTATTACATCTGTTTTAAAGATAAGAAAACTGAGGCACAGAGAAGTCTTATATGCCCAAGATCACATTAACAGTTAGAGATAGAACTGGTATGAAGGACTTTTTATTGCTTATTTAATGAAAGTTAAATATATATATATATATATATATATATATATATAAAAAAATATAGTGTGTGTGTGTGTGTGTGTGTATAATATATATAAAGAATTTTACTCCATTACTATATGGATGAATGATTATAAGACAGTTTTATAACTAAGTTTGTATAAGAATTTCAGGGAAACCATATATTACTGTGGGTCTTCTCAAACATACACTTTATAACATTTCAGGAAAGAATAATTATAGTTAGATCAAGGAGCAAAGGAAGAAGGGAAGAATAAATGGCATGAAAATTCACTTTTTAAAAATCACTTCATTTCTTATCATTTTGCTTGATCTTCCCTTTGGAAAGGGAAATTAAGGAAAGAAGGGTAGCAAAAAAAGTAAGAGGACAAAGATGATCTTTCTCAAATATATTCTCAGTAAGCCTGTATTTAAAGACTCTTGTACTAGGTGTACCGATTAATAATAGCTGATTTTGTAATCAAAGAAAACATGATAATTTCAAGAGAAACATTAAAAGTGCTTTTATTCAAAGTAATGTCCCTCGCTAGCTACACATTTCCCCATCTTTCAGGTTATTTGTGGATACTGTCCCAATAGAACTTTTCTTGTTTTGAGGCAAACCATTCAGAGACCAAATTTTCCACTTTTTTGTATATTTTGAAGTGCTGCTCAGAAAGTGTGTGTGCCATTGATCAGAACAAGTGGTAATCTGAAGGAGCACGATCTAGTAAATACGGAAGTGGGTTAATACTTCCGAGGCAAGATCTTTTAACATGTCTTTAACTGGTTTTGAAGTGTGTGATGGTGCATCATCTTGAAGCAAAATTACTTTGCTGTGTCTTCTGGGACATTCTGGTTGTTTCACGATCAAAGTGTGGTTCAAATTGATTATTTGTTGTTGGTAGTGATCAGCATTAATGGTTTCACTTGATTTTAGAAACTCATAATACACCAGACATTCCTGATCCCACCAAACGCAGAGCATTCATTGTCTTCTTTCCAAAGCAATTTGGCCTTGCAGTTGATGTTGATGGTTGACCCAAATCAACCCATGATTTTGTGCATTTGGGATTCTCAAAATAAATCCACTTTTCATCATCAGTTACAATTTGATGCAAAAAAAGACTTTCTTTCGTGCAACATTTTACTCATGACTTTTCGGTTTTCCATTTGTCTTCCATTTAGTTGATGTAGCATCTATTTTCCTTCCTTTAAAATCTTTCCCATTGCTTCTAAATGATCGGAAATTGTTGAGCCGTGTTTAATCTTTCTGCAAGTTGTTTTTGAGGTTGACATGCATCTGCATCCAATAATGCTTGTAATTGTTGGTCTTCAAACTTTTTCAGTTGACCTGAACTTTCTTTGTCTCTCACATCAAAATCATCACTTTTAAATCATTCAGACCAGCATTCACAAGTATCTTGAGATGAAGCATGTTCACCATAAGCTTCTTGAAGCATTTAGCAGCACTTTTCTTCAAAATAAAGTAATGAATTATAACTTCCCACAAATGCTCTTTTTTTTGGCATGAAATCCAACATTTTTTAAGTGTAAAAATATCTATGATATTAACACCTTGAGCAAATTTGACATGTAAAGTTTTGAAGCTTATTGTCAATACAAAAAAAATAGCATACATATCAAATAACATCTATATCAACAAATATGTAACTCCATCTATTGAAAAAAATCCGAATTATTAACCAGTAAACTTAGTATACTAATTAAAGATGAGCGTGATGCAGAGGATATACAGATTAGTTTTAAAAATTCATGATCAAAGAGTTTACAGCATAGAAAAGAAGGTAAGAAAAATGAGTTTTAAAAGCATGCAAATGTTCCTAATGCAAGGCAAAATATGATCGATTCCATTGGGAGAGTTGGGAGTGTTATGAAGGTTTAGGGGAGAACAGATCACGTGTCTTCTGACTTGCATTTTTAGGCAATGACAGTACGCTGGGCTTTGAAAGAGGGGTACAATTTTGGACTACAGAGATAAAGGGAGAATGAATGCCCCTCAAGCTCTTTGGCAAAATTTGCAGGGGTTTCAACAGAATGAGGTATTTTCTCTTGAAGTCCGAAGAATAGGCTACTTCAGGGCCTAAATCTGTACCTTTTAGGGAGAAAAGGGAGGAGATGAATGAGAGAGAGGTGTGTATCCAATAGTCTTAGAGAGGAAAAAGTCAGAGTCATAAAGTCTCTGGGTACATCTGGGTTCTGCCTGAGAAATAGGGTAAGAAAATCACAGAAAAATTTCTTTCCTTTAGTTCTGTTCTTAAAAAGGACAAAAATCTAAAAAGTTACTACGTTTTCCCCTTTAAAAAATCATTGATGAATATCATTCTTTCTTCATTGTATTTAATAAGGTTTTGCCCAACCCCTAACAGGCAGACCTTGGTAGCACAGATGGGGCTTTTCAGCTTAGCCTGAGTGTGTCTATTCTCTGGCTAGCACCAGACCCCAGCCAACACAAAACTCCCCTGTAATTGTAATTAAATCCACACTTTTATAGTTCATTACCTCTCTGACAGATTATATTAGATTAGATTAGGCTGAAGCTGTGGTCGGCCCAGCCATTGGCCCACATCGGAACACAGAGAACAGAAAATGGGGAGGGCTGAGCCAGAAAGAAGGCACCTGACAGAATGATCTGTCTTTCCTGCCAGCCATCAGTATGTTTCCCTCCACTACAACCTTCCCCAGCTTGTGTCCCTGCCCTTTAGGAACTACAGGTTGAGATTCTTCATAAAATCAGAGGTTGAAAGAGATGCATATGACCTAAGGATTGCCTGATCATAGCCATTTTGTTTTATAAACGAAGAAAATGAAGCTTAGATAGGGGAGGAAATTCCCCCAAAAAGTCAAACAACAGTGAATCTAGGTATGGTGGAATTTCACTACTGAGATTTGCAAGAGAACCTGCTTACTGCAGGAAGCACAGTTGGCTGACAATCCTGGCTTTCGTCCCTCTGGATGCCCACGGTGTCTTCAGGGAGGCCACATCATTCCCGTGATGCTCCCCAATGACGTCTAAGCACAGCAGAGGTCCTACAGCATGCAGGACTCTTTCTACAGAGAGTTTTGGATCAGGGACTCTCCCACTGACATAGATAAAACTTTCTTTTTTTAAAAAAAAATTTTGTTTAAAGTATTACATATATTAGTACATATATCTCCTTTTTTTGCCCCACTGAATTCCTCCTAGCCTCCCCGACCCCCTGTCACATGCCCTCATGCCACCCCTACCCCCAGTGTCTTGCGTCCATTGGTGTGTTTATATGCATGCATACAAGTCCTTTGGTTAATCTATTTCCCTCCCTCCCAAACACTCCCCAGCCTTCCCATTGTAATTTGACGGTCTGTTTGGTGTTTTACTGCCTCTGTATCCATATTTTATTCATCAGGATATAAGGTTCTATATTTTTCATAAATGAGTGAGATCATGTGATATTTTTCTTTCATTGCATGGCTTATTTCACTTACCATAATGCTATACAGTTCCATCCATGCTGCTGCAAATGGTAAAAATTCCTTCTTTTTATAGCAGCGTAGTATTCCATTGTGTAGATGTACCATTGTTTTCTAATCCACTCATCTGCTGATGGGCATTTAGGCTGTTACCAAATCTTAGCTATGATAAACTGTGCTGCTATGAACCTAGGGTTGTATACATCCTTTCTGATAGGTGTTTCTAATTTCCTGGGATATATTCTTAGAAGTGGGATTACTGGGTCAAATGGGAGCTACATTTTTAGTTTTTTGAGGAAACTGCATACTGTTCTCCACAGTGGCTGCACCAGTATGCATTCCCACCAACAGTGCTTTCTCTCCGCATCCTTGCCAGCACTTGTCGTTTGTTGATGTGTTGATGATTGCCATTCTGAGATGTGTGACATGGTACCACATTGTCATTTTGATTTGCATCTCTTGAATAATTAGTGACTTGGAACATGTTTTCATATGTCACTTGGCCTTCCTTTGTCTTCTTTCAAATAGATTCTATTTAGGTCTGTTGCCCATTTTTTTATTGGATCATTTATCTTCCTTTTATTAAGTTGTATAAATTGCCTGTAGATGTTGGAGATTAAACCTTTATCAGTGATAACATTTACAAATATGTTCTCTCATACAGTGTGCTTTCTTATTATTTTGTTGATGGTTTTTTTGTGTGTGTTTGTTTTGTGTGTGTGTGTGTGTGTGTGTGTGTGTGTGTGTGTGTGTGTTGTTGTTGTTGTTTTGCTGTGCAAAAGCTTTTTGTTTTGATGTAATCTCATTTCTTTCCTCTTTAGCTTCCATTGCCCTAGGAGCAGTATCAGTGAAGAAATTGTTTTGACATATGTCTGAGATTTCTCTGCCTGTGGATTCCTCTAGTATTTTTATGGTTTCCCATCTTATGGTTAAATCCTGTATTTATTTTGAGTTAGTTTTGTGTATGGTGTAAGTTGGTGGTATAATTTCATTTTTTTTGTGTGTATCCGTCCAATTTTCCCAGCACCACTTATTTAAGAGACTGTCTTGACTCCATTGTATGTTCATGCCTCCTTTGTCAAATATTAATTGAGCATAGTGGTTTGAGTTGATATCTGGATTCTCTATTCTATTCCAGTGGTCTATAAGTCTGTTTTTCTGCCAGTACCAGGCTGTTCTGAGAACAATGGCTTTGTAATACAACCTGAAATCTGGTATTGAGATCCCATCAATTTTGTTCTTCTTTCTCAAGATTGCCATGGCTATTCGGGGTCTTTTTTTATCCAGATAAATTTTTGGAGAGTTCTTTCTAGGTCTGTGAAATATGCTGTTGGCATTTTAATGGAGAGTGCATTGAATCTATAGATTGCTTTGAGTAGTATGGACATTTTAATGATGTTGATTATCCCAATCCATGAACATGGTATGTTCTTCCATCTGTTTACATCTTCCTCTATCTCTTTTTTCAGTGTCCTATAGCTTTCCACATATAGGTCTTTTACCTCCTTAGTTAGGTTTATTCCTAGGTATCTTAATTATTTTGGTGGGATGGTAAATAGGATTGCTTTTTTAGTCTCTCTTTCTGTAAGTTTACTATTGGTGTATAAAAATGCCATAGATTTTTTGGCATTAATTTTGTATCCTACTCATTGCCAAATTCATATTAAGTCTAATAGTTTTTTACTGTAGTCTTTCAAGTTTTTTATGAACAATATTATGTCATCTGCAAATAAAGACAGCTTTACTTCTTCTTTTTCAATTTGAATGCCTTTTATTTCTTCTTCTTGTCTAATTGCAATGGCTAATACTTCCAGTACTATGTCAAACAGGAGTGGTGAGAGTGGGCATCCCTGTCTTGTTCCTGTTCTTAGGGGAAATGGTTTTAGTTTTTGCCCATTGAGTATGATATTAACTGTGGGTTAATTATATATGGCTATTATTATCTTGAGGTATAATCTTTCTATTCCCACCTTGTGGAGAATTTTTAGAAGAAAGGGTTTTGGGTTTTGTCAACTGCTTTTTCTGCATCAATTGATATGACTAAATGATTTTTTTCTCTCAATTTGTTTATGTGATGTATCACATTTATTGATTTATGAACATTGTACCATCCTTGCATCCCTAAAATAAATCCTACTTGGTCATGGTGTATGATCTTTCTGATGTACTGCTGGATCCGATTTGCTAAAATTTTGTTGAGGATTTTGGCATCTATGTTCATAAGGAACGTTGGCCTGTAATTCTCTTTCATTGTGCTGTCTTTATCTGGTTTTGGTATTAGGGTAATGCTGGCTTCATAGAAGGAGCTTGGAATTGTCCTTTCTTCTTGAATATTTTGGAATAGTCAGAGGAGAATAGGTTTTAGTTCTTTCTTGAATGTTTAGTAGAACTCCCCTGTGAGGCCATCTGGCCCCAGGCTATTGTTTGCTGGAAGCTTTTTGATGACTGCTTCAATTTCTTCAATAGTTATTGGCCTATTGAGATGTTCAGATTCTTCCTGACTGAGTTTTGGAAGGTTGTATTTTTCTATGAATATGTCCTTTTCTTCCAGGTAATCCAGTTTGCTGGGATAGAGTTGTTCACAGTATTTTTTAACAATCCTTTGTAGTTTGATGTGGTCTGTTGTTATTTCACCTCTTTCATTTCTGATTTTGTTTATTTGGGACTTTTCTTTTTGCTTCTTGGTGAGTCTAGCTATAGGTTCATCAATCTTTTTATTTTTTCCTTTTTTTTTCTTTTTTCTTTTTTTTAATTAAATCTTTATTATTAAGATTATTACATTTGTTTCTCTTTTTTCCCCTCCATAGCACCCCTCCACCCAGCTCCCACCCTTCCCTCTGCCCTTACCTCCCTCCCATTGACCTCATCCATAGGTGTATGATTTTTATCCAGTCTCTCCCCTCACCCCTTTCCCCCTGAGAATTATCAGTCCACTCCCTTTCTGTGCTCTTGATTCTATTATATTCACCAGTTTATTCTGTTGATCAAATTTTTAATTCACTTAATTTTTAGATTCACTTGTTGATAGATATGTATTTATTGTTCATAATTTTTTGTCTTTTACCTTTTTCTTCTTCCTCTTCTAAAAGAGTGCCTTTCAGCATTTCATATAATACTGGTTTGGAGTTGATGAACTCCTTTAGTTTTTTCGTATCTGTGAAGCTCTTTATCTGCCCTTCAATTCTGAATGATAGCTTTGCTGGATAGATTATTCTTGGTTGTAAGTTCTTGCTATTCATCACGTTGAATATTTCTTGCCACTCCCGTCTGGCCTGCATCCTTTCTGTTGAGAAATCAGCTGACAATCGTATGGGTGCTCCCTTGTAGGTAATGAACTGTTTTTCTCTTGCTACTTTTAATATTCTCTCTTTGTCTTTTGCTCTTGGTATTTTAATTATAATGTGTCTTGGTGTAGTCCTCTTTCGATTCCTTTTATATGGGGTTCTGTGTGCTTCCTGCACTTGTAAGTTTATTTCTTTTACCAGATGTGGGAAGTTTTCAGTCATTATTTCTATTAATAGGTTTTCAGTATCTTGCTCTCTCTCTTCTTCTGGCACCCCCACAATTCTGATGTTGGAATTCTTAAAGCTGTCCCAGAGGCTCCTTACATTATCTCCACATTTTTGGATTCTTTTCTCTTCTTGCCTTTCCAGTTGAATGTTTTCTGCTTTTTTATATTTCAAATTTTTGACTTGATTGTTGCCCTTCTCTAGTCTGCTGTTAGGACTCTGTATAATAATTTTTATTTCAGTCAGTGTATGTTTAATTTCTAGTTGGTCCTTTTTCATCTCTAGTTGGACCTTTTCCATCTCTAGTTGAATCTTTTGCATCTCTAGTTGGTCCTTTTTCATCTCCTCTTGGCTCTCACTAACTTTATCCAACTTTTCTAGCATATTCTTGAAAAACCTTATAAGCTTGGTTTTGAACTCTATATCCAGTCATTTCTTTTCCTCCATTTCTTTTGTTTGTGATTCCTTTCCTTGTCTCGGCATTTTCACTATGCCGGGAGAACTTATGTGTTGCATTCAGCCTTATGATACTAGACTTGCAAAACCAAAGAAGCCTCTGTTGAGCTTGGGAGGGGTGGAGTCTCAGGGCTTAAGGGACCGCCTTGCCTTCCAGTTGGCCCCTGAGTCTCATGTGACTGGGTAATCGCTGGAGCAGTCCTTGTGCACGCTTGCTCGCAGTGCCTCTAGACAGCTGCCTTTCCGGCTACACTGCGCTCCAGGACCACACGAGTTTTGGTCCCCAGGGTTTCTCCTGAAATTGGGGCTTAGTGGAGTCAAAAGTGGCACAGTTGGGAGGGTCTGCCTCCCACCCACTCGTGAAAGCCAGCGGTACTATCAGCAATCTGTCCATTGCGCAGTGCCATGTGCAACACCAGATCTCAGATCTTTTGCGACTCCTCTAAATTTCCGTGCACCTCTCCCTTTTCACAGTCCAAACTCCCCCCATACGAGTTTTGGCTGTATCTGGGGTTTAGTGTCATAGGATAAGGGGTTCAATGCCTTTGAGAGTCTCTGTTTCCCTTCTGCCAGAGAAAACCAGCCAGGTACTCGGGCACCCGCTCTCTCCATGCGAGCATCTCCATACCTAGGCTTTTTGCAGTTCCTCTGGGTCTCCATGAGCCACTCTCTTTCCCTCTAGTTGTAGAATTTCCACTCAGCCAGTTTTCCTGTGGTTCTGGATGATGTCCGTTCTGTCTTTTAGTTGTAGTTTTGAAATTGTTGTGCGAGGCAGCAGTGTAGGTGTTTCTCTATGCCGCCATCTTGGATTCTCCCTTTTTCTTTTTCTTTTTTATAGTGTAACATGTATACATATTTCCCCATTGCCCTCCCCCCTCCCAGGCATACCCCAACCTACTAGTGTCTTGTGTTCATTGATTATGCTTATATGCATGCATACAAGTCCTTTGGTTGGTCTCTTATCTACCTCACCTCTCCTTAACCTTCCTGCTATAATTTGATAGTCTGTTTGATGCTTTACTGCCTTTGTATCTATCCTTTTGTTCATCTGTTTATACTGTTCTTTATTATCCACAAATGAATGAGATCATGTGGTATTTCTCCTTCATTGACTGGCTTATTTCACTAAGCATAAGACTCTTCAGTTCCATCCAGGTTGCTGCAAATGGTAAGAATTCCTTCTTTTTAATGGCAGCATAGAATTCCATTGGGTAGATGTACCATAGTTTTCTGATCCATTCATCTGCTGATGGGCACCTAGGCTGTTTCCAAATTGTAGCTATTGTAAATTGTACTGCTATGAACATAGGGGTACATGAATCTTTTCTGATTGGTGTTTCTAATTTCTTAGGATATATTCCTAAAAGTGGGATTGCTGGGTCAAATGGGAATTCCATTTTTAGTTTTTAAAGAAATCTCCATATTGTTCTCCACAGTGGCTACAGCAGTCTGCATTCCCACCAACAGTGCACAAGGGTTCCTTTTCCTCCACATTCTCGCAAACACTTGTCGTTTGTTGATTTGTTGATGATTGCTATTCTGGCAGGTATGAGATGGTATTGCATTGTTGTTTTGATTTGCATCTCTCAAATAATTAGTGACTTTGAACATGTTTTTGTGTCTCTTGGCCATCCTTCTGTCATCTTTCGAAAAGGTTCTAATTAGGTCCATTGCCCATTTTTTAATTAAATCATTCATTTTCCTTTTATTAAGTTGTATAAGTTGGCTATAGATGTCGGAGATTAAACCTTTATCAGTGATATCATTTGCAAATATGTCCTCCTATACAGTGGGCTTTCTTATCTTGTTGATGGTTTCTTTTGCTGTCCAAAAGCTTTTTATTTTGATGTAGTCCCATTTGTTTATTTTTTCTTTAGCTTCCATTGCCTTTGGAGCAGTATCATTGGAAAAGTTCTTTCAGTATATGTCTGAGATTTTGCTGCCTGTGGATTCCTCTAGTATGTATATAGTTTCTCCTCTAATGTTTAAGTCCTGTATCCATTTTGAGTTTATTTTTGTATCTGGTGTAAGTTGGTGGTCCAGTTTCATTTTTTTGCATGTATCTGTCCAATTTTCCCAACACCATTTATTGAACAGGCTATCTTGGCTCCATTCTATGTTCATGCCTCCATTGTCAAATATTAATTGAGCATAGTGGTTTGGGTGGATATCTGGATTCTCTATTCTATTCCATTAATCTATATGTCTGTTCTTGTGCCAGTACCAGGCTGTTTTGAGAACAGTTGCTTTGTAATATAGCTTGAAATCTGGTATTGAGATCCCACCTACTTTGTTCTTCTTTCTCAGGATTGCTGTGGCTGTGCGCGGCCTTTTTTTGTTCCAGATGAGTCTTTGAAGAGTTCTTTCTAGATCTGTGAAATACGTCATTGGTATTTTAATGGGTAGTGCATTGAATCTATAGATTGCTTTGAGTAGTATGGACATTTTAATGATGTTGATTCTCCCAATCCATGAGCCTGGAATGCTCTTCCATCTGTTTATATCTTCCTCTATCTCTTTTTTCGGTATCCTATAGTTTTCTGCATATATGTCTTTTACCTCCGTAGTTAGGTTTATTCATAGATATCTTAATTATTTTGGTGTGATGGAAAATGGAATTTTTTTTAGTCTCTCTTTCTGTAATTTCACTATTAGTGTATAGAAATGCCATAGATTTCTTGGCATTAGTTTTGTATTCTGCTACATTGCCAATTCATTTATTAAGTCAATTAGTTTTTGGATGGAGTCCTTTGGGTTTTTTATGTACAGTATCATGTCATCTGCAAATAAGGACTGCTTTACTTCTTCTTTTCCAATTTGGATGCCTTTTATTTCTTCTCCTTGTCTAATTGCAATGGCTAATACTTCCAGTACTATGTTGAACATGAGAGGTGAGAGTGGGCATCCCTGTCTTGTTCCTGTTCTTAGGGGAAGTGATTTTGAATAGTCTGAGGAAGATAGGATTTAATTCTTCCTTGAATGTTTGGTAAAACTCTCTGGTGTAGCCATCTGGTCCCAGGCTTTTGTTTGCTGGAAGCTTTTTGATGACTGCTTCAATTTCTTCCATAGTTATTGGGCTATTGAGATGTTTAGATTCTTCCTAATTGAGTTTTGGAAGGTTATATTTTTCTAGGAATATGTTCATTTCTTGCAGGTTGTCTAATTTGTTGGAATAGAGTCATCCATTCCTTCACCCTCAATCTGTGTGCATCTCTTTTTCTGATGTGGGTTTCTTGTAGACAGCAGATATATGGATCATGTTTTCTTATCCAATCGGTTACCCTATGTCTTTTGATTGGAGCATTTAATCCATTTACATTTAAAGTTATTATTGATAGGTACTTATCTGTTGCCATTTTTAGCCTTTACCTCCGAGTTCCTTCTTCACTTCCTATTTCTTTTTTTTTTTACAGCAGACCCTTTAACATTTCTTGCATTGCTGGTTTGATGGTAATAAATTCCCTTAGTCCTTTCTTGTCTGTGAAGCTCCTGATTTCACCTTCAATTTTGATTGAAAGCCTTGCTGGGTACAGTATTTTTGGATTCAAACCCTTCCTTTGCATATTTTGTATATTTCATTCCATTCCCTTCTGGCCTGGTGAGTTTCTGTTGAGAAACCAGTTGCTAGTCTTATGGGGATTTCTTTGTAGGTAACTTTCTGTTTCTCTCTGACTGCTTTTAAGATTCTTACTTTGTCATTGGTGTTTGCCAATTTAATTATAATGTGCCTTAGTGTCGGTTTTTTGGGGTTCATTTTAGTTGGGACTCTGTGAGCTTCTTGGATTTGTATGGGGTTTTTTTTCCTCTATTTGGGAAGTTTTCTGTCATTATTTTTTCAAACAGGTTTTTTATTCCTTGCTCAGTTTCCACTCTTTCTGGAACCCCAATTATGCAAGATGTTGTTTTATTTCGTGTTATCCCAAAGTTCCCTTAAGCTCTCCTCTTATTTTTTAATATTTTTTTTCTAGAAGCTGCTATACTTGGGTATTTTTTCCTGCCTTGTCTTCTAGCTCACTGATACAGTCCTCTGCTTCCTCTAGTCTACTTTTGATCTTTCTATTGAGTTCTTTATAGCAGTGATGTCATTTTTCATTTCTTCTTGCTTCTTCTTCATTTCCTCTTGGCTCTTCTTCATTTCCTCTTGGCTCTTACTCATATTGTCAATTTTGTCTTCCATTCGTTTCAGCCACCTTATGACCATTTCTCTGAACTCTTTCTCTGGCAGGTCTATTTCTGCTTCTATTTCATTTACTTCCTTTTCTGGTGATACCCGCTTTTCTGTCAAAAGCGGGCCCTTTCTTCATCTGCCCCTGGTCTTTCTTCTCTGGGTGACTGGTTATGTAGTTCTCTCTCCTACATTGATTTAAAGGCACAAACTACAACACACAAGGCACTGAACAAAAATGTATTCACAATGTTAATGACCACAAATAAGGTGACCACCAATGAAAGACAAATTAGGGATAAGTAGAGAAAGAAGAAGAGAAAAATGAGGAAAAAAAGAAAACAAAGAAGTGCCCAAATCAAATTGGAAGGAGGGAGAAAAAATAAATAAATAAATAAATAAATAAATAAATAAATAAATAATAAAATAAAGAAGAAGAAGAAGAAGAAGAAGAAGAAGAAGAGAGAGAAAGAGAAAAAAGTCAGAGAGAAACTAAAGAGAATAAGACAGAAAAGGGGAACAAATTATAGATGTGAGAAGAAAACTCCAATAGAACAGCTACTAATCCTGACAAATGCCAGCAGCAAGTACCTGGAGATTAATACAAACTACAAATAACAACTAATATCAAGGAAGGCAAGGAAAAAGAGAGAGAAAAAACAAACCAAAACAAAGCAAACAAAAAACAAAATAAAACAAGTAGTATAAGCAAAAACAATCTTACAAAAAGAAGTATAAAAAATCGATATAATCACCATTCAGGCAAACAACAACAAAAGGACATAGAGAAAAACAATTTTTTGGATAGTGTAGATAGGAAGAGAGAGGTTTGTATGGACTTGGAGTAGGGGATTTGAAATTAGAGAAATAAGTGGGGTGAAATTTTAACCAGGTAAAGAGAAAGAATAGGGAGAATCTAAAGTTGGAAAAGGAAAAGAGAAACAAGACAACCAAATAGGGAAAGCTAGGAAGAGAGTGTTGGCACAAAGATAGAGTTGAGATAGAGTAAAATTATGCTAAAGGAAAGATGAAAAGAGAATGTAGAACTCTAATCCTAAAGTAAAATAAAGAGAAAATAAAATGACACTGGTTTTTTTTAAAGAAGGTAAAATAGTAGTAGTAATAATACTAGTTGAAAATCAAAATGTAATATATATAAAGGTAAAGTCAATTGAGGAGAAAAGAAAAAAAAATAGTTTTTTAATTAAAATATGCAAAAAAATAAAGAAATAGAATGGGCAGCGGTGGAGGTCATTCACTTCCTCTATTGTTCTGTTTGGCACTCTTGTTTCCCAGTCGGGAGGGTATTGCAGTTCCCTGTGTTCCACTGCTCAGGTATGTCTTAATCTCTTTATTCTTTTGTGATTATACTAGAGCCAATTTTTGAGTCATCCACTTGGTGGCAGTGTTTCAGAATTGACCTCTGAGACTAAGCACAGGACCTCTCTAGCCTGTGCTTAGATCCTGCTACTCTGTGGTTCTCAATACTGGTTTGTGGGGATGGTTTGCCCCAGAGCTGATTCTCTGATGGTGATTCTGTGCTCCAATGCCCAGGTTCCAGAAAAACAACCTTCCCCTGCAGTCTCTCAGGATGTCTCCAATTGTGTGATCCTATGTATTGGGCTTAGCAATCATAAGTCAGGGTTTGAAGAAGAAAGAGTGCTCTGTGCTCTCTCCCTTCCCTTTTCCTGTTCAAGCAGCCGGGACTCTGTAGTAACTCCCAGGCTGTCCTTCTGCCTCAGATTAAAATGGGTTGTTTTCTAGAGCTCCCCTCTGTTAATAGCTCTGAGAGCCCCCTTCCACATTTAGGGATCACGCCCTGCCCCACATCCTTGGACGTCTCCAGAAGCAGCTTTGCCCCAGTCCAGTTCCCACAGTGTGCGTGTCTCTGTTCTGCGGCACAGAAGACCTCACCTTAGCCCAGGGGAAATCTGACCTTTCTGTTTCATGTGTGGAGCTCCTCTGAGTCCGAGTGTTTGCGCCAATTGGAGAGTGATGTTCTGGGTCCCCCGGCTGTTTGGTGGGTGCTGCAGCTGTAGCTTTCAGAGCGCCATAGACATCTACTTCCCCCTGCAAGATGGCGCAGTCTCCACATTCACGATGGTGGCTCTGGCAGACAAAAACCGCATGGCAGTGAGGCTACCTGGTCAGGGGAGCCCTGTCCAGCAGTCCCCCACTTTCTCCTGGAGGATAACTGACTCTTAACTTGCCAACAAACACTCCCAGTGCGACTCTCAGCTGCTCTCTATCTGTTTGCCCAGCGACAAGTCTCCAGACACATCCATCTATTCCGCTGCCATTTTTCCCCCCTCAGTTCATCAATCTTGTTTATCCTTTCAAAGAATCAGCTCTTGGTTTTGTTGATCTTTTGTGTGTTTTTTTGTTTGTTTGTTTTTGGTGTCAATGTCATTTATCTAGACTCTGATCTTCATTATTTCCTTCCTTCTGTTTACACTGGGCTTTTCTTGTTGCTCTCTTTCTAGCTCTTTCAGTTGTAGGGTTAGGTAATTTATTACCATTGTTTCTTGTTTTATGCAGTAGGCTTGTAGAGCTATGAACTTTCCTCTCAAGACTGCTTTCACTGTGTCCCATAGATTTTCGTTGGTTGTGTTTTTTTTGTCATTTGTTGCCATGATGATTTTCATTTCTTCTTTGATCTCTCTGATTACCCAGTCATTGTTTAATAGCATGCTGTTTAGTCTCCATGTGTTTGATTTTTTTTTTTGGATTGTTTTTATTGTAGTTGATTTCTAATTTTATGCCACTGTGATCTGAGAAGATGCTTAATATGATTACTATCCTTTTGAATTTGAAGAGACTCTGCCTATGACCCAACAGATGGTCTGTCTTTGAAAATGACCCATGTGCACTTGAGAAGAATGTATATTCTATGGCTTTGGGGTGAAATGTTCTGAAGATGTCAATTAATTCCATCTGGTCTAGTGAGTCATTTAGGATTGATGTTTCTTTGCTGATTTTTTGTTTAGAGGATTTGTGCAATGGTGATAGTGGGGTATTAAAGTTTCCTACTATGATTTTATTGCTGTCAATCTCTCCCTTGATGTCCTACAAGACTTTTTTTATGTATTTGAGTGCTCCTGTATTGAGTGGGTATATATTTACCATAGTTATTTCTTCTTGTTGGATTGTTCCCTTTAGTATTATGAAGTTGCATTCCTTATCTCTTGTTATGGCCTTCAATTTCAGATCTAATTTGTCAGATATAAGTATTGCTACCCCAGCTCTTTTTTCATTTCCATTTGCCTGAAAAACTTTTTCCATCTCTTCACCCTCAGTCTCTGTGCATTTTTTTTTTGAGGTGGGTTTTTTGTAGATAGCAGATATATCTATTGTGTTTCCTTATCCAATCCATTACCTTATGTCTTTTGATTGGGACACTTAATCTACTTAGATTTAAAGTTATTATTTATAGGTACTTGTTTGTTGCCATCTTTATTCTTTGCCGCTGTATTCCTTCTTTGCTTCCTATTTCTTTTTCTTACAGAAGACCCTTTAGCCTTTCTTGCATTGGTGGTTCTCTGTATTCTTTCTCTGACAGATTTCTAATAAAAGAGTAATATGCAAATTAACTGTCACTCTGCTACACTCATAAGTGATGCCTACCAGCCAATCAGGAGTGGGTATGCAAATTAACCCAATCAAGAAGCTGAGGAGAAAGAGGAGGAAGAAGGGGTCCAGTTGAATTCCACTTTCACAATGGGAAAGTGAAATGCACTAGTTCACCCAACCTCTCCAGTCCTCTTCACCTGCCTTGTTCTCCCCACCTCTTCCCCTCTGCACCTCCCTAGGAGTGCCAACACTACACAGAGGAACTCTCTGGAGAAGGAGGGTGAGGAGGAAACAGCGTCGGAGCCCGCAAGGCTTGCCACTGCCACCACTATTGCACAGGCTTGCCACTGCCACCACTTTGTGCATCAGGCTTCTAGTCCTATCTTATAAAGATGAAATATACTAATTGACCATCATGCCCTCACAAAGATGGTGGTGCCCATAGCCAGTAAGGAGAGAATATGCTAATTGGCTGCCACACCCTCAAAGATGGTGGCGTCCATAGCCACAAGATAGTGGCACCCAGTCCCTTCAGCCTCACTGAGACAGCAAGTGTGGCATGGTAAGACCTGCCCCAAGGAGGGTCTGGCCACTCTGTGCACCTGCCTCCAGTATTCTCAACTCCCCCAGCTGGCCAGGGCTGGCCTGAGATGAAGACAAGCCTTGGATGTCGGCTGCCCAGCACCCAGTGCCAGCCCAAGGGATAACCAAACAATTGAACAAGGAGGCTGCACGAGGTGACCAGGCTGGCAGGGGTGTTAGTGAGGGATGACTAAGCAACTGAATAAGCAGGCTGTGTGGGGTGACCAAGCTGGCAGGGAGGTTAATGAGGGATGACCAAATGACTGAGCAGCAGGCTGTGTGGGTGACCAGGCTGGCAGGGGGGAAGTTGTAGGCAACCAGGCTGGCAAGGGGGAAGTAAGAGGCAACCAGGCCAGCAGGAGTTGGGAATGACCCGATTGGCAGGGAGGTGCAGTTGGCAGCAACCAGGCTGGTGGGGGTTGGGGGTCAGTTATCGGTGATCAGGCTGGCAGTGGGGGCAGTTGGGGTCGACTAGGCAGGCAGGCAGATGAGTGAGTAGGAGCCAGCAGTCCAGGATTGTGAGAGGGATGTCCAACTGCAGGTTTAGGCCCAATTCATAGGGCCTAAACAAGCAGTCATACATCCCTTGAGGGGTCCAAGATTGGAGAAAGTGCAGGCTGGGCTGAGGGGACCATCCTCTACCCACTACCACCTGTGCACAAATTTCATGCACCAAGTCTCTAGTTTTTAAATAATCTTGGTTTCTTTTATATCTTATTTCCAAAAGTAACATTGTCAAGAGAGTCATGATGATCTTTATTTTGTTCTCATTCCCCAGGGTCTCATCCTATCTAATAAAAGAGTAATATGCAAATTAACTGTCACTCTGCTACACTCATAAGTGATGCCTACCAGCCAATCAGGAGTGGGTATGCAAATTAACCCAATCAAGATGGCTGGGAAAAGGAGGCTTGGTTTGCCCCTGATGATGGAGGAAGCCAAGTTTTCTGCACACCCTGGCAGGCCCGGGCCTCTACTCAAGGTTACAAGGTTTCAATTATAGAAGATAAATAAATCCCAGATACCAGGGCCTCCACTTGTGTCACTGGGGGGCATGGCTGGCCTGAAAACCACCACAGGCCCCTCACCCAGGATGCCCCACACCCCAAGACAGTGGTTCTTAACCTTCCTAAGGCCGCGACCGTTGCATAGGTTCCTCATGTGGTGGTGACCCCCAATCATGAAATTTTGCTACTGTTATGCATCGTGATGTAAATATCTGCATTTTCCGATGGTCTTAGGTGACCCCTGTGAAAGGGTTGTTCGACCCCCAAAGGGGTCGCGACTTACAGGTTGAGAACCGCTGCCCCAAGGGAACCCCCATCCTGATCCAGTACACCCTTCAGGGCAAACCAGCTGGCCCCCACCCATGCACCAGGCCTCCATCCTATCTAATAAAAGAGTAATATGCAAATTGATCATCACTCCAACACATAAAATGGCTGCCCCTATGTGGTCAAAGATAGCTGCCCCCATCTAGACACAAGATGGCCAGCAGGGAGGGCAGTTGGGAAGGATCAGGCTAGCAGGGGAGGGCAGTTGGGAGAGACCAGGCCTGTAAGGGAGGGCAATTGGGGGTAATCAAGCCTGAAGAGGAGGGCACTTAGGGGTGACCAGGCCGGCAGAAGAGGAAAGTTGGGAGTGACCAGGCCTGCAGGGAAAGGCAGTTAAAGGGGACCCAGCCCTGCAGGGGAGAGCAGTTGAGGGAACCAGGCCTGCAGGAGAGGGCCGTTAGGGGTGACAAGGCCTGCAGGGAAGGGCAGTTAGGGGCAAACAGGCTGGCAGGAGAGCAGTTAGGCATCAATCAAACTGTCAGGGAGTGGTTAGGGGGTGATCAGGCTGGCAGGCAAAAGAGGTTAAGGGAAATCAGGAAGGCAGGGAGGCGAGCAGTTAGGAACCAGCAGTCCTGGATTGTGAGAGAGCTGTCGAACATCCCTCTAGAGGTCCCAGATTGGAAATGGTGCAGGCTGGGCTAAAGGAGACACACCCCCATGCACGAATTTCATGCACTGGGCCTCTAGTGTAAGATAACTTCAGATAAGCCTTTCCTAGCCGCAGGTGAAAGAATGCTGATTATTAGACTCCTTCAGCCATGAAGCCTTAATTTATGCAAGAGCATCATTTAGAACTCTTGTTGGGGTGGGTTTTTTTTTTGGTACTATTTCACACTATCTGTTTCATCCCATTAAACTCCATATTAATACACTGTCTTCCAAAGAGCACTGCCCTGGCTGCAATTATTGGAGGAATTGGGTCAGAATTTAAAGAAAAGATTATTTCTGTATAAATTCTGATTAAAATGAGCTCCCTTAATATCCACTGAAAAGATTAACAACTGTCCAATCTCCTACAGCCAGCAAGTCTTCGTAAATAACTCCCAATCTCTCTACTGTGAGTTTATCTGCCAGGGATTAAACAGAGAGGTTGCTTCCAAAACCTGTATTAAAATAACCACATGATAAACCCCTGGTTGCTGGCAGCTGTTGAGGGACCTAGAAATCTCTCTCCAACCAAATCTAGAGAAATAGAAGTATGAGGGGTGGGGTAGGGAAGAAAATAAAAGGGAGTTGCCTAATTAGTGCCTGAAAGATTAGTTGTATTTAGTGACTGGGCATAAGCAGAAAGGTCAGGAGAGTTTCGTCTTCACACTGTTTTAATGTAAAACATCCAGCATAGTGGAAAGAACTGTTTGAGTTCAAAGTCAAAATTGGCCTCTTATCACTTACAATGTCTAATTTCCTCATCTGAAAAGAGAAATCATACTGACTTTGTCTCACATTAATAAGATATGATTCATGTGTTAGGTTTTAGAAACCTAAAACTTAAACTGCTTGTGGGAAAGACCAGTGAAGTTCATCAATACCTTTTTTCTGTTCTTATCTAGAATATAAGGTATAGCTTGGCATATGGTCCCTCAGCATCTCTTATAGCCAGGGATGGCTGTGTGGCAAAGTTCAGGTCATATGATAACTTACAGATCATATTCTTTTTGAGCCCACCCATATATCCGGTGCCACTCATACTCCCTCTGCCCATATCTCCTCCCCACCTATATGCATAAAATATCCCACCCATACTCCCTCCCCCATCACTATCCCTCCTTCTGGCTGGAATGTGACTGTGATGGCAAGAGCAACCATCTCAGAGACGAATAAAAGCTGCATGTTCAAGAGAAATAGCTTTCTGTGTTAAGCCACAATTATTTTGGATTTATTTGATACAGTAACTAAACCGATATCCTAACTACTATACCATTCTATAAATATAAATGATCATTGTTATCATTAATATTATTCTGGTAGCTGCATATGAGCAGAAGGATCTCAAGATCCTACAATCTTCAAGGTCCTGAAGTAAAATTCCAAGATTTAGGCTCTAAGCTCAACAGCTTCCATAAAAAAGTCATTTTGATTCTAGTTTAATCCAAAGAAAAATGTCATAGTATTATTTTGAAGTCCCTGCATCCTACATGTTAGATGAGACTGCCAAATTTCTCTACCTCACTCTTCATCTTAAGGTCTCTAGGGCTTCCTTTTCCACAGTGCTCGAGCTCTTTAATTCTCAAAACCCTTTTCTTTCTTCTCTCGTTGAATTATGCATATATCTCTTCCCTCCTTTCTCTGTCCTCCATTTGCAACAAGTTTTCCAACCTTTTCTCCCATTTTATTATCCTCCAAACTTATATTTTTTTAAATCTGTTAAATGAATACTCTCAGACTAAAACTCTAGAAAATATTTTTCAAATTTACTATTACTGGAATATTGCATATGCCAGAGTAGCCATGCCTACTAAATAAAAATCTGCTAATTTAGCCCTAAAAGCTGCACCTTAGCAAGCTCTCTTACCCTTTCCCTTTACACAAGCACATTCCAAACAATTCTGATGCATGCTAAAATTTAAGCAACACTGAGCTGTCTGAAAACCATCCATAAAGTATTTCCCATTATCTAGAATTAAAAATGTTACTGAACAAACTTAGGGGGGGAAAAATGTCATAGTGTTGGGACAGGGGAGCGGGGATATCAGAAAAGAGCATGGAACAGAGAAGTAGGTTCTATTATCAACAAATTTTTGAGCTCATTAAATCATATCCAATATCCCTTATATTAAAAAAAAATTCTTTCTCATGACTAACTTTAGTGGTTTCATTAGAGAGTTAAACGTGTCCCTTGGCTGTAGCCCTTAGAGATAACTGGGAGCAACAGGTTACTGTGTGGGCCTTTCACAGAGTTAAAGTTACTTGCAGGCCACAGGATGGAATGGAGAGAAAATAGCAGTGCCTTCTTACCCCTCCTCAGAGACAGATGCTATTTCCTCTGGAAGTATAGCACGTTTGCTGGCAAAAGAAATCTCCCTTCAGGGAAGGCAAGAGAGGACAATAGAGCCACGTCATCACCCACCATCTGTCGTGAAAACAGACACCAGCTGACAGAGGCAAGCTCCCACCCCCACACCAACATCACCAACCTCACTGCCCGACCTCCTGAGATGGGGGTTGGGAGTGACAAGGTAGGGATTAGCTGGAGGGACCTCTAGGGATCAAGTTCGGGGTCACCCTGCCCAGATTGCTGCAGTTCTTACATCAGGGCCTCTGGGTCATCATCTCAACATCAAATCTTCAGTTTTATCTGTGAGATAAAGGGCAAACCACGGCAGATAAGCAGAGATCAGTGTACTAGAGCTCAGGAAAGCAATCCCATTTCTGTGTGGTCAGACAGGCTGCTCTGCCTCTGGATGTCCAAGGCTCCAGAAGGACACAGAGACATGGAAAAAGCAACCTTGAGTAACTGGAAACAGAAACAATTTAACACTGTCAAAGCAACAATCAGACAAAGATTGGAGAGTAATATAAATAGAAATGCCAGAGTAAAGGTGGCTTCCTAGAAAGAGGGCATTCAGAGCTGCTCCCTGGGGAAAGGCTTGATTTGTCTGTGAATATTTTATGCATTATTGTGCAGTGAATAGAGGCAGGAGTCCTAGGTCTCCTGACTCTTCACTGCACAATAATGCATAAAATATTCACAAACTTGGTCTCCTCTGATATGAAAGTATGAGGTTGAACAAGGAGATCTCAAGGTGCCTTCTCTGATTCATTAAGTGGCACAGGTAAAAGTTCTAGGAGCTCCCAGAATGCAGAGGTAGACTTGAGGGGTCTGAGATAGAGACAGAATCTTAAGAAAATAGAATAATTTCAGCCTCCTCCTCCCAGTACATTGATGCAATACCTTAATTTTTTTTGCTTTATCCTCACTGAGGCTATTTTTCCACTGCCTTTTTAGAGAGATTGGGAGAGGGAAAGACAGAAAGAAGCATCAATCTGAAAGAAACACACTGATTGATTGCCTCCTGCACGAGCCCACTTCAAGACCCAGGCCAGGAAGGAGCCTGCAACTAAGATATGTGCCCTTGACAGGAATCGAACCTGGGACCCTTTGGTCCACAGGACAATGCTCTAGCCACTGAGCCAAACCGGCTAGGGCCAATACCTTAATTTACAAAGCATTCTATAATCTGATGCAAGTAGAACTTCCCAATAGACCTGTGAAGAAGCTGGAACAGTTTCTGTTATTCTCATCCGTCCTAAAGTATGCTGAGAGAAGTTACATGACATGGCCAGGGCTGCCAAAGGCTTAAAACAGAGCTGCATCTAGAAGGCAGCGGGATTTTCACTGAACACAGGGCACGTTCTACTATGTCCTGGGTCATCAGAGGCCTTGACCATGGCCTTAACATTTTCCTCTGCTTAATTAAAATTTAGACAGACTTCTCCCCAACCTTTCTTTTCTTAGGCATTTTTCTTTAAACACTTGTAAATTCCTTCTCTGCCTTTTGGAATGTAAATATTTTTAAAGGCCTCTTGCCTGGTTTTACAACTTAGAACTGTCTTTCTCAAGGACCTGGAAGACATCTCTTTAAAATGTGGCCATGGTCTGCAGCCATACCACCGTAAATACGCCTGATTTCATCTAAAATGTAGCCACAGAGGAAGATAGTGCTCCTATTTCCCAGTTTCTGTGAAATGGTAGAAGCCTAATTTCAGTGGGAATCTTGCTTGCTCCAAATTGCAAAATTCCCTTCTTTCTTAGAGATATGAGAAGCTTATTTTTACTTTGAATAAAGATGATTTAAAAAAAAAAAAACATGGTTTATAACTATCCCCTAATGTCTGCCAATAATTTTTCACTGGATCACACCACTATTGAGAAACCCTCCCACCCTTTGTTTTAGCCAAATTGACTTGAAATTGAGCTCTGGCCTCTCTCCTCTATCACAATAGCCTTGAATATAATCTTCCTTAAATTTGTCCAAAGCAATTTTTGCTTTGCCAACCTCCTCAGCACATTTACTACAACCCATTTCCCCTACTCTGCCTTTATGATTTGTTGTGCAAAGCAAACCTATGATTGAAGTTTTTCACTTGTTTAACAGATATTTAATAAATACCTACTATATCTGACTATTGACCTAAATCCTCACTGGGCTATTTTTTTTATTAAAATATAGTATTGCAATGAAGTTATAGTGGATATAATTCAAGACAGATTCTTTAGAAGTTAGGTCAAGATTTTTCTCCAGTTAGCCATTATGGTAATGCCTGAGAGCCTGCTTAACCAATCATCTACTGAATTCAGAAATTACACATTACTTCTTCCCTGTGCCAGAGTTTGTGCTACATCCAGGGAGATACAAAAATATTTTTAAAAAATTAATTATATCTGCCTTTACTTTAATCCAAAGAGAGAGACTTGATGCTCAATGGATTATAGCAACTTCTTCATTAGCATCTGGAAGAATTAATTTCAATCTAAATGTGGAGGGCTCTGTGTTCAATGTTCCAAACCCAGTTCACTTAGAGTTAGGTGAGTCCATAGCATACACACAAAAAATAAAAACATTAAACTCAGTCGTGGGTAGACATCAAATTGTTTGCCTCACAAAGAAATTAGGGGCTAAACTAAGATTTGGAGATAAATTGAAGGAGTCTTGTGTATAAAATATGCACACTGGGGAAGTGTAGGGGGTGCCCTCCTTTATCAATAACTTTGTAAATATGACCTTCCCAAAGAATTTATGGAAGCTGGAGTCCCTGGGAAACACAATGTTGATGTCCATGCTGCTACCTCCAAGTCAAAGTCTTGATGTTTGAGCCAACAGAGCCTATAGGCAATAGGAGGATGCAGCCAGCTAGTCTTCTTTCCCTAATCCAATTTCTTTGGAAGATCCAATTTCCCCTCTCCATTGGATTTCAAGGTGACTGTGAGGAATTTTAATTTTAGGAGAATGTGGGAGAGTATTTCACTACTCCATTTGACTTTTGTGTACACAACAGTTGTATTCATCTATTAAGCTTACTTTAAGAAAACACAAAAGGAGACAAAATGAGGACAAATATTCCCAAATACTATATAAATGAAAAAACTAGGAAACAAAAATGCATTGAGCTAACACTATTATTATCAGCATAAACTTGGAAAAATTATGTCCTCCTTCTGGCCTTCAATTCCATCATCTGTAAAATAATGGAGCTTATAATTAGTTTCTGAGAGTACAATAGAATCAGGAGAAATTCTCTTTAATTTCACTCAACAGCACTGTGAATCTTAGCAATAAGTCACCAACTTCCTGTTACATGCATTAGTTTGCTTAATCATCAGAATAGCCCTTTGAGGGAGATACCGTTATTATACCTATGTTATAGATAAGAAAATGGAATCCTTAAATTGTTAAATAAATTACTTAAGGTAAAAAATTTTAAAAAAAGTAAAAGAATTAGAATTCAAACCCAGGAGCTCTAATACCAGATCCCATGGCCATACTCCAAAGTTGATCTCATAGAAATTAACTCTCTTCTCCCTCCTAGTTTCTGATTTTACTATGTTAGCTACTTGGATGTAGTTAATTGGCAGAAAACATTCACGAGTCTGAGACTACTGACTCAGACACATATAATGTAATTAATGTGTGAGTCCTGGCTTCAAAATAGTCACAAATTTGTCAGAGGACTCAGTTTAACTCTTTTCTCACTTTCTTCTATGAAATGTACATACACACAAGATTTTATCCTACCCCTTGTCATGAAATGCATACATATGCACACTTACACACACACACTAGTTATCTGCAATGAGCATTGAATTATAAGGAATTTTTATTTTTACATTATACATTTTGTATTTGAATTGTTTATTTTATATATATATATATATATATATATATATATATATATATATATATATAAAACCTTAATATGCAAACAGACCGGATGGTGGAATAACTGAACAACCAAACAAACAACCGAACAACTGGTTGCTATGATGTGTGCTGACCACCAGGGGACATGTGTAAAAATTGGCAAGCATTGGCAGAGGAGGGATGGTGAAGCAGGTGACCGGAGGCCAAGACCCCAAGGAGGGATGCAGGTTGGTGTCATCAGAGTGAGCCCCTGGTGGTTACTGAAAATTCTTTGTTCCAGGTGCCATGGTTCCACATGATGTTCACACCCACTGCCAGCACCCAGCACCTTGGTGCCATTAGCGGGTCTGAGCTGCAGCTGCCATCCCTGATCACTTCTCAGGGTTTCTCCACCTCTTCCTGCTCCTGAGGGGTGATTGGGACTGGCAGCTGCCTCTCACACCTGCTGCCAGCACCTACCCGGCACCAGTCCCAATTACTCAATACTGTCAATGGTGGAAGCAGCGGCTGCTGGCTTCTCCATCTCTCCCTGCTCCTGAGGGATAATCAGGGCAGCATCCGCTGCTGGCACCCGCTGCTGGTACTGGCCACAATAGCTCCACACTGTCAGTGTGTGGGGGTGGCAGCAGCAGGAGCAGGGCTTCTGGTAGGCAGGGGATAGAGGTCTGCGGAGTGTAGAGGATGGGCCTACACCCACCCCCGTGCCCACCAGAGCTTTGCTGCCCAGAGTTCCTTTCAATGTGCATGAATTTGTGCACTGGGCCCCTAGTAAAGTATAATACCCTAGACTCTAGAAGGCCACAGAGTTACAAAGAAAACTTTAAAATGAACTCAAATCACTATAGTGCTAATGAAAAAAAAACAAATAACAAAGCCTAAATTGATATTTAAATAAATTCATGATTCAATCAAGATTATAGATGTAGTATGTATCAGAACCAGTATTTAATTCTAAAGGTACAAATCTAAATCTTAAATATCCAGGTTTGGCAAAGATGTAGTAAGGTTAACCAGTATCAGAGAGGAGGCAGAATGCCACTCCTGACTGCTCTACCTAGGACTGTAGTCTGGAAACTATAGAAAACTAAAAATTTTGAAGGTGAAATCAAAACTCAAATGGGAAAAAAAGACTATAAGACAGCATTGAGTTGTGGTAAATGAACACAAGCCTCCAGGCTCAAATAAACTAGACCTCATGATGCCAAATAAAGTTAATCTGATTGGTGATCTGTTCTTCAAGGAACTTTGGCAATGAGATGTTACCACAGTCTTCTTAAGAAGAAAAATTCTGCAACCTATAGCTAGTGAACTTGACTATTCTACAGCATTGCTGAAAATTGGATGGCACAGCTTATAGCTCCATTTTTCTTTCACCCTGTCTTATCCTATATAATAAAGAGGTAATATGCAAATTAATCATCACTTCAACACACAAGATGGCTGTTCCCATGTGGACACAAGATGGCTGCCACAAGATGACTGGCAGGAGAGGGTAGTTGTGGGTGATCAGACCAGCAAGGGAGGGCAGCTAGGGGTGACCAGGATATCAAGGGAAGGCAGTTAGGGGTGACCAGGCTATCAGGGAAAAGCAGTTGGGGGTGACCAGGCCTGCAGAAGAGGACAGTTATGGGTGACCAGGTCAGCAGTGGAAGGAAGTTAGGAGCAATAGGGTCAGCAGGGGAACAGTTAGGCCTTGATCAGGCTAGCAGAGGAGTGGTTAAGGGGTAATCAAGCTGTCAGGCAGAAGCAGTTAGGGGCAATCAGGCAGGCAGGCAGGTGAGCAATTGGGAGCCAGCAATCCTGGATTGTGAGAGTGCTATCTGACTGCCCAGTGAGATCTGGCCTAAATGGGCAATCAAACAGTCCCAGATTGGAGAGGGGTCCCAGACTGGAGAGGGTGCAGGCTGGGCTGAGGAATACACACCCCTCTATGTATGAATTTCATGCACCAGGCCTCTAGTTCAATATGTTTCTCAGGACAACTGCTGAAGAAATCAGTTGTGTTTGGATTAAAGTGTACAATAACCACTTTTTATTTTATTTGCCTATTTTATGTTACTTCCAGAGAATAAAATAAAGCTAGGTCTCTGATGATATATATTTCCTAATGGAAAAGACTATATAATTTAAATAGCAGTGGGTCAAATCAATGCAGTTTATTAAAATGTATGTGTAAAAATTCCCAAGTAAAAAATAATTCTGTAGATAAAATGAGCAATTGTCTATGCTTTATAAACTTTAAGGTCAGTATAAGTTCTGCAAATATGGTTGTTGCCTACTCAATTGTCATTTCCCATGTTCCCAATCAGGTGAGGCTGCCTCAGTGGGTACATAGTAAAAAACACAAGAAAATACATTTCTCTTCCAGAAGATCATTAGATTCTAGCCAATGAAACATAGACATAAAAGGAATTCTGCTAGGTATATTCCTGGATTTATTTTAACTGAGAGAAAGAAAATAAATATATAAGAGGAAAACTGCTTCCCATCTTCACCCTTTTCCTTCTGATTTTGGCTGAAATTGCAGAGAACATATGTGGAGACCTATGCCAGCTATCTTGTGATCATCCTAGCAAAAAAAGGATTTCCTGGTAGATATCTACCATGTGTCAAGCATCTTGGTTATTGAGAGTTAGAGAAGAAGGAGTAGGCCAGATAGGGAGTATAGCTCACTAGTGTCAGGAAAGTGGTAGTGACCTATGTGTGCCTGGAGCGTATGTGTCCAGTAGAATGCTGACCATAAAAATGAAGAGCAAGTTTTGGTATATGCTTCAGGGGAAAAATAAATTGCACCTGGTGAGTCATGAGTTTCAGAATTTGTCTGAAGGATGGCATCTCTCGTTGGTAAAGCAGTTAGAGGAGGAAGAATTATATTGGCTTTGAAGACCACATGCAGCCTGTCTCCCTTTCATAAAAAATAAATAAATAAATAACATTTTTTCATTCTTACCTAAATGCTTTCCCATAAGTTTATAACTTATTTCCCCCCACCAAAAAAGTTGTGGATAAGAAGTAGTGTATGTCATATATAATAAACTCTATAAAAGTTCTGTAAAACAAATCAATAGCAAAGTTTTCCAAAGAGTAGACAGTCAGTTGACATAGAATTAAGGAGTGCCATGCCCTCTCCCTTTGCCTAGGCCAGGGAAACAGCCATCTCCCTCCTTTCCTGGTGCCATATCCTTCCCTACACCACCTCAATTCAGGACCAGGCGTCAGAGCCCAGGCAGCTGAATTTGAAATCACCTTACTATGTATAAAACTTTTGGAGACTGAACTCTTCAAAGTAAATGTTGAAAGTCATTTATATTAGACTAGAGGCCTGAAGCACAAAATTCATGCAAGAGTAGGCCTTCCTTCACCCAGCTGCTAGCATTAGCTTCCCTCAGGCACCCGGGACCTGAGCTTCCCTTGCAGAAGGAGACTCTGCCCACCTGCAGCAGCCTATCGGTCAGTGGCCTGAGCCTCCCTCTATGGGCAATCATGGGGCAATGGCCGAGCCCCCAACCAATCACATCACACCTGCCCTGGCTGGCCTGGCACCAGTGGGTGTCATAGCATGGTCACCTGGTCTAATTAGCATAATATACTTTTATTATTATAGATTGTATAGATTGTAATTCATAAGATTTATTCTTTTTCATTTCTCTTAGTGAAATTAAAAATCACCCTAAGATGATGTTGTTAATTGGTAATAGAATGAGCTTCCTGTTACTCCTTTTGCCTCAGGTCTCTGTGCCAAGTATAAAAGGGAAGACGTTCTTTAAATTGGAACTTATTTCAGGAACAGGGTGTGTAATACCATACTGACCAGGTAGAGAATGAGAGTTCTTTAGCAATATTTCTTGAAATCCTTCAGAACAAGTAGGTAATTGAAAAAGATCTAGAAGAATGTAAATTTTTAGTTTGTCTGCAATCATCTACCTGACCAAACTAGTCCTTCCTTCCCACAAGGCCTTAGCCAATGAAAGAGAAGACAATGGAGAGAAAATAAGAAGGGAGACAGAACATTCACTGTGCCCATACAACATGTTAACCTAAACACATTATCATTTTTAATTCTTATAAACATTCTGTAAGAAAAGTTATTATCTTTATTTTACAATTAAGAAATTAAGACCCAGAGATATTAAGTCAATTTTTCTAAGACTACATAGCAACAAAATCAGGAAGCAAAATTCACTATGTCCAACTAGAATAATGTTACTTCACAACTATTCCTCATTCCACCATCTCCCAACCCTGTAAATTAAAAGGGAAGGACTCCTAAGTACTTAACTGAGCTATTACAATCTATAAAATCTTATATTCTAGAGCTAAAGTAGTAGTCATTCATAGGTAAGTGGTCCAGAATTGGGCCTGATTCTTATCCTTGGCAGACCTGAAAGCAACAAACTTTGAAAAGGAGAAAGGCTAAACAAATAAACTAACAATAATCTAAATAGGAAAGTAGAAAAATATACCTATTTTCTTTTGTCTGATATTAACCTCTATTATTCCTGAGAATTCTTGTCTGTTGTAGAAAATATGTATGTCTCTGTGTGTGAATGTTTGTATACATATGCAAATTCTATGTATGTATCTAACAGTTAATTTCTGACAATGTAAATAATTAAAATGTGTATCATAGTGCATGGTCCTGGAAAAATGGTAACAATTCTTATTTTGGAGTGCTTGTGCTACCCTAAATTCTCTCAACAACCTCCATGGATTGACTTACTGGAGACCCTAGGCTATTATTCTAGAGTCAATGAAGTATAATTGGGAAGATATATTCTTCGATGAAAGACATAAATCCAAATTAGGAATAGCCCATATTGTTAGAAAAGGATATGCATAGAGATAAGAAAATAATGTGCTTTCATAGAGTAGAGCAGAGAAAAACTTTAGAAACTAAGACTATTGAGAAGGGGTCATTTGATAAAGTCTTTTGGAGTATTTTTACCATGGCCTATGATAATACTCATTTATAAATGACTAGAGACCTGGTGCATCCCTCAGCCTGGCCTGCTCCCTTTCACAGTCCAGGAACTCTCAGGGGTGGGAGACAAATCAGCAATCAGAGGAAGGCAATACCCTATCACACCTCTGCTGTTGCCACTGCCAGCAGCGCAAGCTTCAGCTGGCCCTGGTTACCTGAGCCTCAGGGGGTCTTGAGCAACTGAGCAACTGCCATCAGAGACTTGCTTGTGCCTCGGGCTGGCCCTGGGCAGCTGGGCAGCCAACATCTGAGGCTTGCCTGTACCTCAGACCTGGCCTTGCCAGGGGCCTGCCACCCTGGCGCTGAGGGACCATCTTGTGGCTATAGGCACCACCATTTTTTAGGGTGGGGCAGTCCATTAGCATATCCCCTCCTTATTGGCTGTGGGCACTATCATCTTTGAGGGTAGGGCAGTGAATTAGCATATTCCCTCCTTATTGGCTGTGGGCGCCGCCATCTTTGCAATGGCATGAGGGTTAATTAGTATATTTTCTCTTTATTAGATAGGATAATTTTAATTTTTAATTGTATATTTATTTTATTTACCTAAGTCTTTAGGAAGTGGTTTTAGGAAAAATATATGTAAGAATAGAAGAAAGGGTAGCCTATGACACATTTTTATGCTCTCTGGTATCAATCCAGAGAAACATCATCACTTCCTAAGCCATGAAATGAGAACTGCCCCATTACAAAACTGGCATGAGCTGAGAAGAGGACATAATCCTGAGGAGTAATTGCCAGGAGGGTGATTAGAGAGAAATATAAGGTAATCCCCCTCTAGCTTCATTTTCTGTATGTCCTAGAAAAAAAGAGACCTTTAAAGGGAAGAAAACAATGATGCTAGAGTTATGCTTTTGGTTTGATCATCCCACACACTAAACTCTGCCATCGAGGGCAGAAAAAGCTAGATGTATGCTAGGGAATTATGTGCCAGATAGTACTTAGGGCTGATAGAGTTTCGCTGTTCATATTCATTGCCTATCTTTCAGAGTTGTAATGAGAGCAAAACAAATAGAAAGAGAGGATTATTGCATTATATAAACAAGAGAAAAGGTATTGCATCAATGAAAAATGCATTTGAGTGGAACTAAAAATTAACACTATAACCAATTTATTTAAGGAGTTACAATTGAACACCTACTAGGTGTCAAATACTATGAAGGTGGTTAGTGATACAAAACACACTTATTAGTTGTTGCTGCAAACTAATTAACATGAGTAATTAGAATCCTCTTGCATCGTAGGGGTCACAATGGAATGGTAATATTACTGATACAGGTGAGTAGGTTTGTTTGGAAGCAGAGGCTCAGCTGGAAACAGCTCCACAATCTTTTCTTTGAATTGCAGACATTTTCTCTGATCTAACTACCTGTTCATCCCTAGAATAAAGATCATCCCTGGGTGCCTAGAAGAGCTTTTATGATCTCATCTTACCCTGACCTCATTCATACAGACACAGTGGTCCCTCCTCCAGAAAGGAGGCTTAAGATCAAGACATTGAAATCAGTCAGCGAGGAAGTTATTTCTTGACCCAACAACAATCCTTTTCCTGTAATTGAAGCTCTTCTCTCCTTATCTTGTCCTCCATGGAGACACATAGTAAGTCACTGTCCTCCAATAAACCTTCAGATGTGGGAAACCTGTCATAAGGCTCCTTCTTCTGAAGTAGACAGTTTCCTAGGTTTCCATAATCTTTGTTCACCCTTCTCCTTTGAATCGTTTAAATAAGCTTTTTTTCAAAACGGTTTGATTCTGAAGAAAAATTATAAAGACAGTATAGGAAATGGTCATATCTCCTAAGCCAGTATCCCCTTATATTAACATCCTATATCGATATGGTGCATGAGTTACAATTAATGAACCGATATTGATTCCTTATTACTAACTAAAGTCCACACCCTATTTGGTTGTCCTTGGTTTTTATTCATTGCCCTTTTTCTGTTCCCGAATCCTATCCTGATTCCACATTACAGTTAGTCGCCATGTCTCTGTAGATTCCTCTTGGCTTGGACAATTTCTCGGACTTCACTCTTTTTATCACCTTTAAAATTCTGAAGAGCACTGGTCAGGTAGTTTGTAGAACAAATCTCAATTGGGATTTATCTTATGTTTATCTCATGATTACACTGTGGTTATATTTTTTTGGCAGGAAGTCCACAGTGATAAAGTGCCACTTTCACTACACCACCTCAAAGGCAGGTCGATAGAATGACTTTTTCACCCTCTCCACAATGTACTCTTTGAGAGGAAGCTACTATTCATAGTCCATAGTTAAAGAATGGGGAGTATGCTTCATCGCCTTGAGGGCGGAGTAGCCACATAAATTATTTAAAAATATGCTGCATAGGCTATTTGTATATAGATCTGTATGTATTATTCAATCCTGTGCTTATATCAGCATGGAATCCTGGATTTTTATTTTGTGCCTGGCACTGCTCTCCCCCTTTTATCCTTTTCCTTAAAATCAAGAGCACTGCACTTGTCTCATGCTCTGCATGAATACCCTCTGCAAAAAAGATGGAGTGGATGGGAGAAGGTAAAAGCCAATGGAAGAGACCACAAGTTGGCTAAATCAGCTTACTTCCACACCATCCTTTAGCAAGAGTGCAATGCACTTGTCTTTCTTTTAAACTTTCTTTTAACAACAACAAAAGCTATAACCTTTTTTCTTTCTATTTATTTATTTATTTATTTATTTATTTATTTATTTATTTATTATTGTTTAAAGTATTACAAATAGTAGTACATATGTCTCCTTTTCTTTTTTCCCAGTTGACCTTCCCTCAGCCTCCCCTACCCCAGGCACATGCCCTCACCTGCCTTCCAGTGTCTTGCATCCATTGGTTATGCTTCTATGCATACATACAAGTCCTTTGGTTGATCTCTTACCTCCCCCGCAACCCTGCCAACCTCCGCGCTGTCATTTGACAGTCTGTTCGATGGTACTCTGCCTCTGTATCTATTTTTGTTCATCAGTTTATAATGTTCTTTATTATCCATAAATGAGTGGATCATGTAGTATTTTTCTTTCACTGACTGGCTTATTTCACTTAGCATAATGCTTTTTTTTTTTTTTGGAAAGTTTAAATATCACTAGTTAGAACTTATTTTCAGTGAAAGTCATCTAATTGAATGCTTTCATTTTCTAAATGAAGCAAGAAATGACTTTCCCAAGCTTAGTGAAGTAGTACAGTTGGAATTTGTGATCTTCATTCTAGTTCTTGTGGCAAGTGGATGCCCACAGGCTTTTTGCCTCACAAAAACAGCTTAAAAAGATAAACTTCAACCCAGATCATATTGGTGGACTCCGGCAGACTTGTGTTCTAAATTAGTTTTACTAACACTTTGAATTTCTCTGGAAATATGCACGGTTCTCATTGGACTAGTTTTCTTTCATATTGGGGAACAGAGATTCATTCCTCCTCCTCTTTTTTCCAAATATGAAAACTGGGGCATGGGAAAATGATCTGAGCACAAACCAGTTTCACCAATTGTTGATAATAGATTTTTTTGATTGAAAAATCATGTCAGCACAAATATATATATATATATATATATATATATATATATATATATATACAAGTCTGACTTGTTTAAGAAAGCCTCAATGTATAATCACTTTAAAAAAAGAAGAAAATAAAAAGAGCTTGCTTTTGAAGATGAAAGTTTAAAAATTTTCCTATATAGTAGTCACTCAAATAAAAAATTACTGGGTTTATTAAAAATATAATTTGGCTTACAAAATGACGTTTATTTACAATAAACTGGTGTAGGAATGGGAAGTATCTGAGAGGAGGGTTTACCTCAAGACCACAGCAGAGGGGAGCCATTGGGACAGGGCTACTAGCTGCCAATAAGAATATATGTTCTCCTGAAGAATCATCAGCTTCCAGCTATTTCCTACCTTTACAAAAACTAAAATTTTTCCCCAGGGACTCAATAAGTTGTCTATTTCTCAGCTTTGAATACAATTCAAATCTGAGAATAGATTTGAATATTTGATTGTGTAAACCCCAAGTGAGGCAGCAGCCTTCCCCAGAGAACAAATTATTGAGGAAATGCCCAATTAGCTGCTTGGCCGCCTCCTTGAGCCAACATCAATATGCAGGTGGGACTAAGATCCCGCAATCCTCTCTGCTGGGAACCAGAAAAGAAACACCATGCTCAATTTCCTATCTTCTTCATTTTCAGCAAAAAAAAAAAAAAAGTAAAGTGTTCACTCCACCTCTTTTTTCCACATCCGCCATACCTCAGTGATTTGGCCAAGACCATATGGAAACAAAGAGGGCAAGGAGCAAAATGACTAAGTCTCCAGCTAAGATTGAAAGTTTAGAGTCGAATCCTGGCTAGTGATGTTAATCACACACATTAGTGCCTTGAGGAGGTGTGGAGTGAATAGTTTCTAAATCAGACCCATTTCAGGAATGAAATCCAATTTAGTGAGAATCACCATTGGCAAGTAAGGAGTATGGACTTCAGATGCAAACTGTGAAGGGTAAGATGATGATAGAACAAAAGAAGGTGCAAAAACTTTCCACTGGATGGAAAAACTTTCTCTTAAGTATGAGGATCACATTACTTGGCATTGGCATTGGTGTCATTGAAGGTGAGGAAAACACATGATTGTGAAAAGTTAAAATAAGAAAGTGAAGGAATAAAAAAAACTGATCTTGCTGTACATTCCTCTATCTTCTTAGGTCTCTGCTTAATCCAACCTCACATAAATAGGGATTTCCTTTTCCTTCTCAGAATTCAGTAAGAAGAGAAATAGTTTTTTTCCCTTTTACATTTGAGAAAACACCTCTATTCTCCCACTCAATCTACGTCCCTGACATCTGTGTTACCATCATAATTTAACATTTCTCCATTAATAAAATTTAATTAAATATTTAATGAACTTTAGTGGAAAGAACATGTCATGTAAAACCACAAAACTCAATCTTGGCTCCGTCACCCTTTGCTGTATGACTCTGGACAAATAATAAGTGCAGGGTCTCAGTTTCCTAATCTGTACAGTGGGGATGATCATACCCCTGCAATGGCTTATTGGGAGAACCACCCCAAATCAGATTATGAGAGTAGCTTCCTCAACTGGAACTGGAACATGGTTGGATACTACCCCATATACCACAGTCCACAATGAGGGAACAGTGGGATCATGCTGTGGCAGAGGAACATCAAGGTACTAAGGGACCATAGAGGGAAAGGAAGGTGCTGGAATTGAGAGAGGCTGTCTTATAGAGGTAGCATTGATAAGACCTTTGATTGGATCTACATTTAAAGGTCTCAGATGATGTGGTAGTAAGGGTTTTGCAGAGGGAAGCAATCAAAAATCGAGTTAGAATTCGGTGTTTTGGGGTACTTTCAGCTACTAGCACAGAGGAGAGCTGACTGAGAAGAGATATGCACAGGAACGTGAAGAGACCTGAACTTTTTTCGGAGAAAAGATCAAACTTTTCTCTGCTTAGGCCTATACCCAGCCATGCCGATCATTCAGACTCTTAACAGTCCCTGGGAAAAGGAGTTGAAGTCTGTGGGAGGGGGCAGGAGACTCACAGAAGAGGGTGTGTATATCGATATCAGTCCTGCCTAGTGAGTATTCCAGCACCTGCCAAGGATGCTCTGGGGACTCCAGGTCTTCCCTGCTGGGGCCCAGCTGCCACCCAGGCCCTCCTGACATCTAACAATGGGTGGTTGAGAGGTCAGGAGGGAATAGGGTAGGCTTGACAATGAGATTCCAATGCTATAGAAAGAGAAACAATTGGGACAGAGGGGGAGAGAA
Organism: Lasiurus cinereus; assembly: GCA_011751065.1. Classification (NCBI taxonomy): domain Eukaryota; kingdom Metazoa; phylum Chordata; class Mammalia; order Chiroptera; family Vespertilionidae; genus Lasiurus; species Lasiurus cinereus. The sequence goes on from JAAGEH010000311.1 coordinate 577,114, forward strand.
GCCAAGTGTTTTGGAACTGTGCAGGACAAGGGAAGGGGGGTGGACGAATGTGAGGATGAAATTAGAATGACTGAAATTTTATGGGAGTGTCAGGGAATGAGGAGGAAAGACTCTGTCCTTGATTATTCTGTTCAGAACAGAAAAGGTCAGGTTGGCCAGGGAACAGGTTCCCTTGTTCCTGACCTTGGGGTTGGTCTGTCAGCCACACTGATCGGCTCTTCCACACGAGCCTCATGTTGTCATTTATTAGCTTGGTCATTTATTCTTCTTTCCATTCAATGAATATTTATTAAACTCTTGCCATATATCAAGCTCTTTGCAAGGTAGCAGGGACAAAAATCTGTAATTTATCTCTCTACTATTGATGACCTAACAATCTTCAGGGCAGACAGATTTAGGAACACAGTAGCACAGTAGAATGAATGAAATGCTCTGGTAGAGGTGGGAATAAACTGTTGTGCGGGAGAGAGCAAAGGGTCTGTTAGCTCACAGAGGAGGAGAACCTCTCCCAGCTGGGAGATGAGTGTGTTGGGAGCAGCATCAAAAAAAGCTTCCCAGGGCAAGTGACATTTGAGCTACATCTTGATATCTAAGTAGGAGTTTAGCAACAAAAGATCAAGAGAAGGCAGGGGAGCTGAAAGGTCATTCTGGAGAGAGAGAGAGAAAGTTAATTAGGAATCAGTTAGGAAAATACTTGTCAAATAAGGCTTTGGAGTTTCCGGAAGCTTAGGCTGATGATGCCAAAGGTAACTTATTCTGGTGATTGCCAAGTTGAAGAACTACCTGGAGGGCTGTCGCTTCTCTTGTGTTCACAGAAAATAGCATTTCCAGGTCTCTGATCTGCCTCTGACACTTCCCTGTGTGCAAAAAGGCACTCTAAAGTCTGGTAGAGGATTTGTTCACTGATATATTTAAAAGGGGAGAAATGCTTCTTTGTCTCCATTTATATCTGCTGACATCCAATGCAGCAAGAATGACTTGGACCAGACATATTTGAGAAAACCAGTTAAAACCTTAAGTACTTGCAAAAAGTGAACCCCCAAATTAAGACAAGGAATGGGGAAGCTGCCATGTGGGTGAAGAGCAACTTGGTGGGGATACAACTAATAGTGAGGAGAGAAAAGCAGTGTTGCTGGGATGAGAAAGGCTGGAAGAAGTGGGTTCTGTAACAGCATCCCTTTCCCTCTGATGCCTACACCTGGTCCTTTCCTCAGAGGCTATCTGGAGTCCAAAGGTGAACTTCTCAAATGAAGAGTCTAAGATATGGACACTAGCGGCCTGGAGTCCTCCGTTGTGATGGTTCTGATGAATATCCAGACTCGGTAGGAAAGAGTGGTACTTGTTTAATGACATCTCTGTGGGCAGAAGGCATGGAGGAGATAATGGCCATCACCCCATGTATTTTCCATCCCTGTGTGCAAACGCATCATGTTTAGATGGAAAAAAGAATTAACAACTGAAATCAATAGAGATCTGCCTCTTTAGGGAGAAAGTATAAAGCTACGCTATCTACTGTAGCACCTAACCATATGAGGCTATTTAAGTTTAAATTAATTGTTAAATAATGTCAAAATTCAATTTCTCAGTTACACTGGCCACATTTCAAGTGCTCGATGTAGAACATTTCCATTACTGCAGAAAATTCTAGTGGACGGTATTGATAGACAATGATAGATAAGAAGACAGGTTCAGGTGCCAAACTGCCCAGGTTAAATCTCAGGTCTGTCACTGGCTTGTGAGGTGACTCAGGAGAACTGCTTCACCCCTCTGTGCCTCAGATTTCAACGTGATACCATTGTGTTATAGTAAGAATTGCATTATTTCATATATGCAAACAATGAAGAACATTGCCTGGCATCTGGGTAGCATTCAATTTGTGTTAATTATTATTATTACTATTGCCCATGTTTATGCAGCAATCCAAGAGCAGAAGTGGCTAGAAAGTCTTCACCTTCCTTTCCCCCCTCCTCCAATCTAGTTCTCTCTATTGATCCGTCAGCCTGCTGTCCATTCTGAGCATCACTTGACATTCAGAACATTCTCTCCTTGCCACCCCACACATCTCCCTCTGGGCTCAGGCCCCTTCTTTCTGTGCAGTGGAATTTCCCATCCCGGAACCCAGGGCATTGTCCCCTGCTCGTCTCTCCCTCCCTTTTACTTTGCCTGATGCCCACTTTCCCTGGGAATCCAGGCTTCTGAGGACAGCTGCAGCTGCTATCCCTGCGTGCAGCTGCTGCTCAAAAGCAGGGCAGCATGGTTCAGCAGTGCTCCCTCTCAGGACTGATTTTTTTCATTTATTCCTGAAAATCTGGTTGGACTGTGCCAATTGTGGGCACAGTGTCAGCTGCCCTCTGTCTGTCCCTGATGCTTTTGCTTAGGGACCCTTTGTACTCGGGCTCCAGCTGAGTCGCACACTCCAGACAACAACCCAGTAATTCCTTCTGATGGTTTTAGTCATTATCTAACACTATTTGTACCCTCACGAGTCCCCTGCTCTCATTTCTCTGCCTAGCTCAGTGTGATGGGCTGCATTCACCTGCATAGGAGGGAATGATGTGGATGAAGCTGATGACAAAACCACCAATTATTGCACACTGATAATGTGCCAAACCCTGTGATACATGTTTTATGTCAACCCTATTTAATATTACCAAAAAAAATCCTGCATAATGTTTTTGTGTCATTTTGTAGATAAAGATTTTGAAGTTCTAATGAATTTATAAAACTTGCCCAAGGTCAATGTTAGTATCTGGCAAACATAACATTCACACAGAATTTATCAAACTCACAAACTAAAAAGAAATTATGAGACTTCAGTTGGTCTGTGAACTAGGAAAAGTTATCCATCCACATTACCAGTAAACCATTTTTTGCCTGCTGTACCTTGTCATCAAAGAAAATATATCCAGTGACCAAATAGAAACTTGCATGTTGTAGCCTAAGACTTCTGGTGAATGGGAAAACTTGGGAGACCTGTATTCTTTGTTCTTCTGTGTGGCTCTGAAAGTAGACAACCAGGGATTATATTCAAGGAGGTTTGGTGAGGAGCATGATGGTGCCCAAGGTTTTGTGCAGCAGAAATCAAGTCACATGGCTTCTACTTGAGATACAACAAAGGCAGCAACTATCTCCTGATGTGGCCCTCACCTCCCCGCTCTGCCACGGAGCCCCCAGGTCTTCTAGATAATAACTGAAAAGACTTGAGATGACTCACTGAAGAAGTTGTATCCTTACTCCTTTTATCTTACCTTTATTCTGTTTTTCTTTTATACTTGCCCTCGTGGCTTCCTGCTCTCTTCCTCCCTCTCTCTCAACCTTGCCCAACCTTTATGTTGGCTTAATTTTGTTTCTCTGGTGTTGTTTCTAAAGCCGTATTTCTTTAACAATTTTTATTTGTCTCTGTATTTTACTCCATATTATTTCAACTGGCCACTCTGGTTTTGTCTAAATAAAAAATGTTATAGTCAAGTTTTTATTATATTCAATAGCATTGTGAACACTGGGTAGACAAAACTCATGAAATATTTACGGGTTTTGTTTTCATTCACACATATATTAGTGCCCAAAAATTCACTCTGTCAATTAATAAGAATTATTATCACTTTCTTATTATGAGTCAAGTAGTCATGGACATTTTCTGAACATCCTTGTGGTCATCTATAAAATAGAAAAAACTACCACTTTTCTCCCAAAGTGTTATGAGTCTCAGAGACAACACAATTGCCAGTATACTGGTATATTAAAGGACCCTCAAAAAATTGGTTTTATCTCCTCCTCACTGTAAAGAAAAGGCTACACTAGAAGCTGTTAATATAACAAGTGGATACAATAGCCTCCCTTTCAAGGAACTGATAAATTAGTAGAGGAGACACAGGTGGATAATGTACCTTTATTTTAAGGATCAATTACCATGATTCCCTGAATTGCAAAGGAAGGAAGCAATAATATATCTAAAATAAATATAAATTCATTAATTTTAAAAAGGGGCAATAAATTATAATATCATTATTGTCCTAGGTCAAATTTTATTAAGGAGGAATTTCCACTATGCTGTGAAAGGTAAATACAATTTTGGTATTTAAAGTGAAGATGGAGAAAGAGGACTCCAGGGAAAGGCATTGGCAGGAGCAAAGGTGAGGGAGCAGAATACTAGGAGGCCACACAAATATATAGATGGGTTGGCAAAGAAGAGTGAGGGCAGTGGGGTTTGGCAACTTCTGAGGCAGGTGAGGGAGGATTCGTGGTGAATATATACCTAGAAATGTAGATCAAGACTATTTGTGGTAGACAGCGGTTAAATGTTAGGCTGGGAAATTGGACTTCATTCTGTACTGATTGGAGAACCAATGCAGGTTTTTGACTACAGAGATGATAAGGTCGAGGCTTTGCTTTAAGATAATCAATCTGGATGGGTTTTCAGAAGGAAGGAGACATTGGGTGCAAAAAGATTGAAATTTAGAAAGAACCCTATTGCCTGAGTCCACACAGAGAGATACTGAAGGCCTGACCCAAGGCAGTGGCAATGAAGGTGGGAATGCAAGAGTGAAGAGTAATAAATAAATAGGGGAGGGGAAACATATTGAGTTCATGCATGTGCTGTTTTGATCTCTGACTCTAAATCATTCTCTACATGTACTTTCCTGCAGCTCTGACTCCCACAGATTCTGTTTCTCTCAATACCTGCCTCAGACTTTCTCTTCTTGGTGAAAACACACTTTGGTCAATGTCCCTTCTCAGATTATTTGCCAGCAGCTAGGAGAAGGTGTAGGACCTTTCTCCCAGAGCTTTTTTCTCGTGAGAAAACAGTTTTCCTGGGAGCTGTTTGAAGAAAACCAGACTATAGAACCTTCTTTAGAGCCTGGCCCTTTAAGCAAACTTCTCTCACACTTATCTCCTTTGCTCCTCCAATACTAAATAATGCTGGGTTCCCCTGGTTCTCCATCTGTCTGCATGAGTCCTAGATCTCCCTGGGCAGAGATTAGGTAATTGTGCCATTCCCATCAGCGTGCCCAGGGGTCTGGCAGGGGGGAAGCTGCCGGTTGGCAGCAGTGGGCTGAGCAGGAGCCAGGGGAGCATCCACCACAGGAGTCCCTGAACAGCTTGCGGCTGTGCCTGGCCCTCTGTGGGGAGGTCATGTGCCTGCCTGCCCTGGATCTGCCTCAGTTCAGAGGCCAGCTCCCAGAGGGGAGAGAGCACAGGCTCAGACCAAGGAGAAGCACTTACCACTACCAGGCTGTCCATCAGGGACAACCCAATGGGAAACACTAGACCCTGACCCACTTTCTTCCTGCCTCTCTGCCTCTACCTCCTCTCTCCAGACCCTAACCTTCTAGCTTTCTTGAATTAATCAAGGAAGAAACTCAGGCTGTATACTTGCCAAAAATTAAATGATCCAAAAAGTGTTTCCACTTGACTTTAGAGTACATTAAAAAATATATAAACATGTGTGTGTATGCATGTATATGTTCACATATACCAACATGTTCAAATATACATACATTTAAATATATGCATACACACACACACACAGAGAAACACACACACGTTTCTTGGTATATGTTGTTTAAATATAGATACATTGATAGGTATATACACATACACACATTCACACACACACCAAAAATTAAGAACATTGCTAGCATGGAGAAACAAGCTTCATATGAAATCCTAGAGGCCCAGTGCATGAAATTTGTGCACTCGGAGAGGGGGTCCCCCAGGTTGGCCTGTGCCCTCTCACAGTGCTGAAGCCCTGTGATCAATCACCCCAAAAAGGTAGGCCCCACTTACTCATCCAGGGCTCCTCAACAGATTGCCCCAAAGAGATAGGCCAGAGCCAGGGGTCCCATCTCTGTGTTGGGCATGCAGCAAAGCCCCCACTCACCTGTGTGTGCACACCACCCCACCCACCCATGCACAACTGCTGCACATGTAGCCTCCTGGTGATGGCTCGTTGCAGCATGAGGGCATCACAGTGTGAGGGCATGACAACCACATAGGCTTTTATTAATACGATTTTTCATCAATAATCCACAACATGGATAATTAATATGAATAACTGGGAATGAACAGGCTATATTTGCAATAAGTAAATAATATAGTTCAATGGCTCTCTATTCTTTCCCACTTGGGCAGAGTGGAGGGTGATTGCATATTTCTAGGAATAGCACAGTTGCTCAATTTGGTCTTTGATGAGTTTATTTTAGCTCAGTGTGGATTATGGGTCCTTCAGTTGCCAAACATGTTGTAGTTAATGTCTCTATAATAAATTCGTTTCCTAGAAAACTGCCTTCCTTGTTGACAACAAATTAAAAGTACCTACTTTCTCAAGATAGCTTAATTAGTAATTATAAAACCCTGCAAGATGCCCCAGCACCACCTTGATTTGAATGATTTATTAGTCCTTTTTTTTAACTTATTAGATTTTACTCAATCATTATTTACTCTTCTTCTTTTTTCTAAAATATGTGTGTCATTTAAAGAAAATGGACATTGGCTGCTCATGGAACTACAGAAATATTAAAATTATTAAAAAAATCAGATGTTTAATGGCTCAGTCAACTCACTTGTTTTACTTTATTTTTATTGTTGACACTATTACAGATGTCCCCACCCCCAACTCCCTTTACCTACCTTCACCCAGACCCCTCTCCACCACCCCCTCTATTATTTGTCTATGTGTTATGCATATATGTTCTTTGACTAATCCCTTCACCTTCTTTCATCTAGTCTTCCCCTCCTCAACCTCTATGACAACTGTCTGGCTGTGCTATTTTTTCCATGCTTGTATTTCTATTTTGTTGTGGTCAGTTTATTTTGTTCGTTAGATTCCACCTGTAAATGAGATCATATGGTATTTGTCTTTCTCTGACTGACTGGCTTATTTTTGGCATAATAATCTCCAAATCCATCCATGCTGTTGCAAAAGATAAGATTTCCTTCTTTTTTATGGCAATGTAGTATTCCACATAAGCATCTCATTTTAGAGATGATAAAACAGTCAGAAACATTACATGAGTTGACATGTTCTCATATTTATTCACACACATTTACATAAATGTCTACAATATCTGAAACCTCCTTCAATAGCTTATTTTGAATATTGATTCAATATTGAAAATTTGACTTTGCAACTTATACCTGGTGTGTATATCCAACAAACAGCAATTTCCTTTTTCTTTCCTTGAGTCTTTAGCTATTGTTTTCTAAAATTTTCCTCAGTTCACATTTAGTGTGTTAATCTACTTACTTACACACATTAAAGATATTGACAGAACACTTTATTTTCATGTGTATTATGACAGCCATGATAGGATTCCTTTGATTTTTATAATCAACAATCTCCCTGGTTACTATGCATCTGCACCTAACACATTTTTTTGCTTTATTTAATATTTGTAGTTATTAATTTTAGCAAAGCAAAAATTAATTGAAGTGTTAATTAATTTAACCCAGGTAATTTAACCAGTAACTTATCTAGAATTGTCAGAATAATCTATTAACATCATCTAGAATGTGTTTTACTTAATCACAAATAAAGTAGGACTTTACTTATCTAAAACAAATAAAGCACTATAATCAGATAATCTCTGGCAACTTCTAGCTAATTGCTTGACCTAGCTAATCTTGAGTGTCATTTCCTCCTCTGTCAAATGGTATCCATACTTGAAATACTTGTCTCATATTTCTATCAATATTGAATGATAACTGTATAAAAATACTTTAACTTATAATCTGCCTGACTATAAACCTACAAATCGTGGTTATATATTCATTTCTACATTCCCAGCTCTTGGCTCAGGGGCTGGCCCATGGGAAATGCTCAATAATTATTTGTAAAATGGAATTGAAATGAACTCTATAGTACCATAGATTTGGGAGATAATAATATTCTCTTTCTACATAGTCTTAGGCCAGATGACAGCAAAAAGCTACTGCAGGGCTCCTTTCAGCTCTCTACCAATTTCTAAAAAAATAAGAATACAGTGTTTCCTATTTCCCAAATTCAGGAAATTTGAGGAGTTCTGTTTAAGGTGTTGCTGCAATTAGTTAGAAAATAGCATATTCTGATGTTTGGTGTGCCTGTCAAAAGACTCTGATTTTGATGTTGGCTCAGTCAATGATTTACTAAATAAATTCAAAGGATCTGCTCTGCTATTTTGTTCTCCATTTCCTCATCTACCCCCAATAATAACAATAATAATGATAAATTGCCTCAATGACAGAATCTGAGATAACTCTTCCCTGGCATTAACATCCCTTTTAAAAAATGTATTTTTATTAATTTCAGAGATGAAGGCAGAGGGAGAGAGAAACATCAATGGTGGGAGATAATCACTGATTGGCTACTTCCTGCATGTCCGGAATCAAACCCAGGACCCTTTCGTCTGCAGGCCAACACTCTATCCACTGAGCCAAGCCAGCTAGGGCTATTATTCCTTTTAATTCTCCTGTCAACGTCATGGATTTGGTGGAATTTTTGTGCCCTTTTTATACAGAAGAAAACTGAAACAGAGAGATATGCAAGGACTGCTCAGCCAGTTAGCTTCCAACCCAAGTCTGTCTGACTCAACCCTCTTAACTAAAAAACTCCAGGGACTCCCTCAACCTGCTGCCATCACCATCAACACTCCCCCAGACATATATTGGAGGCAAAGAGAAAAGTTAACATGAATGTAATCAAAGAATAATAAATAGTAACATGAATGGTGATAATTACCACCTTTAGATGTATTATCTCCAGTAATTAATTATAATAATCTTATGAGGAAACCATTGCTATTATTGCCATTTTAAATTTGGAGGAATTGAGGCTTTTCAGGGTTAATCAATTTAGCAAAGGTTACTTAACCGTGAAGTTTCATAACTAAAATATTTATTTGATGTCTGCCAATGATTGTAATTATAGCACCAAACTATAATCCAAAGGTTTATAAATAGGAAAAAAAATCTTGATGATAGGATGCTCTTATATTAGTAAAAATAAATTATTTTCATGACTATAGTTCCCTGTTAAAACTTTTTTTTCAAAACTCTAAAGATACGTGAGATGACAGCAGTGAAAGGGAGCCAAGCCTTCTGAAAGATGGACACTTGCAAGCAGCAAAATACTGGTCTGTAACCTGGCCTATATCCATGTAGTCTACCTAGGCAATACACAATAGAATGTTGAGATTTTTGCCAAGAGTCTTCTCTCAGACTCATGTGGGCAGCCTGGATCATGAAGGCAACAGGGTCATATGTAAAGGACAATTTGAAGGTTGTCAAATTTCCACCTCCACCAGCTCCGACCTTTTGCAAATATGACATCATATATACCTGCCTTGCAAACAACCACTGAGAATCATTGTAAATCTTTTGAATAAACCAATTACTTCAAATCCTGCCTCCATCATTTGCTAACAACGTGAGCTTGAACAGGTTTCTCTACACCTTGACTTCCCAATTGGTAAAATGAGAATAATAACAGTCTCCTTTTTAGGGATGGTTTTAGTATTGAATAAATGAATGCACACAAATCACATGTGACAGTTCATAGTATCCAATAGATGCTAGATCTGACTGTTTTATCTGTCAGTTTATCTTTATCCCTCTAGAATATCCTTTGCAAAGTAAAGATTCCTTTAAGTGTCAAATGACATGTGCATATGATTATTCATTCAATGTTATCAATAACTGGAAAATTCTAAATTATATAACTTAATTTCATAAATTATGGAATTTTAACATGGAATGCTAACCAGCTATAATAAAGAGTTATGAAATTTTTAAGACATATAAAAATATGACCAAGATATTGGTTGAAATAAATAAAAATATGCAGAACTGTGTTATATTATACTACCATTGATTGAAAGAAAAAGGAGGGGGTAATGTAACTTAATATTTATTCCTAATATTTGTAATCTAATATTTTTATATATGCATAAAAGTTTTCTGGAAACTAATAAACTAAAAGTTAAAATGTGGTTGCTAGTTGGAAAGTGGGTACTGGGCAGATGGAGGATAGAAATGGGAGAATGGTTCATTCAGTATCTTTTGTTTCTTAAATATTTTAAACCAAATCTCTCTTTTGATTAACCAACTGTTTTATTAAACTTTACTTTATATCAACAGCATTGTTATTTCTTTATCATCAGCATTTTATGCATGGAAAAAGGCACCCTGGAAAGTTTTAGCTGAAGAAAACTGAAAGAAAATTATCAAGAGAAGAGGTATTAAGAAGCAGTTGTATTTAAACAATAAAAAGGGGAGAGGGCGAATAAATGGAATCAAATGACAAAAAAAGAAGCAGTTATCAAAAAGCATACTTCATCATTTTCTAAAGGTTAATATGATCACCTAATTTTTGGATGATATTCTCTCTTTCTGTGGTCCTCTATGTGGTTTGATGGTTTGGATTGCCCATAGCCCTAGATTTCTTTAAAGGAAAAGATGTGTTTTTCTCAACTGCAGGTTATATAGTTGATTGTTTGAGTGGCAGAAATTGGTCCTTCTAGGCTTCTAGCTACCTAATTAGTTTAGACCTTTCAAATCTTCTGGCAAGATCAGTTAAAATATGTGATGTGCATATTCTCTTGACAGACCAGCCTATGCTCCGCTGGCTGCTCACAGGACTCAGAATCCAAAAAAATAGAAGACAGTGAAGAAAAACGTTGATGACTGACAACACAACACAATGTCTAATAAGACTCACAAGCTTTATTTCTGCTAGAAAAAAAGGAAGGAAAAACATTCTCTCTTTTTTTTTTTTTACAAAAATTTTAAACAATTACTTTGCTTTATCTGAATAAGACCACCCTGGATTGGAAATAGGCTCTTCACAACCATACTACATTCCCAAATTTTCATTCAATTATAAAGTTCCTCTGAACAATTCCAGGGACATCTGGTTCATTAGAACCATACACCTCAAAGCACAAACAACTGATTCACCAAAAATAACTGGCTCATCATAGAGTGAAGAAAAAAATCTAAAAATATCAACTTGCATAGCCATTCAAATTATTGCTTCTTTTTATTTTAAAAAAAAAATCACTGCAGGTAATTCTGCACCTACTTCCTTCGTTTTCTCTTATCCCAGATTTAGGAATTCCCAGCAAAGTTATGAGCTACTTTCCAAATGAAGCCTTAGGGAGATTTTGCAAGCACATGTATGGAACCTAAGGAATTTGCATGAAAGGAAGGGAGAAATAAATTAAATAAATAATATCTAATAAATAACTCAGACAACATTCATTATCTACGTATTTAAATGCCATAAAATTCCAGCTTCAAGGATAGATCCCCCACTACCTGTTTAAAGATAAGTGCCAATACAGACTCAAAACACATAGAATGGCTTTGGATGCATTCAAGTGGATTTACCAACCGAGCATGTAAAATCCAGCACGGTTGATGCTGCAAGCAAAATGGAAAGAAAATAACTTAGACTGCAAGGAGATAATAAATAAGAGGATAAAAAAGGCAAGACACACAGGTAGTTTGGCAAGTTTTAGGGGATGACTAAGCTGTAGAAAATGGCATACTAGTCTGCCTTACCACTTTTATTCTTTGGCCCTAATTGTGTACCATGCACCCTAAGCATATCCTGTCTGGCAGAAAAAAAGAATGTGATCTGCTTTTGGTTTATTTTAAATAATTTTCCTGGCAGATTGACCAGGACAGAAACATTGCTCAGATCACATTTCTCTGAAAAAAAAAATACATTTGACAAAATAGTGCTGATATAAAGGAAAAAGGAGTTATACTAAGAAAAGTAAACATCCTGTGAATTGGGATAAACTTGTGATGAAGACATAGATTGGTGAAAGCATTCCCTGACCTTGGATTTAATGTCTGCATCCTTAGGTTTGATTACTCTAAATGTTATCTACAATATATAACAATATGTTTTATTTTAGAAGTGAGGAAGAGTTAACAATTAGTGTGGGAGGAAACACCAAATTATGTGTTGGAAAAATTCAAGTTTGGTCAATAAATTGATTGGTGCTTGTGCTTCTAGAAAATATGATATTGGTGTGGATAGAGGTCATTGATTTTAAAGATGTTTTCTTTAACAAAACAAAAAAACTCATCTTGAAAAAAAATAGTGGTTTCCCTATGAGCAGATGTGGGCTAAAGAGAGTCTGAGAACTATTATATAGCTATAGTTATAACCAATAGCCAATTTATTGCTCTTGAATGTGACCTGTGTTGTTAGCTTATTCCAATAACAGGCCCTGAGCTTCATCAGAATTTCCAAGCCCTATGGTATAGATGCCATGAAATGATCTAGATGACTTCTCTAAGTCCCATTTGTCATAGGAATCTGATGTTTTAGTGACTCTATTGCCCTATTTCTAGTACTAATAAAAGTGCTTTTGGAATGTTATCAAGGAAGTTATGTTCAGCTTTCAACCCAACAAGAACATACTTTGTTATTCATGGTGACAACCAACTTAGAATTTTAACCTCTGGAGGCTATTTCTAAATGCAAAAAAGTCCAATCATTAATTCCCCAAGAGTCATGCACCTGGTGCTCCTTTGGCAACTCCGTTTAATATAGTGTCCATTTCCTACCATTCCTCTGTCCTTTTAGTTTCAAGAAGTTTATAAAAGTCATCACCAAAGTTAAATAATTTCAGAACTGCCAAAGACTTTAAAAATCATCTAGATTTAGAACAATTTCCTGATTTTACCAGTAAGTAAAAAGAGTCCAGAAATGGAAAATGAATTGACATAGGTCATTCAATAAGTTATTGGCCCCACCAGAATAAGACTTAGGGCTTCTTTTCTATTTCCAGATGATTGCAAACAATCAAATAATTTCTCTTGATGACCCTAAATAAAGAAATCAATACATTTTGAGAAGTTGATGAGAATAGAGAGTGACAGATGTAGGAGGGCCTAAATGGACTGGCACTAATGTATTTGATATGTCTCTAACAGGTTCCTTTAAGGTCATTAAATCTTCAGCTCAATCATTTGAATTATGGAAAGCATCTCCACATCACCCTCTGAAATTCTGATCTTACTGCTCTACTCAGTGAAGATTGTATTGAGTTGAGTCCCAATGCCATGGTGGGGGTAGGAGTCATAGGACATATCTATGGGAATATCATAGCGAAGGGTACCAGCCTGAAAGGAAGTTGCATGTACATGCCCTGAGCTGAGACTTGCAGAAGGGTAATGTGGCATGAAGCTGTAGGATTTATCCAGATCAGGGGAGCCATCTTGCTTCAAGGAGAAGTTCCCACTGATACTCAGGGGTGGAGTGAGTGGACCCTCATAAGGTGGTGTACTGCAGTCAGGTGGATGACTCCCAAAGGATGATTCTCCTAAACTCTTGAACACTGGGGGTTTGAGATTAATAAGTTGTGTTTCCATATGGCCATAAGGAGGGCTGGGAAGCCCAGGAGACTGGTAGTTGAAGTTGTGAATAGAAATGGTAGAGTCACAAACAGGAGATTTCTCTTCATGCTTCTCCAGGAGAACAGACTGAGGACCCAGTTGGAGGCATCCAGCCACCAGATTGCTTGTGGGCTGAGAGAGTCCTCTACAGAGCATCTCCACAAAACCCTTCCCTTCAGGTGTTTGACCAGTTTCTAAGACCTCTGACAAAGCCCAAATATAGTTCCTAGCCAGTCTAAGAGTTTCTATCTTGGAAAGCTTTTGGGTCTTAGAGTAACATGGCATTACTCTCCTCAGGTTGTCCAGGGCATCATTCAGGCCATGCATCCGGGTCCGTTCTCTAGCATTGGCCTTGACTCTTCGAGCTTTGAACCTCTCCAGGCGAGCTTTTGTCATCTTCTTTTTCTTGGGACCTCTTCTCTTAGGCTTATCCCCATCCTCTTCCTCCTCCTCTTCTTCCTCAATACTGTCATGCTCTTCAGCTAAGCTTCCAAGCATCCCATAAGCAGCTGGTCTTCTCTCATCCTCCTTCATCTCATTCTGAGAACCCAGACCTTTGTCCATCCAAGATGGTGTGTTGACCAACTCTGTCATCTCCTTGGGTTTCACATACATTTTTGCCATTTCTCAATTCTGGAAGAGAAAACAGGAAAGTTTAGTACCTCTGGATATTTGATTTGATTTAAAACTAAATATGTTTTTATACCTTGAATATAAGACACTATTTGTATTGGGTTTCAATTTACAATGATCTAGTCCACGTCCTTGTTTCTAAATAACTAATAAAAGACTCAAATAAATGCCCAGGACACTCATTTCATTGTGGCATAATAAGAAAATAAACTATAGAAAAAGGAAATGGACTTGATTATTTATTACAGTGTCAATGTCTAAGTCTTTTTATTCTCGGGATTTTTATTTTGTGGATATTTTAGGCAAAATAACTGGTAAACCAATCAAAGAATATTTTTTCTTCCCAGAATTCAGCCCATAAAGGGAAATAGATACAGTAGACATATAAATTATTGTACAAATAGAGAAACTTCTGGTAAGTGAAAAAAAGGATGCTAAAGTAATTATAAGTATTTAATGTGTACATAATTATAATTATTGCAAAATTTTAAAAGCATAGCAAACAATAAAGTAAGCAAACCATTGTATATTTATACCATAAGATAAATGAAAAACAATAGTAAGATGATTCAGACTACTTTGTATGAATATATAATATTCACATATCCTCTATTTAGAGACATAACACATATCTCTAGCCTGTAACATTCTAATATTTCCTCTGACTCTGCCAGCTGTTCTTTCAAGCATCTCTTTGGAGAGAGCCATGCCACAACTGGCTAGTATGCCACATGACCATGTAATAGTTCTCTCACCATCACCAGAAGAGTACTTTGTTTTTCAGCAAGCATGTTATGGTCCATCTAGTATTAATGGTATTAGAGATGTTAGTGACATGGTGTAGAAGGATCAGGAAAATTTTCCAATATGCTAAAGTGAGAACTCTTCCCATTGCACATGCATCTCTCACCATCAGAAAAGGATATTGCAGCAGCTAGAATTACAAACCAGAGGTCTATCAAACTTATTTAAGATTATTTTAATGCAACTACTATAATAATAATACTTCATTAAAAATGAAAAAATCTAGAGCAAATGCTAAATTTAACAGAACACAGTTACTAAAATCATGAGGAGTATTTCAGACAAACATAGAAATAGCCTGACTGCTTTAATTCACTTAACAGATACTGCTTAATTGAAATTTTCTATGAAAAATTTACAAATTAAACACATTTGTAAACCAGAAAAATTTAGTAAACATTTTATATTCAGTTCTGAAAAAATCTGAATTATTTTGAGATTTGTTGAGCAATTTCTGGGTGTATGATTTACCAAATAAATGTATGTGATAAACTCCATTGGGTCACCCCAGTTTACCAGCCAGTCTTTGAAATATTAAACTCTGAATCACCTCCATATATCAGAAAGAGGAGAACATAATAAATGTGTGTGTTTTTATCTTTGAAGCTTGAGCCTCAAATCAATGAATGCAGGGATTAGTACATAGCCTTTAAAAATATAAATATATGATTTGATTTGTTTCTGGTAATCTGAGCTTGTTTTCCTTGTAACCCCATTTACCTCCTATAAATAATTAATGTCACTGCATAGCAAAAACAGCCTAGGTTTCATGTTAATCAGCACGGAAATCATGTCAGCTTGACTTACTCACTTAATAAGGCTTTCTGAGTAAGCAGCTTTATTGAAAACACACGTTGGAACCTATTGGTCAACTGGCTGCCCAGGCCAAGTAAGAAAATCCCACTTTTAATATGGATAATAGAGCTTGTGTGCTGAGCTGCACTTCTAACTCGGGCAGCTACCCAGAGAGAGGATGAAGGATCTAATTAACTTTCTGTTAAAGTAACACAGACCTTTCAATGGCAGGTGCACTCTGAGGTCAGTGAGGACAGAGTGGGCTTGGGAAACCTAATGTTCCACATGTAATTATAATTACATTTGCATAGCCTTTTAGCAAATCTTTGAGGGAAATAGGGATTATTATGCTTATTTTATAGTCTACGTCACTGTGGTCAGGTAGATTCAGTGATGGCAATGCAAAGACATAGAGCTGGTACAGTTGGACATAAAAACAGTTCTGATTCCAAAACCTAGGTTTTATGTTTTTGTTTCTTTCTTTTTCCATCACAACTACAGGAAGAAAGGAACTTTGACTTCAGATGTGGATCAGTAGAGCTAAGTCACCAGGAAGTAGCCAACCGGAGGCTAATTTAGGTGTTCTTGTTACAGTGCCTTTCAGCTCCCATATTCCAGGATTCCTTCCTCTTCCAAAATTTTTTCTTGCTGCTTGCACCCATTATTCTCCCTTCTTCTTTTACTCTTGGCTTCCTTTTTCTCTTTCTCTCATGTCTTCTTCATCATTGCCATTATCACTGAGACATACTCACACATGGAAAGGTGAGAAGGAAGGAAGAGAAGAAAGATGCGAGAGAGGAGAGTCTACTGAATTGCCCCTGAAACCGAACCCCATCCTAGCCTCTGTATTTGACCTTTGTTATCATCCTCACCTCCCTGCCTCCGAACTCTAATCAAATTCTGTCAATCCTCACCCCCATCAAGTAGCGGAGCCAGGAGAAGAGAGGAGACTACCTTTTGTCTTTAACCATAATTTGATGGTTTCTGTAAGAGTCAAAGAGCTGCTCTCAAGTCAGATTGTCAGCAGGCATGACTTTGGTTAAACAATTAAAAGAACAGCCAAGTTTCATCTTTGTTCTCTTACTAACCATGGCAAAGATATAGATGACTCCAGTTTAACTTTATCTTTTCCCATAGGAACTGGTCCATTAGCTCTAAGAGAACCCCATGTGTACATAGTGTAGTTTCAAAAGCATGGAAACTGGAAAAGCACATACTCTAGTCCCAGCTCTTCTTATTCCTGGTTATTGATCTAAAATACATTGTATAAGCTCTGGTCTCCTATTTTTTCTTCAATAAAATAGGAATAAGATATATTTTGCATTATTCTTGATAACAAATAAAAATATGAAAAATAATTTTATAAACTTTAAATGCTATAAAAAACATTATAATTATATTTATCTTGTGCTTATTTTGGGGCTTTCTTATCTAATCCATTCACATATATTTGCTTATTCAAAAATAAAAATGGTTTCTCAGAAGTGAATAGGAAAAGCAGAGTGTATTAACTACTGTGCTTCTTCTGATTGGCTCAGAAGATTATCTGACAACAGCCCAATATCCCATCCTTTTACCCAATGTGACTGGACAGCACAGCCTCTGGAATCAGATGACCTGAGTTCAAATTTCAGCTTAATTACTTACTAGATATGTGACTCATAACCTCTTTATGCTTCAGTCTCCTCTTTAAAATGAGAATAATAATAGTCCTACCTTATGGGGTTATTGTGAGCATAAAATGAGCTATTATGTGTAAAGACTTTGAATAGTGCCAGCCATCATAAATGCCATGTGTTAGCTATCATTTTTCCTAAAGTTCACCAGGAGTTTTTCTGGACACATAGACAAAAATTGGTATAATTATGATCTGTGCTTAATTTGAGTACATGGCAACAAAATTCCACTTCACCTCAACTCCCATTTCAAAAAAGTCCTTGATATTCAAACACCTATGGAACTAAGAATCAGAGCTCCTATTCTCTTCGAAGGGGTTGTGTGAGCTGCGTCTGCTGGATTGGCTACAACTCTTCCACCACATTCAAGAAGGAAGCAAGCTTTTTTTTCATTCTGGTTTATAATTAGGAGGCAGCAGTTGGCCAGACATTTCTACTCAGTCACGTGAATTTTCAAGTTCATGAAGTTTCTGGTGGAATACAGACAACCATTGGCACTGGTACATTTTTCATTTTGTCTTTGATTAAACTATAATGGGGATATGACTTTCCTACCAGAATCAATGGCAGAACTCTGAGGAGAAAAGTGAAGTGTCTCTCAAAATAAAACTAAAAGCCAACACTCCTCCAAGATTAAATTCTTTTTTCTTCGACCTTTCCCACCTAAATATCTTTAATGTAACAAAAGGTAAGCAGGGGTGAGGGGGACAAATATCTAGTTTTTAGGTTGAATCGTTGAAAATGTGTGTGATGCAGTTCTGAGTTTTGATCAATCAAACCAATTTTGTTTTCTCTAAATCTGGTACCTAATTTTACTATGATGGTTAGTTTGTTAATGAACCAAGTCAAAGGTGTATAAAAAGAAGCATGAGCACTAACTGGGTAGCTCAGTTGGCTGGAGCATCTTCCTGTACACCAAAAGGTTGCAAATTTGATTCATGGACAGTGCCCATACCTGGGTTTCCCATTCAATCCCTGGTCAGGTCTCTCTCTCTCTCCCCCCTCTCTCTCCAAATCAATAAAAAACATATCCTCAGGTGAGGATTTAAGAAAGAATCATGGAATAGAATAATATTTTTATCTGTCATATCTCATTTAAAAGCTTTGATGAAAAGTAAGGAGACAATGCAAGCACAAGTAAGTATTTTTGTAAAGTTATTGTGCAAATGTAAGGGTTGGCAATTGTTACACAGAAGCTATATGGAAAAACCTATAGCACTATTTCACAAGTATTGTGATACACCACTTTACATTTTCATAATTCCTAGAAAATAAATTAGCTTTCAAAATATACATGAAGAAGATTCCAGTATGATAAAAATCAGTGATTACTATTTCTGGAGGCAAAATACAGCCTCCCTAACCCCAAAACACATTCTGATCCTATAAAGTCCATTTTAGACTTTGATCTTAAAATTTAGATTTTCTTACATATTTATACAATATAACAAAAAAATTCCTCTTTTGGGGGGATTCTTCCATGAAATTTTAGTTTTAGCCAATTTTCTCATACTCAAAATTTTCTCCTACTTTTTTCATTTTTTTAACCAGTTCTAGCAAAATGTTTGCTTAGCCAATGATTGTAACTACCCAATTCTTTCATTATTAGGGCTGAAGTCATTCATACATTACTACTATGTGAAGCTGTCCTGGAGTTTGCCCTACACTTTTACTAATTTTATTTGCTGGGGAGAAGTTTCAATGGGTGGATAATTGGGTAAGGAGTGCTTGCATGTGTGTCTATGGTGATTAGACAATGTCTTTCCTCTTAAAGGCTGGTTATACTCTTTTCACCTCCTGATCTGATGACTAAA
Source organism: Lasiurus cinereus (assembly GCA_011751065.1). Classification (NCBI taxonomy): domain Eukaryota; kingdom Metazoa; phylum Chordata; class Mammalia; order Chiroptera; family Vespertilionidae; genus Lasiurus; species Lasiurus cinereus. The sequence continues at coordinate 596,225 of JAAGEH010000311.1, forward strand.
TCCTAAATACAACAGGAATGGGAATATTCAGCCCAATTCTATTGAATCTAAGGACCAAAGTGCCTTGCTCAGAGTTTGCGCTGAAAAGGCAGAATGGAGACCAGGGTGCTCACAAGTTGCAGTGCCTGAAATCAGCTAGTGGGCTGTCCTGTGCTCTTCCAGTACAATCTTTTATGTCCTTGATAAATACCTGGATTAAACACACACACACACACACATACACACACACTTCTTATTCAGCATAGCCATGTCATATTTTAGTTTTCATAGTCTTAGATCCTAATGATGAACTTTGCAAACAGAAGTTATTCAGTCCTTCAGTTTTCCCTTCATGTTCTTCAACATTTCATTTCTGATTCCTCTGTCAAAAAATGAAGGAGGCAACTTATATTTATTAAGGCTTTTCTGAATGCATATATTTGTAGTGAGCAAATGATATGTGAGAAGGGATAGAGGCTTGGAGAAGGCAGAAATAGACATGGACAATCTTTCCCTTCTGAGTCCCCATCTGCAAGAGTGGAGGGAAAGGAAGTTTCCCTGACTCTATTCCAATTTAGGATTTTTAGCAGACCAAATGGAGACCATGGTGAGAATATCCTCCTGGCTTTCCAGCATCTTTTCTCACTCCATATTCTATTTTCTTTCCCCTTCCTCTCCCTCTTCCTCCACTCCTTTTAGAGCTCTAAAATGCTGTGAGCAGGGAAGCAGATTGGAGCAGTTCTTTAAACCCACTTGCTGAGCCACCTGGAAAAAGCAATTAAACTATTTTGGACATTTTTTCTACATTTATAAAAGGGATGGGAGATAATGTGTGGGGTGGATGGTTTGCAATCTGTGCTATAAAAACAAATATTGGGAGTATCTGGGCTTCACTTTGAGTGGCATGTACTATGGGAAATGGTAAAATTGCTAAAATTTTAATATTTGCTCCTAAGGGTTCTGACTCTCTTTGTTTCTCTACTCAAGTTTCCTAAATCCCACTCTCTCCTCACTTAGTCCAGAAGAGACTTACCTTAGCTCCACTGCTCTCCTAGGCCTGCAAAACATCCCACAAAAACTTCAGTCAGCCCCTCCCACCCCAGCTGCGGGCTCACCTTTGGCAGTCGTAGTGCTTGGCGTAAACTCTGTGAATCTTGCCCTGGAGGAGACTCAGAGAAGCCAAGTTTCCCTGACCATCCAGGTCATAAGAGAAGGAGGTGCTTTTATCGATCCATGTTAAACCCGGACACTGCCTCTTAGGAGTGCCACCAGGTCTGGTCTCTCTGGCTGCTAATTGTTTTACTCCTTCCTTGGAGTTCCTGGGGCTGATGCTCTGGCGGCAGCAGGTTTAGTCGGTCTTCAGTACCCCCTCTGCCTGGTCAGTTCCCGGACTGGAGCTTTCAGGACCACAGCCCCTGGGCAGCTCCTGCGCTCTGGCCGCAGTCTCCCAGTTACAACAGTTTTGATTGCCATCCCAGCTGACCAGGGAGGGGGATTGTGCCCGATGGCTAACTCCTCCCCTTCCCCAGCCGAAAGACACACCTCCTGTCAAGGGCTCCTCTGGCTAGGTCCCGCGGAGCTGTTTGTATATTCATTTGTTTAAATGGATAGGGGTTAGTAGAGGAGGAAGGAGTATGGGAGGAGAGTTGCTGAAGTTGAAGTTAAAAAAAAAAAAAAGAGGACTGGAAATCTTTGTGCTTAAAAAGGTAAGAAATGGGAAATGCATAATGTGGGCAGAATGGGGACCGGGAATTGGAGAGAGAGCTAAGAAGCGTGAATCCAAACACTGACCCACGTCTGAAGAGTGCAAAAGTGAGAAAGTTGCATGCCCAGAACACAGCATCATTGGCTTACTCATGTGAATCCATGACTTTGGATATAAAACTTTAGAATTCTAAAGGTAAAAGAAAGAAGTAACTCCCTCTCCCTTCGTTTCAACGTGTCAAACTCCTCCCATTTAAAACCCTTTTATTTTATTCAGTGAAGAGACAAAGCCATATCTATCTATATTCATTGTACTCGTCTTTAAACTTTTCTGTTTGTTTAAAATTTATAAAAACAAAAGGGGACCGAATTAAATCTTTCATTTTAAGAATGATTAGCTGCTTGAATTACAAACTGGGATCCACTATTGCTTTTCAACAATATATCATTAAGCATTCACGTAGAAAAAGCCCTCCTAAGTGATAATGAAGCTGAATTAAAAGAGGAGTCACATCATCCCTAAAATTCCTGCCATATTATGAAGTAAGATTGTGTTGCTAAAAGAGAAAAAGAAAATTACACCTGGAAAGAGTTAAAGAAAGTACATGGATATGCTTGTGACAGAGAACTTGTTTTAGAGATTGTCAAGTCAGACACCAGCTTATGTAAAACTTGACCAAGATCAAATAGTTGAGAGTTCATTTTTAGAAGAAAAGGGTTTTGTTCTCTTTGAGTGGTTCCAAGAAGAAAGAAAAGTGTACTTGGATTATGCAATTGGCTGAATAATCTTTAGTAATTTATTCCAGGTATCAGTTTTCACATCTATAAAATTACCTGATCACTTATGTTTTACCAGCAGTTGTAAGATCGAATTCTGAGTCAAAACTCAAACTCTCTTTAAATTGACTTGAAAGGAATTCCCTAGGCTTCTTTGGAAGTCACTTGTTCAACCAGTGTAACTGGTATATGTGCCTAATAGGGATGAGAAGTTGCAAATATGCCTTTTAAACAAAAGTAAAACAAAAAGTAGTTTTACTGCTGATAAAACTAACAGAAATACCTTAGGTTTGAAATACTTAATTTTTTTTTTAAATTCTGATATAGGTGTCATATGACTCTTCCTTCACAGAAGACATGAAAGTAAAAATTAACACTTTTTTTCAGTTTTCATAGGAAGATATTTATCTTCAGCAAATCTTTAAGTTCTTACAAAAAAAGTATTTTCTATCTAGGAAATATATGCTCCTCAAAATAAACTTTATGTTCAGAGTAATTAGGAAACACAAGCTAGGAATGGTGGATTCCTGAAAAACAAATTAGAATTCACTCTTCAGCCAGAGGAAATTTACTTATGGGGTAATCGATATTTGGGATAGAGCTGCATTGAGCACTTATAGAATGGATTGATCCCCTGTTCTGTGTCTTCAAAGCCACCTCCGTTGATATTTGGCAGTTAATGATGCTGGTGGTGTTGGTCTTCTGCCTGTGAACTGTTCAAAGGGCCGGAAGGAGTAGTGGATTAGCAGAACGTTGAACATATTGGGACAAAGATAAGGGTAAGGACAGAACATTCTGTGGGGCTTCTTGCCTTCTCTGACAGATGTAAGGGCCTGGACACAATAGGATTAGCTCTCAAAACATGTCCAACTGTGTGTATGTGTGTGTGCCTGCGCGTGCAGCCTTGGGAAGGAGCTGAAGAGGTCACTGAATTTTCTTGACAAGCTGCCTTTTGGAGAGGGAGGGATGGAGCCTATTTCATCAGAGGGTCTCCGTCCTGACAGCTCCTAGTTGGCTATTCAACTGGAAGAGCAGGAAGAGGCAGGAGGCAAGTGTGCAGTAAGCAGAGAAAGGGGGCGGGGGCTGAATACAGGACATTTGCATTCATTCTCCTCCCCCCACATGGTTCCTGGGCCAGAGGGCCAATCTCCATCCAGCCTTTCCTTCTTTCTGTGAGGCTTTTTGTATAAAGCTCTGAGCTAACCTGTTAGAACCATCTGCTGGGTGGGGAAAATGTAACCAGCGCTCAGTTGCCGGCCCTTAGCCCGGGAGCCATTGAAGCAGCGAGAAGGGAGGCAACAGGCAGATTTATGGGCAGCAATCTGTTCCCCACCCCACCCCCACCCAGGCCCTCTGCCTGGAGACAGCTTGATAATCCATCAACCCCACTAATGAATTAATTAGTATTCCCAGTAATCCCGACCCCCAAAGGAAACAGGCCTGTGGGCCCCTAAGGGGGTTAGAAACTGCCTTCTTGGAGCAGACACTGAAGACCTGGGACCGATGCCTGACATTAGGCCCCGGGGTGCTAAGCTGCAAGCCACAGACCCCGTTGTTAACGATCCCCAGATGTCCCTCCTCGCCTTCCCTCGGGAGACAGCTAGCTTTTGCTGAATTAAAACCAATACCACCAACAAATGGAGTCCAGAGCCATAAATCAAGGACTATGGAAAGGAGGGCTGTGAACTTCCAGAAAGTGAGGATTTGAACTGCCCATATTCAGTGTAAATGGGAGCAGATCCTAAGGCTGCTCTCCAAGGGTTAGCATGAGGTTGGGGTGGGGTAGGGATAAGAGAGAAGGTAAAGGATGCAGGGTCCGTGACCTCTAGAATCTTCGTGCTCCAGGAGGGAAATGATGCAGGGTCAAAATGATTGTGAAATAGGTTGAAATAAAGTGATTTGTGACACGAATCTGTTTTGAATAAGCACTGGAGTAAAACAGAGTTGTCAGCTGAGTGTCTGAACAGCCTGGGAAACTCAATAACCTTCCCCTACAACTACAGTCTCCATTCTTTTACAAAACTTTGAGATGTGGTTTGGAGTTTTTGCTCCATGTGTGGCCATGAGGAATGATCTAGGTTGTCTCATATCAGCAGTCAATGATCAGGTTAGACTATGATCTATCTGGTTCTTTCTGGATCTAACCTTCAGTTATGATGTCATAGTTAAATGTTACAATCCCCTTTTGAGATTAACACTAGACCATTCTAAAGTATGCAGTCTGAGTCCCCAGGTATGAATAAGGAAACACACCAGGTTAGTGACAAAAGTGGGTCTAGAAATCAGGTAGTAGACTTGAGTGACTTCTTTCCACTCAGATTTCTGGTTTCTTTTGGGAAGTACACTTGACTCAACCTTCTTCCACCTCATGTATTCAGCGCACGGGCATTTGAGTATTCACAGAGCATGCAGAGTGACTCATTCCAGCTACCAAAAAACTACCTGCTTTTATGAAAAATCTTTGGGAAACTTCTGCACCTTTGAAAGCTCCTTGCCCTCTGCCTTCAACATCATTCTCTTTACTCAGTAACCCCAATTTCTAAGAACAAAGTCTCTAAGATTCGATTAAAATCCTAACATTGCTATTTATTAATAACCATACAACTTCAGACCAGTTATTTTTCTCTCTGAGCCTCAGTTTATTCATCTGCAAATTGAAGGCAGTAAACTTGCTCTAAGAAATATATTAAACTTGCTCTGAGTAGTATATATCTCATTAAATATGCGATAAGGTATGTAAAATATCTCGTTTAGATTTTGGCTTTTAGCAAATGCTCAATAAATTAGGGTTATTATTGGAATTTTGTCTTAAACATTTAAATCTTACCCTTTAGAAATCAAAAAAAATAATATCAGAATTTCCTTATTGCAGTTCTAACTGTGTTTCTTAATAGAAGTATTTATTTTTTATAGTAATGATCACACTATATTCCTTTATCTAGCACATGTATATTAGGAATATGTGCAGCCCTAGGCACTGCAAGATTCTGGGAATACCAAGCTCATTGAGATTTCTCATTTCTAATCAACATTCACTATAGTGGCAAAGGCAGAAAAATAAACATATAAATGTATAATTCAAAAACCACTTTTCTGTGTCTTTCTAACATAGCTACATGTGCTCAAGTAGCCATGTATGAAGCAGATATGTTCATTGCAATATTGTTTTTAATAGTGAATTATCCTATCTAATAAAAGAGTCATATGCAAATTAACCATCACTCTCCTATACTCACAAGCCACACCCATCAGCCAATCAGGAGACAGTATGCAAATTCACCCAATCAAGATGGCTGTGAATAGGAGGCTTGGTTGCCCCGGTGGCGGTGGAGGAAGCCAAGCTTTCTGCACACCCTGGCCAGCCCAAGCTTCCACTCAAGGCTACAAAATTTCAATTCCAGAAGATAAATAAATCACAACAAAAATGGCTGCAGCCAGGGAGCAAATAGAAGTCTTGGCTCCGCTCAAGGCTACAAAGTTTCAATTATAAAAGATAAATATCAGATACAAGGGCCTCCGCTTGGGTCTCCGGGGGGCGTGACCAGCCTGAAAACAACCACAGGCCCCTCGCCCAGGCTGCCCCATGCCCCAAGGCAACCCCCACCCTGATTCAGGACACTCTTCAGGGCAAACCAGCTGGCCCCCAACTGTGCAGCAGGCCTCTCTCCTATCTAATAAAAGAGTAATGTGCAAATTGACCATCACTCCAACACACAAGATGGCTGCCTCCATGTGGATATGAGATGGCTGCCACAAGACGGCCACAAGATGGCCAGCAGGGGTGGGCAGTTGGGAGGGACCAGGCTTGCAAGAGGAAGGCAGTTGGGGATAATCAAGCCTGCAGGGGAGGGCATTTAGGGGTGACCAGACCAACAGAGGAGTGAAGTTGGGGGCAATCAGACCTGCAGGAAGGGCATTTGGGGGGACCCAGGCCTGCAGGGGACACCAGTTTTGGGGGACCAGGCCTGCAGGGGAGGGCAGTTAAAGGCAAACAGGCTGGCAGGGGAGCAGTTAGGCATCAATCAGGCTGTTAGGGGGGTGGGTATGGGGTGATAAGGCTGGCAGAAGTGGTTAGGGGCAATCAGGAAAGCAGACAAGTGAGCAGTTGGGAGCCAGCAGTTCTGGATTGTGAGAGGGATGTCCGACTGGGATCGGGCCTAAACAGGCAGTTGGACATCCCTCGAGGGGTCTTATATTGGAGAGGATACAGGTTTGGCTGAGGGAAACACATCCCTGTGCACAAATTTTGTGCACCAGGTCTCTAGTATTATATATTAAGTAACAGATGGCTTAGATAAACAGTAGAATACTATTTAATTTTCAGTGAGTTGGTCTATATATATTAATAAGAAATATACTTTAGCATTGGCCTGGTGGCTCACCTGGTTGGAGTGTCGTCCCATACACCAAAAGGTTTCAGGTTTAATTCCCAGTCAGGTCACATACCTAGGTTTCAGATTGATTCCTAGTCATAGTGTGTGCAGTAAGCAACTGATCAATGTTTCTCACATCAATGTTCCTCTCTCTCTCTCTCAAATTAATAAAAACCTATCCTTTGGTGAAGATGAAATAATTAATAGTAATAATAATAATAAATAAAATATGTACTCAATATATTAACATATTATGGAGAGAAATGTAAAACAAATTTTATAAACATATGTGCAATATGATATATTTAAGTTAAAATGCATGAATTAAATAATAGTCATATTATTCACAAACACAAACTAATAACAATGAGTCTTTTTCTCAGGATATCTCACTACTCAGGATATCTCACAAATTGAGATCTGGATAATTATCAAAGGAGATTGTTTGCTTTCCATTGAAGAAAAACATTATTTTCTTTTATATATGAATAACATATTCATATATAACTTATAAAAATAAAATTGATATTAAAATATGCTATTTTTAAAACCCCATTCCCTACTCTTGATCAAATATTCTCAGGAAGGATCTGATAGCCCCCCAACTCCAAGCACTGGGATTAACTATTCCATGAAAAGATCACTGCACCAGCTCCCACTAGCTCTGCCCTCACACTCTCAAACCCTCACTCTCTGGGTCTTAGGAGCAAACTTTAGATTGAATTTAAGAAGCTTCAATTTACGATGACAGGAGAAGATTTGACTTTGGGTGATGGACACATGGTGCAATATACAGATCTTGTGACATAGAAACTAACACCTGAAACCTATATGATCATGTTGATCAATGTGACCCCAATAAATTTAATTTTTAAAAAAGCTTCCTTCATGTGACTTGTGGGCCCTGTGAAATACCTGGTGGAGGGAAATAGAGATTTCCTAAGAATTCAGCATTAATACCACTGGAAGAAATTTAGGATAAAGAGATGAATAAAATCAAGTCTTCTGAGAGGACTAGCAGAGCCCTGTGTTTGACACTGTCAGGTCACAGCCGAAGCTCAGTTCTCCAAGTGGACACTCTACTATGTGGAGGCAGTCCCTCCTGGCATCCATGGCAGCTCTCCATGGTCTGCTCCATGATGCCAGTGCTCCAATCAAATGTCTCATAAACATTCATCAATTGAGTGAGGTGAAAACCAATGAGAAGAAACTAATTACTATCTCTAATTATTATGGCTAATCTTCATAGAACACTTGCCATAAGTTAGATGTTATTTTAACTGCTTTGCATGTATAATTTATTTCATCATTACAGCAGCCTTATAAGGAAGGAGGTTGTTATTATTATTATTACTAGAGGCCCAGTGCACAAAAATTCGTGCACTTGAGGGGGTCCCTCAGCCCAGCCTGCACCTTTTTGCAGTTTGGGACCCCTCGAGGGATGTCCACCTGCTCCCCGTGGGATCAGGCCTAAGCTGACAGTCAGAATCCCTCTGGCAGCCTGGGAGCCCTCAGGGACTGTCTGACTAATGGCTTAATGGGAACCAGGCCTAAGCTGGTAGTCGGACATCCTTAGCACTGCTGCAGAGGTGGGAAAGGCTCCCACCACCACCGCTGTGCTGGCCAGCCATAAGCTGGCTTCTGGCTGAGCAGTGCTCCCCCTGTGGAAACACACTGACCACCAGGGGGCAGCTCCTGAGTTGAGTGTCTTCCCCCTGGTGGTCAGTGTATGTCATAGCGACTGGTCATTTCCGGATCGTTAGGGTCAATTTCCATATTACCCATTTATTACATAGGATTATCTCTTTTACAGAAAAATTGATCAAATGCAGAGTTTAAATCACTTGCCCAAGGCCACACAGAAAATGATGGTGTAGCCCAGCTGGCATGACTCAGTGGTTGCCCATCAACCTATGAATCAGAAGGTCATGATTTGATTCCTGGTCAGGGCACATGCCTGAGTTGCAGGCTCGATCCCCAGTGTGGAGCTTGTATAAGGCAGCCAACCAATGATTCTCATCATTGATGTTTCTATCTTTCTCTCCCTCTCCCTTCCTCTCTGTAATCAATTTTTAAAATATATTTTAAAATACTACTTAAAAGGAAAAGAAGTGCTAGTACTGAAATTTGGACACAAATAGTCTCCCTCCACTACTCGATATTCCTAAAGCAAGTACTGGTAAATTATAGTTAACTCTACAATTAGATTCTATTCCTCAGATGCTTTAGGAGGGATACTGAAAGTAAAATGACTAATAGTCATTTCTGGTGTCTCAGCCTGAAGCAGCAGACAGCATGACATCCACATTTGGTTCCCTATTGTCCAGGGTATCTTCAAAAGAATCATGTTTTGCTCATAATACACTTGCCTGAGACATGATTTCAGGGGAGACTTTTACCACTACAGCTGAAAATGCAATACAAGGAGATGGTAGCTTCTTGGTCCCCAGAAACTCCTACAGTAGGAGAGCTATTCCACATGCACCTGGTCTTCCCTGAGCCCTACCCCAGATCTCATGCTCTAAGACAGCACTTCATGAATTCAGAACAGAAAGAATAACCCTTCTTCTGAAAATAAAACATAAAACTTTTTAGTATTTGAATCAAGCAGAGTGTTGAAATGACTTCTTTGTGGGAGCTAGCAATTCTCCAACCAGAGTCACCTTCCAACTGGGGTTTTTCCCTTTTCTGCCACCAATTGGAACAAAAAAACAATAGAATTCAAGAATCATCCATATTACCCAGTTCCCAAACTCCCGTTTTCTACTTCTACAACAAATAATTTTTCAACCACAGGGATCTTATTGCACTTCTCAGACAACTTTCCCTTCACCCTGCTCCTCCCCTCTCTCAGCTAGAACTGCTTTATTTCTACCTCCTGGTATGATATGGGAAGGGAGAGAGTTGAAACTACACTGGCCCTTTGGGATTCAAAGGTAGGCATTGTAAGTGTCAAAATTTTAGTGTGGGAGAAAGGATGAGATAGACAAGGAAACCTACGTTGGCAACGTGTCTATACCACACAGTTGTTGCATCAATAGTCTGCATAAATCATCTCCTTTAGGAACACAGCCAGCATTTTCTGAGTTTTTATATTGAATTAAGAGCTTTACCTACATTACTTCATTTCATTGCCGAAACAACTCTTTGGCATGGGTACAATTACTATCACTTTTTTTTTAACAGATGAAATGAATGAGGTCCATGAATTCATGTATGCAATAAATATTTGACTGATTTATATGTGTGCTATGCCCTGGGGATATACTAGCAAGCAAAACAGAAAGATCAGTAACTTGCCCAAGATCACACAGCCAGGAAATTAATGCTATATTTTGAAAGCCTGCTTTTTGTTATGTCCCTTTTATTTATTTGGATTATTATTCTATTATTTCATTCTTCAGCACTTAGAGGATAAATTTTAATAAAAATGAAACAAATTAATATCTATCACCCACCCCTTCCCTCCCCCTAACCAATGAGTGTATACACAGAGACAATACACAACTTTAGGTTATATGCAAATTTATTGATATTCATAAGTTTTGATTTACACCTGTTGTGGATCCATTAATGCCTGCTGATTATTTTGAGAGCCCCTTTCACTGGTAAAAATATCCCCGACTTAGCGTACATTATATGGCCACCCCACTCACACTCTACAATGAAGTTCCAAACTTGCCCATTCTGGACTTTGGAACATTAGTTCTTCCACGTTCACATTAGTTTACTCCACTGTTAAAGGGGAAACACTACCATGCCTCCCCCAGACTGAGAAGGATAGTGATGGAGGGAGTTAGATGGATATAGAGATATTGTAGGTGGGGGACTTTATAAATAAAAGACAATTAAATGAGAATTAGGAAAAGTACAGTGAGGGAAGAGAGGTTGAAAAGCAAAGACAAGCACAGACTCTCTCTCTACCCCATCCAGAGACCCCATGAAAAAATATCCCCAGGCTTAGCCTGCTGACAGTCAGCCCCCACCTCCCACCTTCCCCAGCTGAATCCAGGAGGGAGACGCTCAAATCCAGCTTTAAGGGTGGGAATTGTTTATTCCCCCAGGCTAGAAGGGATTTAATGTCTTTAAAGGCTAAATTAAGGCTCTGAATATTTTCTGTGGGTACCAGCTGAGGCCCGGCTAAAACCACTGCTCTATCCTCTAGGACCCTCTACAGTAATTTGTGGGGAGAATTGCCACCTATTGTTAAGAGTTCTGGTAAAGTCTTTTCCTAGATTCTACCTCCCCAGTCCCCAACCTTGTGATATTAAGAATTTAGTCTTGTCTAGATTTGAGAATAATTTAAAGACACATTAAAGGCCTTGGGATATTATGACTCTCTGACCCTCTCAGTCCATTCCCCTTACTCCCTAACTGTTTCAGGAAAATGGAACTATGCCAGCCACCCAAGAGGTGGCTTCCTTTTCCTTTTTTCTCTCCCTAATTCCCTGTGGTCTCTCTTCCTCAGGCTCCAAGGGGGTCTCCATCTCACTCTCTCAGTCCCCTTCCTTCTCCCCCCCCCCACATTTTCCCCTTCTTTAGTGCACATGTTCCTCAATTTGATTTACTTCTTTACATTGTGTAGCTTTGCAACGGTCGGTCCTTAGAGAGCCCTCAAAGGGAGCACTCCATCTGTCAGCCTTTCACCATCTCTTTCTGGCCTCCAGCCATTCCCCCTCCCTCCCCCCCTTCCCGTGGGCAGTTGCTGAGGGAGCTGTGGGAGATTTAGGCAAACTCCTCTTACCCTCCTCTTCCCACCTCAGCCCTCTCTTGAGGGTTTTCTTTTCCCTGCTTTCCCCACTCTCACTCAGCTTGATTCTGGCCACCCCCTAGGAAAAGCCTTTGAAGTCACAGAAGTCAGTAATAGTGTACAGTCCAATGTGGATACTGCATGACCTCTCTCCTACCGGGATGCCCAACGCTGTATAATTAAGACCTGCTGATCTAGCAGTATATTGGGTCATCAGTAAATTCAGGATTAGCCTCACTAAAGATAGGGAGCAATGATGCAGAAAAATAGCAAACTGCAGATAATCCAAAAGTATATCTCATTCAACAAATACCTATTTGTTCAAATCCTATGAGTAGCTGGAGACACAAATGTGGATAAAATAGGAAGCACCCCAGGGATTCCAGGGACTCACAGTCTAATAGAGGCTATTCATACATCCGAATGGCTTTAGTCAGGAAAACGGCGATGAGTTCGAAATGTGCTCGAGGACTCCAGGAGAAGGTGTCTCCTGCTCTGGAAATGGTTCCAGTGGGAGGTGGATTTTGCGCTGTGCCTTGAGACAAAGGTAGTTGTTCAGTGTATTCCTATTCACTATAGCACCCAATGGAAATTGGGCATTTACCCGAATTTTTCTCTAAAGCTCCACAGTAATCCATTTTACCTACTGAGCTCACAGGGGTTTATGTGTTTAAGGTGAAAATCGAGGGTGTTCTGTTTCTTTGTTTTGTTTGTGAGCACTAAGGAGAATTGGCAGATTTACTTGTCATTTTTGCCAGGCTAGGGTGGGTAATTCAGTAATTTTTTCTCTGGTAGATGTATTGCATGACAGTGCTAGCTTTTAAGATTCCAACCATTTAGAGCCATAGAGAATAGCAAGTCATATTTGCAGAGTGCCCTAGAAATCTGCCTTGTTTTGCTTCCCTTGGGCAGAAAGTACAAATTATTTTGTGCATGGAAATAAAACAGAAAAGATAAAATGCCCATAGGGAGAGTGACTTGAATGAGGTTACCGACCGAGATGGTTTGACTTACTTACTTGACTGGAGGTTGTCTGGAAACAACCAAAACAAAACCAAAAAGCACTTGTCGCCACTCCTTTGTAACCTCAATCCTTTTATAACATAATTTCGCCTCAAGTGGGCTATCATCAGGAAACCATGTCAAATTCATCCCTGTGTTATTTAAATAAGTTAAGATAGTAAATAACTAAAATGGTCTCAGTAGAATAATTAATTCAAGTGAACTCCTGAGATAAAACTTTGCAGCTTTGATATTTACAGCAGATTTCTAAGACATTAAAAAAATGTCATAAAGTAAATTTTAAAAAATAATATACAAAATTGTGTACAGAACGTGATCTCAATTACCTATAATCTATACTGAGAACTGAAGTTTTTCTACACCAATACAGCTTACTGTCCACATTAACCTGACTTCCTTACTCAGGAAGCTTTTGCTCAGGAGAAATGTTTTAAATAACTACTGTTTATTTCAGGAATTTTACTAAAACATACATACATTGAATAATAGGATCAAATCATTGTTTACCATCCAATATTCACCTCATAACCCTTGCCTTACATTTTTTCCCAGTTCTACACTATTATACCATTATTTTTTAAGTAAGTCTTTGTTGATTTCAGAGAGAGAAAAGAAGAGGGAGAGAGAGGTAGAAACACTGATGAGAGAAAAACATGGATCAGCTGCCTCCTGCATGCCCCCTATTGGGGATGAAGCTCAAAATCTAGGTACATGCCCTGACTGGGAATCCAACCTGTGACCTCCTGGTGCATGGGATAAGCCCTACTGCCTAGGCTGTACAATTATTTTTATCCATTCCTCTTCACTTCTCACATTGAAAGATCCTTCTGGCCTTAACTGGTTTGCCTCAGTGGAGAGAGCATTGGCCTGTGGACTGAAGAGTCCCAGGTTCAATTCTAATAAAGGAGATGTACCTTGGTAGTGGGCACATTCCTACTAGAGTGTGTGCAGGAGGCAGCTGATCGATGTTTCTAATTCTCTATCCCTCTCTGTAAAAAATCAATAAAATATATTTTAAAAATTAAAAAAAGAAAGATCCTTCTTACACTGTACTTTCATTTTATAAATATCCTGACCCCCATTCCTCAAAAACACACACACATAAACACTCTTACAACTTTGGCACGGTAAACAATAACTAAACTTAGTCTTATGGACAAGTTATTTGAGTAGAATTTTTGAAGGATCCATCATCTTCAAATGTTCAAAGAAAAGAGGCAGGAAAGAAATACGGCAGACCTTTAAAATTGAATTTATTAGAGTGGCATTGGTTAATAAAATTATATGGGCTCGGGTATACAGTTCTATAATACATCATCTGTATATGTGTTTACTCTAAGTCAAGTCTCCTTCCATCAGCATTTATCCCCCATTTACCCTCCTCCCACCCCCTCCTCCTTCACCTCTGGTAATTACCATGCTCTTATCTGTGACCATGAGTTTTGGGGTTTGTTTGTTTGTTTGTTTGTTTGTTTTTGCTTAATTCCTTCCAATGGTTGTAACTTGGGCAGTAAGCTACATTTGATTTTTATTTTATTTATTAACTAGAGGCCCGATGCATGAAATTCTTGTAAGTAGGCCCTCTTTTCCCCAGCTGCTGGCACTGGCTTCCCTCAGGCACCCTGGACACAGGCTTTCCTCACAGCCCAGGCTTCATCCAGTCTAATTAGCATATTATGCTTTTATTATTATAGCTTTTATGGGAACAAAAGAGTATATTTTTCATGTTTAAAATAAGTCAGTAGTCAAATGTACAATTCTTAAAAATCCCTGCAGGTTTCTTGAGATGCATTCACACCATTAGGGCACAGAGAATATAAAATTTTGAAAGCAATCCAACAGGATGGTTCAGTGAACAGATTTTGAAATTCTAATGTTTTATATCTTTCTTCTGTAATGTGCTTTTCTGAGTTTGTATTAATTCTTCTCCTACTAACCTCATCTAATGCTACATGATTATACTCTAAAGCAATCTTTGCAAAAAAGTGATGATACCTGAATATGTACTTATTGTCGTATGGTGCATTATCACAATTCATGCTACTTGTTCCTTTCTCCTATAGAATGCATGCTGAAAATTTATCTTACTTTTCAATATATTCACTGAAGCACAAAAAAAGAGTATATTTATTACATTTGTTGAACACAACTGGAGGACATTATTTCAAGAATCACACAATATGGTTAGGACAACCTGACAGCATTGCATAATTTTTTATTGAGCACCTATGACTGCCAGACACTGGTTGGTTCAAGCACTAGGGATCTAGTGGAGAATTGGAGTGACATATCTTTTTCCATTTATATAATAGTATTTATCTTTAAATACAAAATTTAATTTCACAAGTATTTTCAGAAATAATCTCCTGATGTTTAAAGTCAAGATGCTCTACCTTGGTTTCAACAGTCCTTGAGTCAGTCCTCCAGCTATGACAGAATTCCTATTTCACTTTTCCAATGAGAAGTCATTGTTGAAAGTTCTCTTCTCAAAACAAATATCTTGTTTCAGGCCTCAAGGACCTTATGACTATAAGATGCTTAAAACATTGTTCAAGCAATTGGATTAAATATGTTGTAACCTGTATATGTGGGTGGCAAGAGGAAATAGTGAAGTAAGATGTTAAGAATCCATCCAGGGAGTTAGTTTAGAATGCAAAAAGAAAAAATCAGAATGGCTTAAAACAAGGAAGAAAGATGTAGAAGAGTCCTTCCCTATCTGCCCTTACCCAGAATCACTCTACCCATTCCTCTTTATTTATCCTGAATGTTGTCTTTTCTTTTGAGCCAAATTAGCCAAGACCTGGGTATCTCTCCAGTGCCCAGGTCTTGCTGTGGTATACCCCACAATAGGAATGTGTGTATGTGTATGTATGTATGTGTGTGTGTGTGTGAGAGAGAGAGAGAGAGAGAGAGAGAGAGAGAGAGAGAAAGAGAGAGAGAGAGAGAGAGAGAGAGAGAGAGAGAGAGAATGAGAATGAGAATGAGAATGAGAGTGTGTGTGCACAGAAGGACTTTGACCTGAAAGAGCTCCTATTCCTATTCATTGGGGTCATAGTGATTGGAATATCTTAAACAAATTTTTATTTTAAAAACATATACACAGAACTTCAGTAAAATAAAACTTATTCACTAGTATGTATCTGGCTCAAGTCTTGGCTTAATTACTGTCAGTACCTCCTTTTCATTTACTAAAGTGTCTCAATTTTAACAATACATATATAATTACCCTACCTTTATCAGGAGCACTTGAGGAATAGCAGGAGGAGAACAGAGAGAGGGAATATTTGTTTTCAAAGGATTTCCAACTTAATAGGAGAAAGAACCAAGCAAACATAAGCAAAACAACATCAACAAAAATTCAATTCTTTTTTAAATGTACTAACTGGAAACCAGAGGACTTGGGTTTCAGGATTTATCAATAACTCATCCTCTGACCTCTCTGAGCCCCATCTATGAATTAAAGGTCATAAACTAGATGATGACTATTCTTCCATATCTAAATAACTTTCTAAAATCACATTAAGAAAACACTAAATTAAGACATTTTAATATATGAGCTATGTTATGAAAGGCAGTCTTCACGGAAGAGGTAATGCTACAGGTATAACAAGAAGGTGGCATGGAACCAGTATGGACCAGGCCAGGATGAGATTAACCTTCTATATCATTGCTCCTCTCCACACCTTGCTCTTAGATGCTTCACCCTTTGGCCTGGGTGGATATGTGAGTGGGATGGGAGACTGGCTGAAAACAGCAGCAAAGAAATACAAAGGACCACTGACAAAGGAGCATGTTTAGTAAACCTCAGATGTCTGCAGCATTTTCAAAGTTAGAAATAAACAAATTCTGTATTTCACTTCCCTGTTCTGAAGGCAGTTCCATTAACTGAAAACTTAATAAATTATAAAGTTTTGCAATTTTTTCTCAGTGTAGTTTTAAGTAGCTATAATATTCATTAGCACTTTGTAAGATATTTCCTTGTGGAAATATATTTAAACTGCTTTTAGCCTATCTATAAGCAAACTGTTGTGTACTTGATGACTCGGGTCCTGGGAATAAAATTACAAAAAAACTCTTATGCATCATCTTTGCTCTAAAGGAAATGAGAAAGAAAACTGGCATGTCCTTAGGCAATTTCACACCATTTTCTAATTTAATATTTGTCATGGGTAATTTTATGTATCAACCTGATGAGGCTAAGGAAGGCCCAGATAGCCTGTAAAAACATTATTTTGCACTGTAACTGTGAGGATGTTTCTGGAAGAGATTAGCATTAGCAGTAGACTGAGTGAGGAAGACAGCCCTCACCAATGCAGCTAGGCATCATCCAATCTGTTGAGCAACTGAATTGAACAAACAGGTGTAGGAAAGACAAATTTGCTCTCTCTACCTGAGCTGAGATATCTATCTTCTTTTCCCTCAGATGTCAGCGCACCTGGTTTTTGATCTTTGGAATTGGACTCTGACTTATCTCATCAAGTCCCCTTGTTTTTTGGCCTTCAGACTTGGACTTAATTACTCCATTGGTTTTCCTGCTTCTACAGCTTGCAGACATCAAATGATGGAATTTTTTTACCTCCATCATGTGAGCCAATTCCTATGATTGATAGATAGATAGATGATAGATAGATAGATAGATAGATAGATAGATAGATAGATAGATAGATAGATAGAACAGCCATTTCAGCCACTCAGAAAGAGCCGTCTACCACTGTCCTTTTCCCATATCACATTTAATAACAACTCAAGCCTCATTTTCTGTGGTCAGAGGAGTAAGTCACACGTCTAAAAATTAGACACAGCATTTTGTGAACCAGGATAAAGTATACACACATCTTAGCTCCTATCACCATCTGACCCAAGCACACTTCTCACACCCATCATTCACTGTTTTGCTTCTGACTCTTCTATTCTACAGTGACAGGAAATTCTTCACATGTTCCCTTTCTATACCTTCATGCCTCCTTCAATGTTATTTCTTCCATAAGAACGTCTTCCCCCAAATCACTCTTTTGGCCCATTCTTATCTGATTCTCTGGAATCAAATCTTAGGAAGAGTTAGGTACCTGATACAAGTTGAATTGTGTTCCCTCCAAATAAGATGCATTTTCTTAACCCATAGTACCTTTTAATAAGATCTTATTAGGAAACAGGGTCATTGAAGTAGAATTAGCTAAGTTAAAATAAGATCATACTGGAAGGGGTGGGCCCCTATGCAATATGACTGGTGTCCTTATAAGAGATAATCATGTGAAGACAGACATACAGGGAGAATGTAATGTGAATAGAGAGGATTGGAGTGATCCATACACAGGCCAAAGAATGCCAAAGATCGCCAGCAATCTATTGGAAGGTAAGAGAAAAGGAAGGATTCCCCTGTTGGCTTCAGGAGAGCATGACCTGGCTGACATCTTGATTTGGGACTTCCAGTTTCCAGAACTGTAAGACAATAAATTTCTGTTGTATTAAGCTGCCCAGTTTTCTGTACTTTGCTACAGGTGCCCTAGGGACAAATACAGGGCTCCTCTGTGCTCTTGTGTACCTTCTTTTTAATTACCTATAAGTCTATTCTTCTCTAGACTGAATTCCTCAAAGGGAAGGACTCTCTTAATAATTTATACTGAATTATCTATAAATAGTGTTGAATATAGAAAAGGGCCTGAAAAAAATATGTGCTGAATTAACAAATGAATGAATAAGTAAAAGAGATTGGTGACTAGATGAAAAAACATTCAAGATCCAGTCATAAGTTTTTATTTTGCTTTGTTTTTGTTTAATTTTATTTCTAGCAACTTTATTGCCAGAATGTTTCCCTTCAGTTCTTTAAAACTGTTAGTTTCTTTCTTAAATGCACCTCCAAAGGAAATCGTCACTTAAGAAAAGGACAATTATTTGTGAGAGGGATTATTGCAAGCAAATTTGAGGAGGAAAGTTGAGAGCAAAGGAAAGATCCCTAAGTGGAATTGCTCAGGTCTTTGAGAAGTGGAATTGTTCTCCCTGAGCTAAAAAGACAAGAAAAAAAATCAAAAAATAAAATCCTTACCTTTTTTTCTTTTCTTTTTTTATTAATCCTCATCCTAAGATATTTTTCCATTGATTTTTTTTAGAGAGAGTAGAGGAGAGGGAGAAAGACAGAGAGAGAGAAACATTGATGTGAGAGAGACATGGGTATGTGCCCTTGACTGGGAATCAAGCCCACAATCCTTCAGTTTACATGCTGATGCTCTAGCTACTAAACCAAATACTCCTTTAATATCAAGACTCATGCTTCTGGCTACTTCTTTTGTCTTATCCCTAATGGTTTCAGGTCATAAAATTGCTATGCCTTTCTTGCCTATCTCTGATCTCTCTTCCCAGAATTGCTGTCCTAACTTTAATGGTTTTCTAAACAAGTTTTCAAACTTCACTCACGGGTCACCTCTTTAGTAATGCCTTTTCTAAGTCTTACCCAAAGCCTCATGTGCCAGCACCGTATCCTGAACAGATTTCTTGAAGGACCTATCTGCACAGCTATACTAATTTAGACTGTTCATGAGGCCATGATCTTCCTGAAAACAGGACTTATACCTTTACATTCTTTAACATCCATCTCATTATGAGGTATATGGTAAATGCACAATAAATGTTAGTGAAATAAAGAAATTAAGGACTGGTAAAGTTTGTTTCTAGACAAATTAAAACATTTACTATGTTTCAGCTATAAATAAGACAAACATGGGAATAGAGTCAATGCAACAGTAAGGGGAGTACCATTCTTTTTCACATGAGACAGGAGTAAAAGAATTAATTCAGCAACAATCACTGCAGGACAAGTGGCAATCAATATTTGGAGGAAAAACTTTGGAGTTGGGAAGAGTGAACAGATTCACAAAGGTAGCAGCAGAATCCCATTCTTGAGAAAGAGCTCGATGCCATTCTTTATCCCTTGGCCTGATGATGATGGCCAGGCACAGCTGAGCTAGCCAGCAGGAGAATGGGTGGGATTTGGGAAGGTCCTTTGAGTAAAACTCTCTTCCCTCATTCTGGTCTAATCTAATTCAAGAGGCCCAGATTGGTTGGGGAGGACAAAACCACCAGGCAAAAACAGTCAAATATCCTTGGCAAATATTGGCCCTGCTCATTTACTCTTCATTGGCCCAGGACCCCAAAGGTGGGGGAAGAGAATTCCAGGCCAGAAAATATAATTAGTCAGCCTGCTGGTTTAGGCTCTAATTTAATCTGGGCAGCTGTGCCAGGAGCCTGTATTAGCATGACACTGGGAGGCGGAGAATATAATTACTGAGCAATGAAGAAGGGGAGGAGAAGTGAGATGGTGACCCATTTGTGCCTGTGTTGGAGGATGGGGTAGGGAGGAGGCTGATATCAACGGAGAGGGAGAATTCCCCCGGGAGAAGAGAATAGGAAAAGGGCTTCTGTCAGTGGATGGAAGGTGACTTTAATTTGGCTTTTGAGAAATTATGTGTGTGGTGTGCAGAATGAGTGTGTGTATGTGTGCGTTGGTGTGTTTGGGGAGAGGGGTTTTGTGGCGAGGGGCTAGTCCACTCTGCATGACAAAGGTGAGATTGAGAGTTGATGGATGGGCCTTGTCTGTTATTGGAGGGAAGGGTGAGGGGGTGTTAGAGCAGGTTATAGCTAAATTCTGGACAAATATTCTTAGATACTTTTTCAGTGAGTATGTCTAAAAGATGAAAGCAAAAAAAGGTTTTTAAATTTGCACACCCATTATCTACTTTTTGTTATAGACAAAGATATATGATTAGAAGGATAGTTTTTAGGTGGTTGTATTTACACCCAAAAGCTACCACTACTAATTTTACTTCCAGGGTGCCTACTCTGTGCTGGCTCTGTGTTAAGCAGCTTACACTTCCTTGTTTTAAGAAGTCCTTATGAATATTTCAACAAGATTTGGTATCAGAATCTCTACTTAAAATTGAGGAAACTGAGGCTCACAGGGGTTAAATATGATGTCCACAGCCATATAGCTATTAAGTATTGAAAGTATTATTCACATCAGGCCTGTCTGACTCTAAACACTGTTAATAACCAGCAACCCCAAATAAGTATAATCCTCTTCATTTATATATGGGGGAATTGAGGCTCTGAGTAGTGACATATTTACCTTAGCTCAAAATTGAGTTAATATCACAATTGGAAATAGAACTTGGATCTTATACAAGCCTGAGAGAGAGCATGTAGGGGGGAAAAAGAACATTCATTTGCTAGGATAAAAATTGAATTATCTTGAAAGAATCAGAAATAAAAATCAGTTTTCCTCTCACTCGACCCAATGCTCTTTTCACTATAAGTAAGAAGCATGGTAATAACAAATGTTTTGCTTACTATGTACTAGGTAACATACTAAGCTTTACATACCCACTATGTACTAGGTAACATACTAAACTTTACATACTTACATTCCATGACAACACTTTGAGATGGGCACTATTAGCATAGTCTGTTATGTGAGAAGACGAAGGCACCAAGGCTACATAGCTTGCCCCAACTCAACTAACTGGTTAACTACAGAGCAAATGCAGGCAGCTGATCTCTTGATCACTGTCTCCCTGTGAAGCACACTACACTCCTTCAGGTATCAATCCATCCTTCCTGCTGTGTCCAAGACGAATCTGTGAGGTTATCCACCCCATGAAGTGACATAAAACTTCAAAGAGTCACAGAAATCGTTCTTTATTTCACGCCTAAGCCAGTCCCACTCAAATTTCAGCCTGTCACTTTGGGAAATGGGAAGACATATAACTATATATTGGGGATCACTTCATTTACTCTCAGAGTCAACTATCTCTGCGGCTTTTTAAAATTTTTGTTGTTGTTGTTGATTTTAGAAAGGAAGAGAGGAAGAAAGAGACAGAAACATCAATGGTGAGAGAGAATCATTGATCGGTTGCCCACTGCACACTCCACACTGGGGTTCAAGCTGCAGCCTGGGCATGTGCCCTGACTGGGAATTGAACCTTGACCTCCTGGTTCATAGGTCAATCACTATGCCAGGCTGGCCAGGCTCTCTGTGGCTTTTAACCTTCCTTTCCTGCAAAATTATGTATTCTCTGTCAACTCCTAGGGGCTCTTGTCTCAGAAGACATAGAGGAGAAGCCTGGTTCTTCCTTTTCTTTTGTACTTTGAGATTTGTTACTCCTTCACCTCTCTCTGGGACCCTGAGGGCCCTGGGAAAAAGAAAGAAGGGAAGCCAGCTTTCCACTCCTTAAAGAGGAAGAGAGGGACACTGTGCTCACAGGGCCTCTGGAAAACTGAGTTAGCTGGAGGAGCTGGCCCTCCGGGCAGCCTAGCCCTGCTTGCTCAGCTGGTCAGCAGATGCCTACACTCAAGAGCGGCTCTTCTCTAGGGTTCCTGCCAATCTCTTGGGCCTTGGCAAAGGGAGCCAAAAATAGCACAGATGTGTCCTGAAGCCCACAGACACCAAAGGGTGGCTGCACAGCCATGTTCAGGAAGCCAGAGAGGCGCCTTGATTTCACAGGTCCCCTATCCCTGATTTCCCCCAACCCTATAGCCACTATTCCTATGTCTTCTCCCTCACTCTCCCAAATCCTCTCCAACCTCCTCAGAAGAGCACATGTGCTATAATTAAAAAGAACTTCTGATTGAAAATCCAAAAGCTTGGTTTTGTCATTAGTTGTGTGAGCAATGTCTTCATCTATAAAATGAGGAAAATAATATCTGCTCTACGTTTCCAACAAGCTGTGAGGATGAGAGGAAAATGTATATTAAGGGACTGGTTGCATCAGTTACCAAGGCAATGACAGGGATGCTCTCAGTGTCATCGTCACAGTGAATGGACTTATAAAGCAGCAGACAAGACACACGTTTCAGAATCAGAGAGATGAGGGATGGAACTCTGGCCTTCTTCTGAGACTGCTGGGACTCATCCTCCTCTTCTGTCCACTGGGAATACTACCTACCGCCTGCCTTGAAGGTTGCTGCAGTTGTAAGTGAAGAGGCATACAGTGGAACACTTAAAGAGAGGTGGGCAATGAGAGCTTAATACGTATTGGTCCTCTCCTAGATTCTAATGCTCCCCAAATCCAATCCAGAGCCATAGGACCCTGGGCTCATGGTTGTGTGAGTTGCCTGCCCAAAGGAGCAAATACAACTGGGGTGTGCACTGTGAGACCAGGCTCCTTTGGCCTGGAAGAAGGATGCTTGTTTTGCCCTCCAATCTACCGAGATTGTTATGTGCTAGACTCCAGGGCAACGATTTCCTGATGCAGGTTAGAACTCTAGAACCAGAGTTCCAAGCAGGAGTACAGTGTAGAGGAGTTAGAGGTAGAACCATCACACACACACACACACACACACACACACACACACACACACACACAGCTTCCAGATTGGTGTTTCTAAACGTGTCTCTGAATACATCCTGCCCTACTCAATAGAGTTTTGATGTGTTTGCTCTCCAAATGAAATACTAATGTCGATGAAAGTGGAAAATGGGGAATAGACTATTTACATAATTGCAAACATTTAATCGCACTTATTTTAAAAGGAAAATAAGTTGATAATAAATAAAAACAAAAGAAGAATGCCTTCTGTGTAACTAATAACAGGGAAACTGACACCCTGTGCGGCCTGATGTGCTAACTGAGAGGGATACAGCATCTCCTTTGCAACACAGAAACCATCACCTAACCTCCATTTCATCACATGGAGCTGCAAACAAACCAACTTGAGGGACATTTAGAGCAGAGAGGGACTATGCTCTTCAAATAGGTCAATGTCGTGGAGGAGATCATGGAAAGCTGAGGAGCAGTTCCAGATTAAAGGAGACAAGACAGGAAATTCACGTGCCGGGTGTGATGCTGCTCGTTGCTGGGAATAATAATAAAATTTGAATAAGCTCTGTAGGTTAGTTAATAATATGGCATCAATGTTACGTTTCCTGATTTTGCTAATTGTACTATAACTGTGATGATGATTGTCCTTAATTTTAAGTAAAGAATAAAGGGGCAAAAAATATGCAAATTATTCTCAAAGTTTCCGAACAAAAGGGACAGTGTTATAAAGCAAAATATCAACCATTGTAAATCAGAGTGATGGGTGTGCCAGAGTTCTCTTTACTTTTCTTACAGTTCTTCCATAAGTTTTTAATTATTTCAAAACAAGAATTTACAAAATAAAGTTCAAGTCTTGAAAAATGACATCCAAGGATTTCTTAGACATATACTCAAACGATCGTAACAATCTTATGTTCCACTATTCTTGGTTATAAAACTCACATTATAGCCACATTGAGGTACTTGATTTTTCCCAAATATCCTAGCATCCCCACTATTTTTCACCATGGTATTTATGGTCACTCAGATCTCCCCTGTCAGGGGAGCTTTCTCTTTACTTCTCAAACTTTTGAAATCCTCTTCAACCCTGGACAGCCTTAATAAAAAATCACCCACCCTAAGAAAGAAGCCCTCTTCTACTGAGCCCCTAAATCCATCCAGTCTCCTGGGGTTAATTCATTAATTTGGGTTAAGTCAACCTTCAGAGCTGTGGGCTAGTCTGATTCCACCTGAGTAACCACAAGCTGAACTCAGAAAATGGGGATAGGCTGCCACCTGGTGGTTCTTAGGAATATATTCATATGAAGAGCATCTGTGAGCACACAGGTTTGCAGAATGAAAAAAGTCAGGACACACACATTCTGCTCAGAGTCTCATTCAATTTCTCTGTAGGTTGTAATACTCACTTTCTTAAATGTTTTGAGGACTAGAGTTAAACTGTATTATTGTTTTCACAGAATACTCACTCAATGGAGGGTAGCTAGTATTTTAGAAACATAAACTGCTATACTGGAAAGAACCTACCAAGACCATTTATTTGCATTTCATCATTTTGTAGTTAAGGAACCTGAGATTCAGGAGAAATGCAGGGCAAGAACTAAAGGACAGGCTTTTTGACTCCTCGCTCCTTTACCAAATGCAGGTCAGAAGAAACAAGTGCATTATAACAAAAATGACAGTATGTACCTGTAGAACACATGCACCTCATCCATACCCACCCTCATGCTTACTCCTGCTTTCTAAGGTAGGCCTGGCAAGCTACTGGTTCCAGGTCGGTAAGGGCAGGAGGGAATGCCAGGGGAGAATGTTCCCTCAGTGGAGGAGGAGGATGGCTGTGGCAGGGGCAGGTGTTTGCGAAAATGAGATGTTTCCTCCCACAGGGTAGACCAATTTGCCTTTCACAGTTTCAATGGGTACACTTCAGTTTCACTTTTTCTTGCATGTGAATCACTTCCTTGCAGCTTCTCTGCGTGTGTGCCACTTTCGTGCATGCTCTCTTCTTTCTTTTCTCCTACTTTTTCTCTAAACCTAGTAAAGAGAACTCTCCTCGCAGCCAAGACTCCTGTGCAGACTATGCACTGGGGTTGACACATATACCATTTCCCCCTCCTGCCGAGCTCCCTCGGATCTGATCAGAAGGCGACAGTTATCCCACTTCCTCTGATTAACTGACACAATACTGATGAAACATTTTAACATCTTTCCAGTCATCCTGGTTTGTTGTTCTCCAGTCCATCACTGGGTTCTGCCCAACATGCTCTCCTGTCCCTGTGTTCGCTCTGTCCACCAGGGTCTCTAGTTCACTGTGGCTGGGGGATACAGCCTACCTTGGGTGGGATGGCCTCAGAGCTTCAAGGCTTCCCTTATGTAGAGTTGAGAGAATAACATAGGCTTAAGAAAAAGCCACCCCTTCCTCGCTCTAACCCAAGTGCTCATGTTCTGCACTCACATTCACCCTACATTCCCCCCCTTACACCAAAGCTACAGCAGCCTCCAAATTCTACCTGCTGTTGTGGTTTTTAATGCCTACCCTTTTAAAGACTTTAGATTGCTGGGCCAGTTTTAAATGTTTTCCAGATCCATTGGGTCACTAATTCCCTGGCACTTGCCACATAATTTCTCCAAGGTTCAATGTACTTTAAATGCTCTTTTATCCAAAAATTTGCATTGCTGTTCTGTCATCCCCCTCTTTCTTTCCCACCACCAATTATCATTCCAATGAGTGTTTACTTTGTTTTAGATACCTGATATTTAGAGAAACCCTACTGGAAGCCCTCTTTTCTTCTAGATCAGGAAACTAAGATAAAAATGATTTCATATTTTTGTTTCTCAAGTCCCTGGGGTTATCCTAGGTCAAGTCTCTGAGGTTGTCCTAACCCCCAAAAGGCCTCTGACTCCCACCCTACAGAATCCCCAGATCCCTACTTCACCACTGCATTTATACTCACATCTTCTAGGGCCCAAGCTCTGTCCACCTCAACTGTCTTATAAAACCCTGAACATTCACTGAACATTCAGACCCCAGAGAGGTACTATGCTTCTAAGTTGAGCAGGCTTGATCAGAAGAAAGAACACAGGCTCACCAAGCAGTCAAAATATTCTGTGTTCAAACCATCTGAGAATGATGACATGAAAACCATTATTTAATCCAGAGAAGACATAACTGAAGTGACCACAGTGGAAGACAACTTTCCTAAAAGTAATTTCCTTGAAATGACCCTTTAAAAAAAAGACTTGTGAAATACAAACTCTCTCCTTCTAAAAGAGTCACAATTTATATCAGCTTGTCACAAGTTTCAAGAAGTTGTGCCTTTAAAAATTAGCTGTGTTAGAATGCCTACTATCAACAAAACAAGTAACAAGTGTTGGAGAGGTGTGGAGAAAAGGGAACCCTCACTCACTTTTCACTGGTACAACCATTATGGAAAACAGTATGGAGGGACTTCAAAAATTAACAATAGAATTATCCTATGACCCAACAACCCCTCTTCTGGGGATCTACCCAAAAACTTGAAAACATTTATTCACAAAGATCTATGCACCCCTGTGTTCATTGCAGCATTGTTCCTGGTGGCCAACACATGGAAACAGCCGAAGTGTCCTTCAATAGAGACTGGATAAAGAAGATGTGGCACAAATATACTTTGAAATACTATTCAGCCATAAGAAACTATGAAATTCTGCCATTCATGACAACATGGAGGGAACTTGAGAATATCATGCCAATGATATGTTAAGACAGAAAATGTTAAGAACCACATTATTTCACTCATATGTGGGATATAAAACTGAAAGCAACAAATGAACAAACAAGAAAAACAACAATAACTCACAGACACAGACAACAGTATGGTAGTTACCGGAGGGAAAGGGGGAGGTCAAATATGTGGTGACAAATGATTTTATTTTGGGTGGTAGGTACACAATGCAATATACAGATCTTGTATCATAAAAATGTACAGCTGAAACTTATATAATCTTATTAACTAATGTCACCCCAATACATTTAATTTTTTTAAAAAGAAAACTGATGTTTAAAAGCAAACAATGGGTAAGGAAACATTGGGAATAAAGTTAGTGAAACAAGTAAAAAAAATCAGGCATGTCTTTTGTTAACCATGTATTTACCAAAATTGCTTGATCACACTAAGAATACGCTCTCTAAAGGGTAGCCTTTTATATTGTTTTTCTGGATCTTGTTTATTTCTGGCACTTAGACAATGCCCAGTACAATACAATTTGAATAGAGTTATAATTTCAAATCTCTACAGGAACACCCTCTGCAGAGGCCTGTGACAGAGTCCTCTTAGCTCTGCTGAAATTACAAATAAGAAAGATACCGGAAAACTTTCCAGCAATTGAGTTGAGTGACTCAGGAGAATGAGTGTGTCAGAAAAGTTAGCAAATCCCATCGCATGGAATTAATTACTTCCAGAACATAGATGCAGAGAGGAGAACAGAGTGATTTTGGTGGACCCTTTTCTGTCTGGAGAAAGTTCAGAAAACCTTTGGTAAGTTAACCTACCACCGAGTTCTCCCCTGGGACTCTATCCACAAACTCTCTCCCCACATTTGAGCCTTTGATACAGGAAAGAAACAAACTCCCTTGAACTTCCCCATCAGCAACTTAAAGGAACAGACTCAGTGAAAAATGGGTGTTTGCAAACCCAGGGTCTGTGGAAGGAGAAAGCTTAGAACAGAAATGGAAGCAGACAATGCACATGTGAGCCTGGGCAGAGGGTCCAGCTGCTCAGCACAGAGCAGAGGCCATGAGCAGCAACTTCCCTAGCATGGGACAGCCTCTCTGGGCAGCTGTGCTGGCTCCGCCCCAGGTTTGACTGGGCAATCTGCCAGCTCAGCTCTCACTTCTGTAGCTTCAGAACTCGTGCCCAGCCCAGCTTATCTGTTTGATGGACACATACATGTTCCAAAACTACTCTATCGGTGTTATCAGGTGATGTGTCTAGAGGCTAATATTACTCAAAAGCAATTTTATTTGACTTTTTAATGGACAAGAATTTTTTCCTAATGCATTCTTGATTATATTGCTAATGATTTCTTACCAAAGATCTGTCATTTAATATTTTCATTTTCCATAACAAAGCACACATAGTTACAAGAGAAGAGAGAAAAATAGTGTGGGTGCATATTACAGATTTCTAGAAGCAAGAAAATATTTGAAAATATTTCTCTGTTTGTCAGAAGAGAAAACTGATATCCAGTGAAATTAAATAACTATCATATAGCAAGTGTTCAAATTGGAAGACTTGTTTAGTATAATGGTTTTATTTTTAACCGGGGGTAGGAGGGAATGAACAAAGTCTTAAAACCCTCTAAAATTCTGAACTGCATTTGCACAAAAAAGACAATAGGTTAAGTTTTCAGGATGCCTGTGAGATATATGATCAGAGAACTTGGCAATGTCTGTAATAAAAAGTGTTTAATGTCTTCCAAGGTTGGAAAAAGGGTTGACGAGTGAGACAGCAGGAAAAAGAGAGAGAGAGACCCTACCGAGGAAGAAGACAAACACAGACTACCCTGTGCTTCCTTCTCCTCGGAGGAACCATACATCAGCCTTCATCCTTGACTTTTAGCAACTACTTATAAAGAAAATTTTTTAAATTTCTTTTTTAAAAAATAAATCAAAATAACAATTTTTTAATTAACAAAAACAATCTCTAAAAATTTGCTTGGGAAATGGCTTGTTTACTGAATGAGGCCATTTTGATATATAGCATCCTGGGGGGAAATTGAAAACATTTTATTAAAGGGGCTTTTAAAATAGCTGCAATTTGTTCTGCATTTGCCATAAGTTAGGCCCTGAACTAAAAACTCTGCATTCCTCTATTCTACAGCTTTCGTCCTTCCTTTAAGTAGATTATCCCCATTTTGTAGACAAGAAAGCAGAGGCCTGAAGTGTTAATGTACCTGCAACTACTGAGCCAACTAGAGCCAGAGTCTGACTTCAAATTCTACTCTGTAGAAATATCTTCTGATATTCTCTTGCTACAAAGTCTAACATGAATCGACCTGTGCTTATCAAAATGTTAGCATTTGGCCAGATAGATTGTATTTTATGCTGAAAAGTCCTGTGCCTCCGAAGACATTCCACATCTCTGGTCCTCAAACACAAAATAGCAGGAGCAGCTTTCTACCTCTCTGAAAACTAAAATGCCCACCCGAATTGACAAACTCCCTCCAGGAGTGGTACCCTCTCTAACCCAAACACATTGAAAATAACTGTTAAGGAACATACTGAATTTCAGAAACTTATGGTTTAAAAAATATTTAAGCATTCCATTAGTTTAGTGTTTGTAATCAACTTGTACATAAAATAATAGTGATAAAGAGACCAAGAAAGGGCTAGGTTTGTTTTTTTTCACGTGTTGACTTTCAGGTAATTCTCCACACCCTCCCTTCCCCGCAACCGCCCCACCAAAAAAAAAAAAAAAAGCATACATTTAGCACCTACTGTACAATGGAAAATATGTCAGAAATTTTCATCCCTACATGAAAATGAGTGTGTGTGTGTGTGTGTGTGTATGTGTGTGTGTGTGTGTGTGTGTGTGTGTGTGTTAAAGAATGAGATAGAGAGAATGATTTTTTTCTTTTACTTATATTATCCTTGAAGGAAATAATGTTTAGAAAACTTAACTTGCCGAACAGGAATTTTATTTAGGCTTCTTTCCACCATACCAAAGCTATAGTGTGGATGTCCAATGAAATTAGCAATTGAAAATGGAATTTTGGCACATAGTAAAAAGAAATCCAAGTGTAATTATAACCAAAAAAAAAAAGAAAAGAATGAACATATGAAAATCAGTCACATTAAGCACAGTAGAGGTGTGCATGTATAATAAATACTGTGATAAATATTTGCAGATAAATGATACAGGGAAGGAAAGAGTGGGATGAAGAAAGAGAGATAGGAAAAAGCTGGGATGGTGCAATATCAAACAAAGAAGAAATCCCGTTAGTGGATATTGGAGAAGTGGGGAGAAAGACAGTCTGTCCTGCTGAATTAGGGTGGAGGTGATTGAGGGTTGTGGAAAACTTCTTGGAGTTTAATAGGCTTCTTGATTTGAAAGCCAATAAACAAAAAACATCTCCGGATATGATGGATTTTTTTTTTATCCAAATTTTAAAGGAGAAGGCAATCCTGTGTTCCTTAAGAGGAAAACTTTGAAGTTGTTTGAACGTAAAAATGAAGTGCTAAAAAGTCAATCCAGAAAACAAAGCAGCACCAAAGCGTGAAAGAGTTATTAAAACATCCATTTTGGCTAAGAGCCCTCTCAAGTGTGTGATGATAGGGCGGTAGGAATCTTCTCTGAGATAAATGGCAGATAATTTTCCAGAGAGCGAGCTTTATCTTCATTTTTAGACACCTCCCCTCCTGGGGACAGAAAGCTTTGTTTGCAGCAGTGGGATTCTAGTGATGTGGTAGGAGGACTTTCCTGTGCACACATCATTAAAGGGGCTGTACCTTTCCTTAATAGGAAAAGATCTGCTGTTTGGGGGGGGGGGGCAAGGCAGCCTTCTGACGAGAAGGGCTCACTAGTGGTGAGCCCAATACTTTGTCAGATACTTGGTTCTTCAGTCAGCCTCCTGAGCTAGAGCTAGAGCAAAGGATGTGGCTGGGGTAGGAGGCGGGAACTGTGCATTTGTGTGTATGTGTGCCTGTGTGTTTTCTCATTTCCGCTTCCCCTTTCAAGCTGGCAACAGCCGTTTAATGAGGACAGAGAGAAAAGTGCAATATGCAATATGATACTTTCTCACTGTCCTCACTGCGATCTCCATGCCTGGGAAGGAGTTGGCCCAGCTTTAATGACTGCTTTGCCTCAAATTCAGCTCTCTATCAGCGAACAGGTGAGTGCAATTTCCACTTAATTTAAGCCTATACTGATCTAGGATGATGCTGGGAGACAGGAGAAAACAGATCAAAGAAACATCAGGCTGTGAAGAAAAGAGGAAAGTCAGGAGAAAATCTCCCACATCCCTGACTCCAACCTTAAAAAAAAATTCATCATTGTGCCTCTTGGAACACGGAGTCCCTTTACACTCTTTTCCTTCCCATTACCAGAGAGATACTCTTTCTGGGGTCACAAAGCCTGAGTTCCTTTGATGGCCTGAATTAGTATTTAGGAATGTTTCACCTTTCTCACCTGAGAATTTTATCTCTGTGTCTTGCTGGACTCACTTTTGCTGTAAATTAATGTGATTCTAACTTTGAACGATTCTCCAGGAGAAAAGTTTCTTAGCTTCACTGCAGGTCCCATTCTAGCTAGCATCCATAGCTCTGATTAAATCAATTTTGTTTTTTGTGGGTATGAACTTTCTTCAGAAATCATAGGACAAAGCTGTTGAGGAGATAAACTAAAACAAGATGCATTAGGGTTACTCGTGAAGTTACACAATTGGATAGTGCCAGGCCAACTTAACTGGACGGCTCAAGACAGATAACTACCTGTCAGATTTGGTTTTCAGTTGTACATGTCAGAGATGGATAGATGAATATATTGATTACTTAATGACCTAAATAATCCTGGGCGAATAAGGGTGGATTCTGCACTTTTCCAATGTCCTTGTCTTAGTGGTGTCCAGGCTGAGCATGTTACCATCTACTTGAGTTTTGGGGAGGGTAGAAGAGTGGAAAGATCCACTACACCGGGGTTTTCCCATGCCCCTGCTGTGCTACTGAGCTCATCAGGGCGGGGGAAGAGAAGGGGTAGGTCCCCAAACCAAAACAAGGACAAGATAAAAAAAAAAAAAGCCCCACAAGAGTGGTCCGATAAGACCACGAGGATTTGGAAGAGAGCCCCAGGGAAGGAACAGTGACTCCATCTACCACCAATGGCCTTGGGACATTCTAGACAGTACGTGGCAGTGCCGAGGATGAAAAGTCGGAGGTTGGAAGCTTTCAGCTTGTGTGTTCAAACTTCAGACTTAACCGTGTTAGGCTTGAGTGATTAGAGAAAAAGATCTGGTGCGATTTTCCTGTAATGGAAAGTACTACTATGAAGAGGGTAAGCCAGGTGTATTCTCTATTTCTACATATTATCAGAGATAACAAGCTGAAGATATAACATATGGGACAGAAAGAGATCTAACAAGTGATTTCTTATTCATGGGTACCCCAGGGCATTTAGAAGATTTTTTACAATCATTCTAAGAACAACTCTTTTGGCCCTCTAAATGTTAGATGGAATCCACTGAGGAAGAATTAGGCAGTGGCTATAGAGACCCAACACAGTCATTTTTAGTTTCAGATTTATGATTCTTATTCTAATAGAGAATAGAGAGAAAGTTCAGTCCCAGCACAGATCATGATTCACAAGGTCCCCTCTGGGCTGCAGTAAAGGAAAAAGATCAGACATTTATTCCCATTTGATAACTAACAGCTCTTTGCCACTTCAAGGACAAGACCAAAGTGGGTAGCCTGATATCCACTGTGCTCCGTGCCCTTTTTATGTCCAGGCCTAATACGGAAAAGCTTAAACACAGATTTTAAGGAAGAGAGATAGCTCAGATATTATTGTGAAAAAAGGAAAGAATAAACATTAATGCATGAGAGAAAGACTTTCATTACCAAAGAAATAGGACTGAAGAATTCAAGATATGAATTCACAGAATGCAGTGATCAAGAAATCTGCTCATTCTCCCTTGTCTCTAGACTAAGCTGTCGGTAAACCAGTCTAAATGGACTGATGTTTCTTTTTTTAGTATTTAGGGGGAGTTAATTACGTTTATTGGAGTGACATTGGCTAATAAGGTTACATAGGTTTCAAGTGTACACTTTTATGATACATGATCTGCATATTATATTGTGTGCCCACTACCAAAGTCAAACCATCTTCTGTCACCACATATTTGACTTCCTTTACCCTTTCCTACTTCCTATCCCCTTTCCTCTGGTAACCACCAGACTGTTGTCTATGTCTATAAGTTTTTGTTTGTTTGTTTGTTTTTGTTGTTTATTTGTTGCTTTCAGTTTTATATCACACATTGAGTGAAATCATATGGTTCATAACTTTTTCTGACTTTTTCCCTTAGTGTACCATTCTCAAGATTCAGCCATATTGTTGCAAATGGCAGTATTTTATTCTTTCTGTTGGCTCAGTAGTTAATATTCCTTTGTAAATATGTATCACATCTTCTTTATCCAATCAACTATTGAAGGACATGTCTTGGAGATCATAAATAATGCTGCATTGAACATAGAACTGCATATATCTTTGTAAACAAATGTCTTCTAATTTTGTGAGCAAGTACCCAGAAGAGAGGTTGCCGGGTCATATGGTAACTATATTCTTAATTTTTTGAGGAGCCTTTGTACTGTTTTCTATAGTGGCTGTACCAGTTTACGTTACCACCAGCAGTGTATGAAGGTTACTTTTTTCCCCACAACCTCTCTAACACTTGTTATCTTATTCTTGAAGTCTTTAGAGTCTATCCAGATGAATACAATTTCGTGTTTCCCAACACTGAGAGCACATGATTACTTTCTTCCAAATGTACAACTATAATATTTCCTCTAATAGTTTGCAAGCCTTTCATAGAACCCATCCATCTTGTGGAAGTAGAAGGAAAATGCCAAGTAACATCTCCTTTTTCCCCTGAAATAGATTGAACTGCTCTCTTAGACCATTAAATGCTCCCAGAATGCTCAAATGCTACTCTCAGTCATTTTGGTTCTGATAGTCTTATAAACTTCAGTGACATGAAAGAGGATTTGAAATTAAAAAGATATTTCCTATCTATGAAGGATGTGAGAGGACATCACAGTTGGGGTGTATAGAATGGGGGGTAGTCAATCTGGTTTGAGGTAGAGTTTGTTCCATCCACAAACAGAAATGTTGGCTGTCCTGCGATTTCTGACAGCCCTTTGCAGTGGTGGTGATATATGTCTTGGTTGTGAATGTGGATAAGATGCAGAAAGTCTTATGGGCCCCATCATGGAAACTCCGTTTCCTTTTTCTCCCCTCCCACGTTTGTTTTCATTCTCAGGCCCAATTCATAGACACTGGCTGGGGTGTAGGAACAATACAGACAGAAGAAAGTGAGGTCTGTCTGATACATGTCCCTGGAAAGAGGCCCAGAGTGTTAAACAAAACCCTGGGACAGGGTCTTGGAAACTAAGAATGGCAGGAGGAAGGCTATTGATATAGAGGAAGAAAGCATTCACCTGGAACTCAGAACTTATAAGTGTAAGTCCCGCTTATAATCATTAATATTCTACATGACTTCAGATAAGCCTCTCTCTATTTCTTTTTCTTTCTCTTTTAGTTTCCTCAATCAAAAAATGAGTGGCCAGGGTTAGATCATCTCTCAGATCCCTTTGGATATTAAGTAAGAATGAAGGATCCAGTTGTTGCATACTTTTCATCTGTGCTTAACAGCAGCATCCCTTTCTTAACATCTGGATTTTACACCCACTACTGTATCTTGCTGCCCATTCTTTCCTTATTCTTTTATGCCTTAAAATGTTACAACCTTAGTAAATGGTTTGGGCTAAGGGAAGATTAATAATAATAATAGTGACCATTTATTAAGCACTTCCTTTCTACATCAGGGACTTAATATACTAGGTTGGCAAAAGTAGGCTTACAGTTGTGATTACACAAAACAGTGTATTCTTGTATTATTATTTATTAACTATTATATTATTTTCTATACAAACAGCTGTAAACCCACTTTTCCCCCATCCTGTATATTATTCAATTTTAACCCCCAGTAACCCAACTTTTGATATATTATCTGTTTTTCATATGAAGAAAGTTAGGTTTAGAGGGGATTAGTAATTTTACCAAGAATACATGCAGTAGGTAGAACTGTGATTCCAAAAAAAGTTTATTCTGATTCTATGGCTCATGCTCTTTCTAAAGTTTTCCTTCTCAAGGGTTGACCATCACTTCTGAGCTTTTTTTTAATCCTCACCCAAACATATGTTTATTGTGGTTTTTTTTTTTAGAGGGAGAGAGAAAGGAAGAAAGGAGAGAAAGAGAGAGAAACATTTAAGTAAGAGAGGAAACATTGATTGGTTGCCTCCCATATGTGCCCCCACCAGGGACTGAACACACAACCTCGGTATATGCCCTGACTGAAAATCGAACCTGTATGGGATGATGCTCCAACCAACTGAGCCACCTGCCAGGGCTTTTCCTGAGCCTTTTGAAAATATTCCCATGATGAGATAACTGTACACATAGCTGATATATATTGGACAGGTACAAATTGGTAGGCTCATACTAGTTGTTAAATATTAAAATATATCCATACCAAATTATGACAAATGTCCATTGTTCCAGGCCCTCTGAGTGTGCATGACTAATCCCTGCTATCCCAGCCCTTTCCACAAGATTCCAAGTTGACACCAAAACCTAGTGCCACACCAGCTCTGACTCAGCCACAGGGCGGTTGACTGGTGTCAACTCTGATTGATCTATGTCATCCCATCATCATGGTTAAATGTTCTGAATGCCACAAAAATTTCTCCTCTCAGCTAGAACCCTATTTGGGCCCTTGCTGTTAATCTCCTCC
This sequence comes from Lasiurus cinereus, assembly GCA_011751065.1. NCBI lineage: Eukaryota > Metazoa > Chordata > Mammalia > Chiroptera > Vespertilionidae > Lasiurus > Lasiurus cinereus. The sequence continues at coordinate 631,678 of JAAGEH010000311.1, forward strand.
ATATAGCTGAGGAAGGCAACATTGCTTCATACTTATCTAGAGTTAAAAAAGGAATATTATCCTATTAATCAAACAAAGTAACACCTCACTCACCAAGACTGCCACAAACCCAAGAATAAATTACTTTTGGTTTATGCTGCCTCTTCTATACAAATCTGTAAAATGAAGAGTTTATGTAACATGAAATGGATATTTTACTAAGGTAGTTTATCCTTTCCTTTATGCCAAATGCATTTACCACTGAGACCTAAATAGTGATCTTAGGTTGTGTTTGTTTTTTTATTGTCATATTATTAGTGGGAAGACTGTATCTCAAGTCAAACCAATCTGAATTTAATTCTCAACACTATAAGATCCTAAATATATGACCTTGGACAAGTCATATATCTCTTTGAGCTTCAGATAACAATAATTAGCTCAAATGTGATTGTCAAGATTAAGTGAGATAGTTTGTGGGAAGATTTTATGAATAAATATAAGGTACTCAATACATCTTATTATGTGTTATGAGTCATTATGAGTAAACTTTTGCTTTGACTTAGCCTTGTTAATAGGTAGAGAAGCTCTGGCAACATTCTTGAGAAAATAGAGACTGGAAGTATATGATTTTTCAGTATAGTAATAATAACATACCCATAATGGTTTTCTCTGCTACTGACATTACTACTTCTGGTTATGATTTTTTGTTCAATGTTCATTTCAAAGTTCTTAAACCACTCCTTAATATTAAACCACTAGAAGTTTTTTCTCTTGTTTAACTTCAACCCTGCCTGCTACAAATTCTGCTTTTTACTATGACATTCTCAGAACAGAGAATTCTCTCCTACTCTGCTTGGTTGTGGTCATATTTCTGAACACTTGACAGACGGTGGAGAAATATTTTGGAGTGAGCCTTTTAAGAAATGTAGGGAAGAGGAAAGGACAAAGAGCTGATAATGATAGCAGAACACAAAAGTAAGACTTTGGGGTGATTCAGACAAATAGCTAGAGAAGTAGTGTAGACTTTTGATATTTTCTTTTGGGGTGTTGGTTATTGGGAATATCAGAGAAAAGATATCACAAGCTTCAGATTTTCACCCTCAGAGAAAGCAGATTAAATATATTATTATACATAAACCAGCATTGAGAAAGATAGTATGCAGATTCCAGAAAGAACTTCTGATCAAGAAATGAAAACGTAGAATGGGAAATTCTAGGAAACATTTTTAAGATAGGAAAATTTGATAGTTTAAGCTTATAAATTCAGTCAGACTAGTGTGACCCCTATATTATATCAACAAAGGATTGACTTGACTATGCCCCAAGCCTTTTTCCTCTTTATACAAGGTATACAAAATGTGTACATTAGGAGTTGAGATCATAGGGAAAATCAGGAATACCTGTCCTATGAAATAGAAGAATAATTTTTCAGCACCAGTGTGATTCTTGTTTATAAGTAGGTATAGCATTTCCTGAGCTCCTTTTGTTGCAAGGTACTGTGTGATGCCCTAAAATAGGATTTATGGAACAGACCCTAGGAAGCGATGGATAATGAAGGAAAAGGTAACCAGTTATCTCTTGTTTATTATAATACTAGAGGCCCAGTGTAAGGAATTCATGCATGGGTAAGGTCCCTAGTGGCTGCGGCTGTAGGCCAGGACCTCCCTTCCCGAGGCCACCTGCTGTCGCCACTGTTGGCCTGGGTGGGGCTGGCTGGGAGGAAGGGTCACAGATGGTTGGCTAGCCAGCCCCGGCCCCTGGTCAAACTCCTGGTTGAACTCCTGGTCGAGGGGACAATTTGCATATTAGGCTTTTATTATACAGGATGTGTGCTGGTTATTAGAAATAGGTAATTGAGAGAGAATCCAAGATGGCGGCATAGGTAAACACCTACACTGCTGCCTCGCACAACAATCTCAAAACTACAACTAAAAGACAGAACGGACATCATCCAGAACCACACGAAAGCTGGCTGAGTGGAAGTTCTACAACTAGAGGGAAAGAGAGGGGCTCACGGAGACCCAGAGGAGCTGCAAAAAGCTGAGGTACGGAGACGCGCGCGCTGAGAGAACGGTGCCGGAGTACCTGGCTGGCTTTCTCTGGCGGGAGGGAAACAGAGACTCCCAACGGCATTGAACCCCTTCTCTTACGACACTAAACCCCAGATCCAGCCAAAACTCATACGGGGGGAGTTTGGACTGTGAAAAGGGAGAAGTGCACGGAAATTTAGGGGAGTTGCAAAGGATCAGAGGTCTGGTCGCGCACGGCACCACGTGGAGGACAGATTGCTGATTGTGCCGCTGGCTTTCGCGAGTGGGCGGGAGACAGACCCTCCCAACTGTGCCGCTTCTGAGTCCACTGGGCCCCTGTTTTGGGCGAAACCCTGGGGACCTAGACTCGTGTGGTCCTGGTTCGCAGGGGAGCCGGAAAGGCAGCGGTTAGAGGCGCTGCGGGTGCGCGCACACAAGGACCGCTCCAGCCATTACCCAGTCACGTGAGACTCGGGGGCCGTGGAGGGCGGGGCCGACTGGAAGGCAAGGCGGTCCCTTAAGCCCTGAGACTCCACCCCTCCCAAGCTCAGCAGAGGCTTCTGCGGCTGATTCCAGCACAGAAGTTTCCCCGGCACAGTGAAAATGCCGAGACAAGGGAAGGGATTACAAGCAAAAGAAATGGAGGAAAAAAAACGACTGGATATAGAGTTCAAAACCACGCTTATAAGGTTTTGCAAGAATATGCTAGAAAAGATGGATAAATTTAGTGAGACCCAAGAGAAGATAATAAATACACTGACTGAAATGAAAACTATTATACAGAGTCCTAACAGCAGACTAGAGAAAGGCAAGGATCAAGTCAAAAATTTGAAATATAAAGAAGCAGAAAACATTCAACTGGAAAAGCAAGAAGAGAAAAGAATCCAAAAATGTGAAGATAATGTAAGGAGCCTCTGGGACAGCTTCAAGCGTACCAACATCAGAATTGTGGGGGTGCCAGAAGAAGAGAGAGAGCAAGATACTGAAAACCTGTTTAAAGAAATAATGACTGAAAACTTCCCACATCTGGTAAAAGAAATAGACTTACAAGTCCAGGAAGCACACAGAACCCCAAAGAAAAGGAATCCAAAGAGGACTACACCAAGACACATCATAATTAAAATGCCAAGAGCAAAAGAGAAAGAGAGAATATTAAAAGCAGCAAGAGAAAAACAGTTTATTACCTACAAGGGAGCACCCATACAACTGTCAGCTGATTTCTCAACAGAAACGATGCAGGCCAGACGGGAATGGCAAGAAATATTCAACGTGATGAACAACAAGAACCTACAACCAAGAATAATCTATCCAGCAAAGCTATCATTCAGAATTGAAGGGCAGATAAAGACCTTCACAGAGAAGAAAAAGCTAAAGGAGTTCATCAACTCCAAACCAGTATTATATGAAATGCTGAAAGGTACCCTTTTAGAAGAGGAAGAAGAAAAAGGTAAAAGACAAAAAATTATGAGCAACAAATACACATCTGTCAACAAGTGAATCTAAAAATTAAGTGAATTAAAAATCTGATCAACAGAATAAACTGGTGAATATAATAGAATCAGGAGCACAGAAAGGGAGTAGACTGATAATTCTCAGGAGGACAAAAATCATAAAGCATCAAACAGACTGTGAAATTACAGCAGAAAGATTAAAGTTAGGTGAGGTAAATAAGTGATCAATCAAAGGACTTGTATGCATGCTTATAAACATAACCAATGATCACAGACACTGGGGGGTCGGGGTACGCCTGGGAGGGAGGGGGGCAATGGGGAGATATGTATAAAAAATTAATAAAAATTAATTAAAAGAAAAAAATAAGAAATAGGTAATTGAAAGCAGATGACTTGGGTAGGCCTTCAAAGGGTAGACAGAATTTGTTTGGATAGAGAAAAAGGTGGATGAAGCTGTATAAGCTAAAGCAGAAAAGTTGAAGTACTGAAGGTCAGTGAGCAACACCTGACTGAATCACATACATTTGGATTCCTTCTTAGTCTCCCTCATCAGGCTCACCACTTTCCTGGGTCAGTGAAAGTTGGAAATGCAGAAACCCCATAAGTTAGTGTTAATTTTTTTTAAAAAGTTGCCAAATGGTAAGTAAATTCAGGAGCTACTGGACTATTTTTTAATTCTTATGGGGGAAACTATACAAATGCACTTTTTACAGGTATCATCCCTACAAATATTTCAAATTCAATTAGAATAAATTCATAAACATTGGTATTGGTGGCAAACTTATAAAATATCAAGTCCCACCAATTTATTTTATTTTTTAAGGATGTTTTTATTTATTTTTAGAGAGAGAGAAAGAGAGAGAGAGAGAGAGAGAGAGAGAGAGAGAAACATCAATGAGAGAGAAACATCATCAATCAACTGTGTCCTGCTTGTCCCTCAACAGTAATCAAGGCTGCACCTTAAGCATGTGCCCTGACCGGGAATTGAATCATGGACCTCTCGGTTCCTGGGTTGCTCAACTGCTGAGCCGCACAGGCTGGGCCCCCCAATTTATTTTTTAGAAGCTAAACCCAATGCCTAAATAGAAAATCTAGAGTGTCTCAGCAACCCCATCCAGAGACATGTTTGTTGCAGGGGCAGTGTACCAACTGTAAGGAACATTTCACAGACAAGCAAAAGTGGCATTCAAGTGTAAGGCTCTTGGCTTCAGGTTTCAGATGGCAGAGTAGGAAGATTCTGAGCTCAACTCCTCTCATTGACACCAAAACTATAATTACATATACATAGCTACCTCTGAAAATGACCTGAAGACTAGCAGGACAGATTTTCTACAATTAAGAGCATAAAGAAAAAGCCACATTGAGACAGGTAGGAGAGATAGAGACTAAGTCTAGTCAGGACCCATGTGGTGACTGACAAGTGGAATGGATAGCACAACTCCAGAGGTTTTCCCCAAAGTGCAAGGGTTCTGAACATAGTATGGGGGACCTCACCAGGAAGAGGATCCCCCATAATATCTGGCTTTGAACCAGGGCTTACACCTCAGGGAGCCAAAAGGCTGTAGAAAACCCAGGTTGTGCTCTTTCTGAGTCCTGGTACAGAAGGGGCAGTTTGAAAAGCACCTAGTTTATACATGAAGGTGATATAGTGACTAATTTTAGGCTGTGTGCTGGAGGAACTAGGATCTGCTGAAATTTTCTCCTGAGTCAAAAGATACCACTTTTTCCTCTTTTTTTATTTTCCTTCCACCTAACACAGGCAGGCACCATTTCTGATGCTCTCCATTAAACTTGCTAACACCATTCACCTCACCCTGGCATTTTCCTGAGGACTTATCCAGGCTGTCACCCCTCCAAAGCAGTCCCTGCCCTGCCACCCCAATAGGTAGCCTCAGAGGTACCAGCACAATAGCAGTATGTCTGCACTACCATTTCTGGACCTCACAGCCAGCCACACAGAAGGCTTGCCCTGCACACCAGTGTGCCCATAACAATATGCCAGTGTGTCCACAAAAGCTGTGGCCCAACCAAAATAGGAGGTCACACTAATCCATTCAAGGAGCATCTCTGGAGAACCTAGCTCTGGTGACAAGGGGATTTTACAACTGGGTCCCTAGGGGCACCTTCTAAATAAGATGACATTTTCAAAACCAGGTGATGTAGCTAACCTACTTAATACATAAAACAGTCAAAATGAGGAGGAAAAAGAATATGTTGAAAATAAAAGGGAAAAAAAGACAAACCCCAGAAATAAAGAACTAAATGAAACTGAGGAAAGCTGCCTACTAGAAAAAGAGTTCAAAGCAGTATTGATAAGGAGGCTCCTCAAACTTTGCAAGCAAGTGAATAAACTCAATAACTTCAACAAAGAGTTAAAAAAAATTTAAAGGACCTATCAGAACTGAAGAATGTAACAAGTGAAATTTTAAAAAAAAGTACTGGAGAGAATCAACAGCAAATCAGATGAACCAGAAGTAGGGATCAACAATTAGAAACACAGGATACTAGAACTCACCCAATTGGAAAATCAAAAAGAAAGAAGAATTTAAATGGATGAAGATAGCATACGGGACCTCTGGGACAACATTAAATGTACTAACTTTTGAATGTTGTATGGTTCCAGAAGGAGAAGAGAGAGAAAGAAATGAATTGAAAATCTATTTGAAGAAATAATGGCCAAAAACTTTCCCAACCTGAAGATAGAATCAGGCATCCAAGTTCAGGAAGCACAGAGAATCCCAAACAAGATAAACCAAAGAGATCCACACCAAGACACATTATAATTAAATTGTAATTGTTAAAAGTTAAAGATTAAAAGAGGATCTTAAAAGCAGTAAGAGAAAAACAACTAGTTACATATTAAGGGAATGCCCATAAGACTATCAGCTGACTTTTCAACAGAAACTTTGCAGGCCAGAAGGGAGTAGCATGATATATTTAACATTATGAAAGGGAACAACTTATAGCTAGGAATACCAGCAAAGTTATCTTTCAGAATTGAAGAGAGATCAATATTTCCTCAGACTAGCAAAAAACTAAAAAAAAATTATCATCACTAAACTGGCACTCAAGAAATGTTAAAGGGAATTCTTTAAGTGGAAAAGAAAAGGCTAAAACTATAAATAAGAAAATGTATGAAAGAAAGAAAAATCTCACTAGTAAAGGCAAACATAGAAAAGGTAGTAGATCAATCACTTATAAATCAAATATGGAAACAATTAAAATTACAGTAAATTCCTATCTATCAATAATTACTTTAAATGTAAATGGACTAAGTGATCCATTAAAAAAACATAGGATGATTGAATGGATAAAAATAAGACCCTTACATATGCTGCCTACATAAGACTCCTATCAGGTTGAAAGATACACACAAACTGAAAGTAAAGGATGGAAAACAATATTTCATGAAATTGGAAATGAAAAGAAAAAGCAGAGATAATAATACTTATATCAGACAAAACAGACTAAAATAAAGGTTATAACAAGAGACAAAGAAGGACCCAGCAATTCTACTTCTGGGTGCTTATCTAAAGAAAAACAAAACATTAATTCAAAAAGATATAAGCACCCCTATATTCACCGAAGCAGTATTTACAATAGCCATAATATGGAAGCAACATAAGTGTTCATTAGTAGATGAATGGACAAAGAATAATTGTATATGTGTACACACAGTGGAATATTATTCAGCCATGAAAAAGAATGAAATCTTGCCTTTGCAACAATATGGATGTACATAGAGGTTATTATACTATGTGAAATAAGTCAGCAAAAGACAAATACTGTATCATTTTATTTATATGTGGAATCTAAAAAAAAACTAAACAAATGAACAAACAAAACATAGATACAGAAAAACTGGTGGTTGCTAGAGGATGGGGGGATGGGCAAAAATGTAAAGAGGATTAAGAGGTAAAAATTTATAGTTATAACGTAAGTCACGGAAATGTGAAGGACAGTAGAGGGAATACAGCCAATAATATCATGATAATTTTGTATGGTGACAAATGGATACCGGACTTTTCGTGGTGATCATTGTAAGGTATATAAATGCCAAATCACTATGTAATACACCTGAAACAAATATAATATTGTACATCAACTATACTTTAATTTAAAAAATCTTTACATTCCAGAATGAAAAAGAAAATCTAATTGACTTGCCAGAAGTCAGTTAATTACACCCAGTGATTGAAAGGATACCCAAGTTTTCTGATTCCTACTCAGTGCTTTTTGCACTGCACCAAACTCCATTGTACATATAGGTGTATGTTTTTGTATGACCTGTTTGGGAAAATATTTCCATGCCCCTCTCTCTATTACACGGGGCCACAAGACCTTCAAAGGTGCCATCTTGATAGCTGTGTGCAGCCCCATCTTTCAATTCTTTTAAACACTCTCACTGCTGATGTACTTGTCTGATAATCATTTGCTGCTTCCTCCAGATTTCCACTAAGAATAACGCCTTTCTTATCTCCCAGTAATACTGCTTCCTGCTGATACCACCAACTAGACAATTCTATTTCTCCCTGCACTTACACTGTTTCCATATAACACCACATGAACAGGTCTCTACAATCCAAGTATGGCAGAAATTGAGGAAAATTAACTAATTCAATTCCCTGGTCCCCTGTCTAGTTTGCCACAGTTGAAAAGATTAGCATAGATATACCTTGCATATTTTATTTCAGACTTAAGGTCATTATTGCTTTTTCAAGAGAAGAGATTATTCAATTATCACCCAAATTGCTTAGAAAATTCTGTCATTTTCAATAGGTAGTAGAGTCCTTAAGTTGTCCGGCTTTCTTGTTGTCCTAACTATAATATTTATTTGTAAACCTTTCTTTGAAACTCTTAAGCATAGAGGATTCTCTTTCCATAGGAATTTTCCTTTAGATGTTTATATTCAATAAAACTTTTCTGCATAAGACAGAGAAACAAATCAAAATAGTTAAGAAAATACAAGTTCTGTTCACAATTATAGGAACTTTCAGAGTAGAAACAAGTCATAGAATAACCTTCACATTCATCTTTTCCTCTAACTTCTAGCCCAAAACGTTTGTGTATGCTTAGTAAATACATAATTATAAGCTTATTGTCCAGTTTTGAAGCTGATCTCCCTACATGTATTTATGATAATTCTATAAGATGCTGGGCTCCTTTGGGGAATAATCACCTACTAAGATTATTCACTCATTTAGATAATAAGTGTTTAGTAAGCAACTGCTATGAGTTAGATTCTGTTTTAGACATCAGGGACATAACAGTGAATAATCCAGACGAAAATCTCTGGCCTCATGGAAGTTATGTCCTACTCACAGGAATAAACAATAAATTTGCTTAACAAATAAAATATAAAGTATTTTAGTGATAACAATGAAGAAGAAAATCAAGCAGAAAAGGAACTCGGTGAAAAGTGATTATTATTGTGGGCTCTGCAAACCAGGCCTGACCAAACTGAGAAAGTTGGTTAGGAGCTGAGTTTTGCAGGTTAAGCCTGCCACAGTTGAAGGACAGGAGTGGGGGAAGGAATGAAGAATGTGAGAAAAGCCTAAGATTGATAAAAAATATATATAAGCATTTTCAAGGGGGTAGAGGGGGAAATAGCTTATATGAGTGTGATGAAGTTTCAAACATGTGGGAAGAATATTGAGTAGATTCATATCAGAGAGGATGTTGAAACTCAAGTTGCAGCCTCCATCTACCATCTCAGTCAGTGAGATTCTGGCATATGCTGAGCTAGAGTGTTCTGATTGAGAAATTGAGACAAAAACAGGCAATGAATTTTCCAATGCCATACTATTAGCAAGTGGCAGAATAAAGTGTGGACATCAAGTATTCCTCCCTTCCTCCTTTCCTTTTTTCCTTCTTCCTTTCTTCCTTTCTTCCTTTCTTTCTTTTCTTCTGTCTTCCCTCCTTTCTTTCTTTCTTCCCTCCTTTCTTTTATTTTTTTCTTTCTGCCTTCCTGCCCTCCTGCCTTCCTACCCTCCTGCCTTCCTGCCTTCCTTTTAAATTTCCTTAACCAGCAAAAGCTTTCTTCTTGTAAGCTAAAGAGGTCTTGTGATTTAAGTGAAGTTCATTCACTGTGGGAATTAAAGGCAATTAACAGTCTGGGTTCACTGACAGCAGCCCATTAAATATTTTGGAGGTGCAGAACTAACTGGGTAAATAAACTCTGATCATGGCTTTTCCAATTCTTTCTAGTGACAGTTTCAGCATCTTTTCATCGCCTTACAAAGCTCTGACCAAAGGACAAATTATCCCTGCTATTGTAGCTTCCCTGTGTCAAAAACATAATTAAATCCTTTAATTCCCCCTAAAAGGAATAGGCAGTGGACAAAAGGACAGGTGCCCAAGGTTACAAAATTTCATAATTCCAACTGCTGTTGCTCTTCAGAGAAAAATATTCTAGGGTTAGACCCGAAATAAAAGAATTTAGATCAGACAACAGGAATTTTTTTTTCCTCTGGATAGGTTTTGACTCTAACAAACAGAGGCTTTCAAAACAATTTCATGGTCCTGGGAAAGTACTTTATGTTCTGGTTATTCTCTTCAGAAATAGCAATTTCAGTGCCTAAATTGTTAAATGCCTCACTAACAATTTTGTCTTTAAGTGTCTGGAAACTGACACTCTCCTTATTTTTTTCTTTTATTTTTTTCCCTTTATTCCAACAGTTAAAAATATAGCTGATAATGAAGGTGTTATGACAGCTCCAGGGAGTAGAGAGACAAAGCAGTGGAGAATAATGGTTCCCTTTCCACTGATTTACTATTTTGAGTGTGGCAGGGAGGAGGAGGCAGGGGGACAGAGCATAAGACAATAAATGTTCTTTCACCTTGAATTTTTTAAGCTCTATTTGGACAATTAAATGATTCCTCTCTTCTTTCTTCTTCTTTGAAGAAATGGCTAGCACTATCAGAATGAATCTTTTGGAATACTACAGAGGAGTAGATTAGGCAGTGCTAAAAGAAATATAAACACAATAGAGGCCTGTTGCATGGATTCATGCACCAATGGGGTCCCTCAGCCTGGCCTGCGCTATTTGTAATCTGGGACCCCTCAAGGGGTGTAGTCTTAAGCGAATGGCAGACAGCAGGGGAGGAGCCCGAGCCCAGGCCAGGCGCTGCACCACTCCTGCTCATCCTGGCCCCACTGCGCCTGCTGCCGCCTAGTAACATGCTGCTGTGGAGATGGGAGAGGCTTGCACCACCACACCTGTGCTCGCCAGCCGTGAGCCCAGCGTCTGGCACCTGTTGGTCAGCTGAGCAGCACTCCTGCTATGGGAATGCACTGACCACTAGAGGTCAGCTCCCTGGTGGTCAGTGCACATCATAGCAGCTGGCCAAACAGTCAACTGCTCAAATGTTGGATCAGTTGCTTAGGGTTTTATATATATACTAGTGACTTGGTGCATGGATTTGTGCACATTAAAAGGAAATTAATTGTAAGGTGGCAGGTGGGGCAGGACTGGAGGAGAAGGGCCAGACATGTCTGGAGCCTACCTCCTGCAGTTCCTCCCTGGCCAGCCGCACCTGAGTGGCTCCATGGCTCGAAAGGCATCTGCAGAGTGAGTGGGAACCCTCCAGGAGGTGAGGTCCCTTGGCCTGACCTGCAAGGATCGGGCTGAAACTGGCTCTCCAATATCCCCCGAGGGGTCCTGGAGTGTGAGAAGGCACTCTGCAAAGTTGCTGTCATACAGGGTGTGGAATGCAAAAGCAAATGTGCAGTACACCAGAGTCGGGGCTCCAGCAACAAACATAACCCACGGTTGAAGGTAGGATCACACGGCCCGCAAGGAATCAGGCTCCCTCCTCCCTGGTTTCGGGTTGCACCACCTGACAACCGCCCCTGCCAAGTCACTGCACCTCACAATCTCCTGCGCTGAGCGTCTGACCCCTGGTGGTCAGTGTGCATCATAGCGACCCAACCGATGGAAGGAAGGATACTTAGCATATTAGCCTTTTATATATGTAGATAGATTGATGAACTAAGGAATTAATTTTTAGCTATAGAGAAACCCAAGTTCACAAAGTCAAAAGTGATGACCCTGAAGGTGGTGACTGCTAATTGCTTAAGGTTAGCTCTCCTTGTTATTTTTATTGAGAGATTCCCCTCTCCCAGAGGTATCCTATGCGGATCCCCTAATATCTAAAAGAGGTAACAAAACAAAGCAAACCCAGAATGACTGCAGTTAGGATGGCATTCTTTTGTGAGACCTTAGAAAAGCTATTCAGCCTTTGAGATCTGAGACTTCTTCATATACCTTTATGAGAATCAAGTAAAGTGAATTTTATAAATTGAAAATCTATAGATATTTCAATGTCAGTGGAAGATTCCGAGACATAATCTTTAAGGATTAAAGAAAAATGTTTTTCAGATACACAATTTCAGCTAGCATGAGAAGTAGCAATTCTTTAAGCCCCTTAAACCCTATGATTTTTGTTTTGTTTTTATTTTGTTTTTATTTTTTAAATAAATCTTTATTGTTCAGTTTATTACAGATGTTCCTCTCCCCCCCCATAGCTCCCCTCCACCTGATTTTCCACCCTACACCCCATGCCCTTATCCCCCACCACAGTCCTCATCCATAGGTGTAAGATTTTTGTCTAATCTCTTCCTGTACCCCTCACACCCCCTTTCCCCCAGAATTGTTAGTCCATTCCCTTTCTATGCCCCTAATTCTATTATATTCACCAGTTTATTCTGTTCATCGGACTTTTTATTCACTTGATTTTTAGATTCACTTGTTGATAGGTATGTATTTGTTATCACTTTGCTGTTCATAATTTTTATCTTTACCTTTTTCTTCTTCTTCCTCTTCTTAAAGAATACCCTTCAGCATTTCATATAATCCTGGTTTGGTGGTGAACTCCTTTAGCTTTTTCTTGTCTGTGAAGCTCTTTATCTGACCTTCAATTCTAAATGATAGCTTTGCTGGGTAGAGCACTCTTGGTTATAGGTTCTTGCTATTCATCACTTTAAATATTTCCTGCCACTCCCATCTGGCTTGCATAGTTTCTGTTGAGAAATCAGCTGACAGCCGTATGGATATTCCCTTGTAGGTAACCAACTGTTTTTCTCTTGCTGCTTTCAAGATTCTCTCTTTGTCTTTTGCCCTTAGCATTTTAATTATGATGTCTCTTGGTGTGGTCCTCTTTGGATTTCTTTTGTTTGGGGTTCTGGGTGCTTCCTGGACTTGTAAGCCCATTTCTTTCACCAGGGAGGGAAAGTTTTCAGTCATTATTTCTTCAAATAGGTTTTCAGTATCTTGCTCTCTCTCTTCTTCTGGCACTCCCATAATTCTGATGTTGGTACACTTGAAATTGTCCCAGAGGCTCGTTACACTACCTTTACATTTTTGGACTCTTTTTTTTGTTTGTTTTTATGGTTGGGTATTTTTTGCTTCCTCATATTTCAGATCTTTGATTTGATTCTTGGGGTCCTCTAGTCTGCTGTTGGATTTCTGTATATTATTCTGTATTTCAGACAGTGTATGCTTAATTTCTGACTGGTCCTTTTCCATTTTTTTGGCATTCTCATTAAGATCCTTGAAGGTCTCACTAAGTTTCTCAGAGGTCTCACTAAGTTTCTCTGCAATTTGTAGAAGATTCTTGAGTAACCTTACAAATGTGGTTTTGAACTCTATGTCCAGTCATTTGATTTCCTCCATTTCTTCTTTCATTTGTGACATGTTTCTTGGTCTCCACATTTTAGCTGCTTCCATGTTGATAGAGTGGCTTTGTGTGCTAGTTGTCCTTTAGGGCCCAGTAGCTCTGCCTCCCCAATCACCTGAGATGGACACTCTTGGTGCACCCCTTTGTGGGCTGGGTTCAGAGTCTTGTTATAGTTAAGCCTTGATTGCTATTGGTACACTGTGAGGAATTGACCTCCAAGCCAATTGACTGTAAGGATTAGCTGTGTCTATTAATGGAAGAACTTCTGTGCCGGAGACACCCCTATGGGGCAGGACTTGCTTCAGTGGGGCTTTGGTGCTCGCCAAGTCCTGCCTCTTGAGTGTGTCACTTATGTATGTGAGGAGTCGAAATCTGGTGTCATCTCACACTGACCTCTAGGAACACTGGTTCCTGGATCTCCAAGGAGATGCAAGTCAGCTAGTGTCTGAGGCCTCCTAGCAGGAGCAACAAGGAGATTTGCAGGTTTCTCCTCTTTGCTTGGAGTTTGGAAGTTTTGTAGTTGTCTAACCCAGTTGCAATTTGTTAGGTTAAGTTGCCAGAGGGCAGGCCATTCATGTACAAAAGCCGCCACACAGCTGAGTGGGTTTGTAAATTGGGCGGGGCGAGGTCTCATGGAGTCACTAGGCAAGGGCATGGCAAACAGCAATGGCTGCCAGTCAGACTTCTCTGCCTCATTCTATTCAGTGTCCCACGCCCTAGCGCAGTAAACAATGACTCCAGTGCGCAACTCTGAGAGAGAACCACCCTCCCTTTTCAACCTGATAGCAGACAGTCCAGTTTCTCCTTGTATGAGTCTGGGTCCCCAGAATCTTGCTGGAAACCAGAGTTCAGAGAGTTGGGAACTTGTAACTCCCTCCCAATTGAAAAACAAGAGCACAAGCCAGCCCGATTCTCGAGCGTCTCCTTACCTCTGCCTTTCTGAACCTCTGTCTGTCCTACCAGGTCTTAATGCACTTTTTTCTTTCCTTCTAGTTGCAGAACTTCCACTTCGCCAGCTTTCCCGTGGTTCTGGGGGATAGTCATTTTGTCTTTTAGTTGTAGTTTTGGTGTGGTTGCGAGAGACAGCACATATAGGCGTATACCTTATGCCGCCATCTTGGTTCTCCAAATCATATGATGTTTTAAGTATCTAGGCTTGCTGATTTGAAAGATTGCCCTGGGGTTTGGATTGTTCAGAGTATTTCTTTTCTTCCTTTTTTTTTTTTTTTTATTTTTTTTTTTTTTTCCTCTTTTATTTATTTATTTATTTAGGATGGAGGAAGGGCTAGCCATCTCCTTCCTCCTCCCAAATGGCCAGAAGGATCATGCTCCTTTGTGCGGATCTGGGAAGATGGGAGGTCAGGAGATACCCTGGAGAGGTGGTTCCTGGGTAGAGGATGAGGGAGTATCACTGTGCTTCAACCCTCAGGGCAGCGTCACTGTGACAGGAGACCCTGAAGTCTAAACCAGGGTCATGGAGGGCTCTGTGCTGAGCCCCACATCTTGGGAGAAGAGACGAGCCTGGCTCCGTCAGAGCCGTCACTGGCAGACCCAGGTCCTGGAAGAGGAGGCTGCAGCTGCCCTGCAGGATGTCCCAGATCCTGAGCCTTCCAGCCTGGATGATGTTTTCCAGGAAGGTAAGAAGCAGTCCGACTTCAAACAGACTTCCACGCTGTCTTTGGTAGGAAAAACGGGGCTATAGGCACAGACATGCAGTGTGGGTGGTGAGTCCCTCAGGGAGGCTCATTTTGACTGGCTTAAATAAGTTTAAAAGAAGGACGGTAAAGTAATACAACATACGAATTATGTGAAATGGAGGCAGGCATGAGATTAGGAAATAAGAAGAGGCACATTTTTTGCATCATCCTGAGAAGCTGCCTATAGGATATGAAGCCAGGGTTCTCTGTAAATGCTTTGGAGGGTTTTATTTTTGTGTGTGTAACAAGGTTATACAACCCAAATGCCTGGACTCTGGCCACAGCTCTGTCACCAACAAACGAGGTGACCCTTAACAAATCACTCACTGCTCTAAGACTTATTTGAATAATTTGAATAGCAACAGTACCTTTTCTATATGCCTCTCAGAGCTTCTTTAAGGTTCAAATGGAGATTACAGCCATAAGAGAGGAGAAAATATTATATAAATAAATCCATTCTTGTTTATTTAGTAGAAACACAATTGCAATAGTGTGCTCTTTTTGTTTTAATTGTTTTTTAAGGGGAAGGATCCACCCCTATTCCAAAACCTTGGGGAAAGAGAGCAGTGGGCTTGATATACTAGGCATTTTCCAGATTCCTGAAAGGAAAGGGACAGAGGGGCAGAGAAAAGAAATATTCATTTTTACACATGGCTCTATTCCTTGGAAAAAAATTTTTTTATGAGGCAAAAAATAATCATAATTTGACTTACATAAGGATAAACTTGAGAATGGGGTGAGTTGTAGGGAGGAGATCTGATTTCCTTCCGTTCTCACAGTGATCTGATGTCTGACTTTCCTAGGGAATCCAATCACTAAGATTGAGGACTGGCTGCAGGACTGTGGGTAAGTGCTGGAGATTCAGTGGAATGGAACACAGCTGATGGGTGGATATGCTAAATAGTTACTGGCCCACTCAGAAAACAGGAAAATGGGTTTGAATTGGGCCTAATAAGGGAAAGGGGGAGTAGAAGAGTTTGGAGTGAGTGTGGGCAACTTTGGGATGAAACTAATTTATGGTGGAGGTCTGGAAATATAGGCTGGATCTGGTTAAAAGCCAAGAATGATGGAAGTCTACAGCTTTGGGGAATGGCTGGGCTGAGTTCCAAATCACTGCTTTACTGCTTTTCCCTTAGACAGAAGGGTAACACTGTAACAAAAGAGGTTAGAAACCTAATTGTTCTTATGACCAGAGGCTGTCATTATGTTATTTCTACTGCAGGACATATGACAAGGGGCTAAGAGTTTACTCCAGTCATTCAAAGCAGTAAAGAATGAGAGCAAGTACTTCAAGGTTTGATTCCTGGGCATGGCCTCTGGTTTGATGCCTCTCTCTCTAAAATCAATAAAAATATTTTTAAAATACACTTTAAAATATGAGACCCCCACACTCATCAGCCCGTACCATTTTAGGCTCAGTCTTCCCAGAAACAGAAAGGAAGCTTCTGTGACCTACTTAAGCCTGATCACTTGTGTGATAATGAATTCTCAGAATGTATAACTCCTACCTGCTCATTATTTCCTCTCCAGGAATGGTTCAAGTTTTATGTAGCCATTAATCTAAACTCATCTATTAACATATTCAAAAACCCATCCTTGTTTATTTGGTAGAAAATAGATAGCACTGAATAACCCAATGTTGTTTATTTCAACTATGACCCAGAAATTAATGCCAAGAAGGATTTGTTTTGTGTTTTTGTTGTTTACAAAATGTATCATCTTCATAGTCCTAACCTGGTTCACAATTCATGACTTCAAAGTCAATGAAAGGCAATGAAAATATAAAGAAGCAAAGTGAATGTAGGGATGAGGACATTTGCAAATTTTGGTGTGTCCTAAGATTTAAAATGCTTCACCAGGCTCTTGCTGATTTGTTTCAGTGGATAGAGTATCAGCCTGCAGACTGAAGGGTCGCAGGTTTGATTCTGGTCAAGAGCACATGCCCAGGTTGTGGTTCGATCCCCAGTTTGGGACATGCAGAGGCAGTCAATCAATGATTCTCTCACATCGTTGATGTTTCTCTCTCCCCACTTCCTTCCTCTCTGAAATCAATAAAAATGTATTTTTAAAAAATAACTACTATTATTTTATCAATTCACATAAACAATTATTAATTATGTATTTGCTGTCTGATTGTCTAAGAGATCTAGAGGGATGCCAAATAGTTTAAAATGTGCTACTTGGCTTCAAACACACTTTATTTTACTTGAAAAAGAATGAACTCACAGAATACAAGGTTGTAAACTTCAGAAATCACCTTTTCC
The DNA here is from genome assembly GCA_011751065.1 of Lasiurus cinereus. NCBI lineage: Eukaryota > Metazoa > Chordata > Mammalia > Chiroptera > Vespertilionidae > Lasiurus > Lasiurus cinereus. Next base: position 648,777 of record JAAGEH010000311.1, read on the forward strand.
AACCTGTATTCTACAAAGATAAACCCTGATACAAAACATATGCTAAAATGTATCCTGGTAGTGGAAAGACTCCAAGATTGGAGCCTTTTTTTTTTTCCTTTTTTTTTTTTTTGCTAATTGTCTGTAAACAACTGTAAGCAAACAACTGAAATTTTTTCTATCTCAGTTTCCTCACCTATAAAGTGGAGAACTAGAATAATAATTTCAAAAGTTTCAATAATTTCAAAAGTTGTCAAAAATTTAAATGACATGATGTATATACAAGAGCAGTATGCTCTGTAGTAATATGTGAATGGCAAGATTTCTAAAGTAGGAGATTTATGCTACTTTAAAATTTCACAAAATAAGTTTGTCTATCATCTGTCTATCTATCTATCTATCCATCCATCTCTTTATCAGAAAAGTATGTCCAGATGTGATTATCTCCACGATAGGGGTTACCTCAAGGAAGGAAGAAAGTAGGAAGGAATGGGGAATAAAATGAGACTAATTATATCTTTAACATTTTATTTATTTTTTATTAACAGAGACATGAAGCAAATATGACAAAATGTTTACATGTGTGAAAATAGGTTGGCGGATGCAAGGGTATCTGTCACATTTTCTTTACTTTTCTGTGTGCTGAAAAAAAATTCAATATTTAAACTTCAAAAAGGCCATAAGAAAGTCTATTATTAACATGCTTACATTTTCTTTGGAAAAGGAATTATTAGGTTCATAAAACATTTTCAATATTCTGAATTTTCTAATCCTCTCAAATAAGTATATAATATTTTTAATTATATGAGAAAATCTGAAAAATTAAAGGATGATGATTTATGCCAGTGAGGCAGTATTTGATTTTGATAATAGACAATAAAGAAGATGGGAGGACAAAATCTACAGCCAACTTATAAAACTTAATAAAAGGAAGATAAACGATCCAATAAAAAAATGGGCAATGGACCTAAATAGAATCTTTTTGAAAGATGACAGAAGGAAGGCTAAGAGACACATGAAAACATGTTCAAAGTCACTAGTCATCCGAGAGATGCAAATCAAAACGACAATGCGATACCATCTTACACCAGTCAGAATGGCAATCATCAACAAATCAACAAACGACAAGTGTTGGTGAGGATGCGGAGAAAAAGGAACCCTTGTGCACCGTTGGTGGGAATGCAGACTGGTGCAGCCACTGTGGAGAACAGTATGGAGTTTCCTCAAAAAACTAAAAATGGATCTCCCATTTGACCCTGTAATCTCACTCTTAAGAATTTATCCTAAGAAATCACAAACACCAATCAGAAAGGATTTATGCACCCCTATGTTCATAGCAGCACAATTTACAATAGCCACAATTTGGAAACAGCCTAGGTGCCCGTCAGCAGATGAGTGGATCAGAAAACTGTGGTACATCTACACAATGGAATTCTATGCTGCCATTAAAAAGAAGGAATTCTTACCATTTGCAGCAACCTGGTTGGAACTGGAGAGCCTTATGCTTAGTGAAATAAGCCAGTCAATGAAGGAGTAGCATCACATGATCTCACTCATTTGTGGATAATAAAGAACATTGTAAACTGATGAACAAAAGGATAGATACAGAGGCAGTAAAGCTTCAAAAAGACTGTGAAATTACAGCAGAAAGATTAAAGTTAGGTGAGATAGATAAGAGATCAATCAAAGAACTTTTATGCATGCATATAAGCATAACCAATGAACATAGACACTAGGGGGTTGGGTTATGTATAAAAAATTAATAAAAATAAATAATAAATAATAAATAATAAATAAATAAATAAATAAATAAATAAATAAATAAATAAATAAAAGAAGATGGGAGAAAATGTATTCTAAATATGACCTTCTGAGTTACCACCCTCCTGACTATTAGGCTGCCAAGGCCACAGAGGAAAGAAGATGGACAAGAAACCCCCATTCACTGGTTATCTGTACACTCTGGGAGGCACTTTGCAAATTTTATTTCAAGACCATATAGTTTCCATCTTCTTTTCAATGCCAAACACCCTCTGGTAGCAAGAGGGCTTTGTTTTATGACAAGTTTTCCAAAAAAGACCACCATCTTCCTTGGTAATCTAGTGTCTATTGGAGTAATCGAATCTAGTAGCAGACCTTTCTGCTGCAGGTTTAGATTGTATATGTCTTTACAAACTATGCCTCTCTTTTTTCTTTCTCTTCTTAGGCTCTCAGGAGATTTTCTAGAACATGAATGTGTTACTTGTAATCATCAGAGGTGGGATCAGAAGCCCCAAAATCATATATGGACTTCAGTTTAAAATCTCTGCAAACTTAATCTATGGAAATTGCTGAGAGTAGCTAAAAATAGCCGCTTGCTTCTTCTCATAATCCAATCCACCTCTTTATTAATTAGGTATATAGGAGAACAGTACTTTGGCTCTTGTACTTCAGACTTGAAATGACGCTAAGGAACCTTTCAATAAAAAGGTGGAGAGATGCAGTTATGGATCTAGTCCCCAATCATTGGTATAATGTCTTAAGCAATAATCCATGAAAGGCCTGGGATTTAGGTAATGAATATGATATTTCAAATTAACATGCTCAGTGAGAAGGCACAATAAATCCAGGCCCACATCCATATGTCTGTGGTAGATCCCACATACACATAGAAAAACCTACTATCAGATCTAGAGACAGAGAAGCATTGACAGACCATCAAACCTCAAAAGAAAGGCAAGTAAAGGTGTGGGGAGAGGGTAGAGATCAACCAAAGGGCTTATTGCTGGAAACCAATTCCAGCATGTAATAATTACAAGAGTTTCATCAAAAGGTTGGTGAAGCTTGGTGGACTCAACAATGGCTGAGCCACATATGTAGTTTACTTGTTGGAAATGGCTATCCGGCACTTCCCTCAAACCTGAATAGTATAATAGTTTGTTGCCAGATCACTCAGGGCTTCCTGTTGGCCAAACACCTAAACAACTGTAGGCTGTTCCCCAAACTGACAATACTTCTGTATACCCTTTGAAACCTTACCCTTTGAAGTGTATTATCTCAACCTTGCCTTGGGACAAATTGTGTTAAATAAATAACATGAGGGTCCTTAGACAAGGGTGAGTCTTTCAGCTCCTTTAACTGAAGATCTTCTGATCCCCAATGCCTTTCAAAACTATCTTTCATCTCCAGACTCTTTAATCATCTACACATAGCCCCTTTCTCCAGAACACTGAACCCTTTGTAAGGCTGGGAAAAGAACCCCAGCATTTATATGCATCCATATAACCACAACCAATGGACACAGACACAAGAGGGATGAAGTCATTTGGAGTGGGGGTCACGACGATGGGGGAAAAAGGAGGCATATGTAATACTTTAATCAATAAAGAATAAAAAATGAAAAAAAAAACTATTTTCATCCTGGGCCAGTCCTTATATAAAGAATATGGACATGTCTGCCAGTGTATAACTAGAAAAGAGAAATATAGGGTGAACACCCAACAAACACTTGTATCTAATGAATAATAACAAATTTTCCTTTGGACAGACTAGAAATTTTATCAGTGGTATTTTTAATGTGAATCTTATTGAAGTGTAGCATATATATTAGTAGCATTTCTTTTTCTAATGTAAATTGTAGTACAAATTAATGCCTATACATTTCAGTTATGCTAGATAAGTAGATCTAGATATCCACTATACAACAAAGTGCTTATAGTTAATAATATGGTATTGTGCACTTCAAAATTTATTAAGAGAGCAGATCTCAAGTTGTGTTCTTGCTTCAAAAAAAAACACAAAGGGAAAGAAGGAATATGCCTGGGATATGTCTGCTACCTTGATTGGTGATGGTATCACAGGTGTTTGCTTATGTCCAAACTCATCACATTGTATATATCAAATATGTGCAATTCTTTGTATATTAATTATATCTCAATAAAGCTTTTAAAATAATGATCTACATTATACTGAAGTATAAACTACTGAAAAATAAACAAGTATTAAATAGAGAGCTCAAGGAATTTTCTCAAAGGGAATACACCCATAAAACATGCAGTGAGACATTAACAGCACTCCAGAAGCTCCTTTCGGTCCCCTTCCACTCATACCTTGCTTCCAAGGTACTAGTAGCCTGACTATGGCATCATAGATAAGTTTTGCAGTTTTTTAACTTTATATACATAGAATCATATAACATATACTGTTTTGTGTGTATTTCCTTTGTTCAGCATTATGTTTGTGATGTTCATCCACATTTTGCAAGTAGCAATAGGTCATACTTTTTATTGTTGCATAGCATTAAATTGTTTATTTATCCTACAATTTACCTATTTTATCATAATTAGTGATTTGTGTCTTTCATTTGTGGGTTATTGTGAAAATCATTTCTTCTGGTGAACATATTCAGGTATTTCCATTGAATATACGTATGCCCAAAAGTGCAACAGTAGTGTTATAATAGTAGTTATAATAATAGTTAGTTTTAATAGCTGCATTACTGTGTAGCTACAGCACAAACATTCAATGCAATAGTAAATCTCAGTATTCTAGTACTTGACTATATTGATTATTTTTATACCTATGTTTCTCCCTCTCTCTATTTCTTCTTATTATTACAGCAATCCCTTTAGCATTTCTTACAATGCTGGCTTGGGTTTAGCCTCTTTTTGTCTGAGAAGCTCTTTATTTCTCCATCTATTTTGAATGATAGCCTTGTTGGATATCATTATCTTGGTTTCAGATCCTTGCTTTCCATTACTTGAATACTTCAAGCCATTTCATTCTGGCCTGTAGAGTCCCTGATGAGAAATCATCTGACAGCCCTATTGGAGTTCCTTTGTAGGTAACAAATTGCTTTTCTCTCGCTGCTTTAAGATTCTCTCTTTGTCTTTAACTTTTTGTATTTTAATTATGATGTGTCAGGGTGTGGGTTTGCTTGTTCTCCTTGTTGGGACTCTGTGCTTCCTGAACTTGTATAACTTTTTTACTTCATCAGGTTAGGGGAGTTTTCTGTCATGATTTCTTCAAACAGGTTCTCTAATCCTCATTTACCTTCTCCACCTTCTGGCACTCCTATGATGCAATATTATTATGTTTCATATTGCCCCACAGCTCCCGTAAGCTGTCCTCATATTTTTTTAATTGTTTTTTTCTTTTTGGTTTTCTGATTGAATGATATTTTCTACCCTGTCTTCTAATTCACTGATCCAGTCCTTGGCTTCCCCTAATCTGTGAATTCCATCCAATATCTTCTTTATCAGTGCTATGTCATTCTTTATTCCTGACTGGTCATTTTTTCATAGTTTCTAAGTCTTTTCTTATGCTGTTGAGCATCCTTAGAATCATTGTTCTGAGCTCTATATCTGATAAATTTCTTATCTCCATTTCATTAAGCTCTTCTTCTGGAGAATTCTGTTGTTCTTTCACTTGGAGTTTATTTGATATTTTGGCTGCCTGTTTGGGTTTGTGTCTGTGTATTAGGTAGATCTGCTATGACTCTGAGACTTTAGTGTAGGACAATATCAGATACTGTTCATAACTGGCAGGACTGGGCCTGTTTGGGTTCTTCTTACCAAAGGCCAGACACTCTTTGTAATTGGCCTCTAGTGCAGGACAATGTCAGGCACTGTTTGTGACTAGCACTGAGGACTATTTGGAGCTATCAGCAATCCACAGCTTGTGGCTTCCTCTGCTAGGGATGGGTACCTTGGAATGGACCAAGATGTGCACCAAAATCTGCCTTTCCTAGCCCCAGATTCAGAAAGAGGTCAGGCAAAGACTCAAAGCCTCCAGACTGCCTCTTCCTGCAGTCTGATTGTTTTTTCATAGTTTTAATGTTCCTCAGACTATAGAACACAGCAAGGCATAGACTCCACAAAATGGGATGAGAGGTTTTCCAACAAGATAGGTCAATTGCTCCAAAAGCTTCCTGGTTGGTAAAGCTCAGTCTAAGAAATATGTCTTCTACATTATGTGGAATGACTCAGCACAGAAAGCTGGAGTAGCTGCCTTCAGAGCTCCTCACACAGTTCTAGTCCACTCTGCCCTTCCTCTGCTGGAGCCCAGGATGAGTGGCTGCACATGAAATTTTGTGCATTGGCCCTTTAATAGTGTGCCTGCATTTCCAGCTGTCTCTGGCTGGCAGATAGCAACCCTTCTCCCTTTCACAACCAGATGTTATGTGTGTACCTTTCTCAGTTCTGGTGCACTGAGCTGGGGAACACAGCTTGGGGTTTAGACCCCAGAATTTGCAAAGAGAACACCCCACAGCTGAGCTATCCCTCTGGAATTTCATCTGCCATCTGTGGGAGCCTGGCCATCCCTCTTGCCCCTCCACACTTCCTACCAATCTGTATGTGGTCTCCACCTCCCATCCTTGACTATCCAGATTCTCTCCTGCTAGTCTTCAGTTGATTATTCAGAATGGTTTTTCTTTATTTTAGTTGTAATTCTAATTTGGTCCTGGAAATTCCAGCGATCCAGAAAAATCTCAGGCTATTGGAGCATCATTTCATGAAATGTTTAATAATAGCAATGTGTATAATTGCAATTTGGTCCTGGGAAAATGTCAGTGTAGCTTCCACTTAATCTGCCACCATTTTGAAACCTCCTATACTACTTATCATAGTGTTTTAGTAATAATTATAAATATTTACTTGTACTAATATTTGTAATATTACATATACAACATATTTTAATATTATATTAAAATATATTAATGTAACCCTAGCCAGTGTTACTTAGTGGTTAGAGTGTTGGCTCGTAGACTGAAGGGTCATGGGCTTGATTCCTATCAAGGAAATATACCTCAGTTGCAGGCTGGATCCCTAACCCTGATCGGAGAGCATGTGTGAGGCAACCAATCAATGTGTCTCTCTCACATTGATGTTTTTCTCTATGTATTTGTCCTCCTCCCTTTCACTCTTTCTAAAAAAAACAAATCAGTAGAAAAAATATTTTCAGATGAGGATTAATAACAACAAATATAATATATATGTAATAATGTTATATGTATACTAAAATAATGGTTTGTATATAATATTACATATTAGAAAGAAAAGTATATATTTATAGTTCAAGTTATAGTATTAGAGGTACCTATTCTCAATTAGCTTTAGTATATCACTTCACATTCTAGATCATATCTTAATGAACTGGTTTTTTCATAGAAACATATAAAAATACAGAATTTGAAAAATGGGGTTGATTTTTTTTCACTATTAAAAGCAAAGTAACAGTAAATATACATAATGATTTATTTTATAAAATTTTAAACACAACTGCCCAAACCAGTTTGGCTATAGAACACAGCAAGGCATAGACTCCACATAAAGTGTCGGCCTGCAAACTGAAGGGTCCCAGGTTCGATTCCTGTCAATGGTATGTACTTTGGTTGTGGGCACATCCCCAGGAGGCGGTGTGCAGGAGGCAGCTGAATCGATGTCTCTCTCTCGTCAATGTTTCTAACTTTCTATCTCTCTCCCTTCTTCTCTGTAAAAAAAAAAAATCAATAAAATATATTTTTTAATAAAAATTTAAACACAACTAATTTACAGATGTTCAATTAGTAAACCCATCGCCATTACTAAGCTTTTCATGAAGTGATGCTTCAATAGCTTTAGATTTCTTTGGATCGCTGAAAACTGATCAAGGAGAAGCCTCAGCTAAGACCACTCCAATAGAATGGGTGCACTCCAGTCCATTTCCCTGATAACTCACTTTAGCAGGCCTTCTCTGCTCCAGCCTCCATATGAGATTACATTCAAAGCATCATGTGCAACTTCCATTTTAAAACTCCCTGGAAAGCAAACTCTATAAAACTCACAACACATCAGTGCTTGAAATTGGCTTAGAAAATAATAATATCTAGGCATCCAATCCTCTGTGTGATGTTTGAAAACATAACAGTAGTAATGAGCCAGGACTGCAATCCAGGTACTCTGGTCCCAGTTCAAAGTTTTTTTCACAGGATACTTCACTCACCGGTTTTAGACAGAGAATTTCTTCCTTGTTTATAAAACTGAGTTGTTTCTCACTAACATTTATGCTGATTTCCATCTGTCTTTCTTTTGCAGATGGTAAATGTTTGATAAGCTCATATCTCAAAATGTAAAAATATAATCTCTAACCAAGAGGCAGTTTCTGCTGCTTCCTGAAAAACATGATATTTTGCAAGAATATGACTCAGAAAGAAGAAAGGGGTGTGTGAGTAGATAAGATGACCTCCTAAAAAAATATTTTAATGTCTATATTTGCTTTGTGGTGTGGAAATTATGCACACAAGTCCCTGTTTCTATAAATGTAATTATCCAGTTTTGCTTCTATATTTCTTACCTAGGAACTTACCTGGAGAATTGTTGCTAAGATAACATTAGACAATGTGGTCAATACAGTGGTAGCACTGCAGTTCCAGCTTCTCCTGACCACCTCCATGAATTAGTCAAATAACCACTCTCTCTTGTTTTCTTCAACATAAAATCAATTTAAATTCTACTGACTCTCATCAGAAAATTATGTGAATCTGTGGCACATATCTGAATGCAAAATGTAGTGATTTTAACCTATAAAATTATTTTTGGTTTTTAGCTACTCTGAAGAAGGGTTTTTTGAGGAAGCCGGACAGTCTATCTACAATGGTGAGTAAAGACTCTGTTCTTTCTCCTATTGTTCTTCTACCTGGATAGTGATATGGCTGTATGTGTTTATGTGTCTGAGTGTAAACCTCTGTGCACTTACTATTTGGCAGAGAATTGTGTATGTGAGTATATGACGTAGGGGACAGGTTAATTATAGATGAAGTCTGTGTGATTCTGAGTCAAAATATGAGTATCATTTTTGAGGTAGTATATGTATATACAGCTTGGGATAGTTTTGCAAATATGTAGATGTCTGATGTGACTGTGTGGCGGGAGTGGGGGATATATGTGGGGGTGTCTAAGACTGATTTTCTGTGACCTTTGCCTTATTGTTTGACAGGGTGCCCCAGCCAGGGAACCAGCTTTGAAGATGACTTAACCCTTGGAGCAGAGGGTGAGTAGCACAGCTTTCTAAGGCTGAGATTGAATAAGAGACTACAGACTGGATTAATTAAGGATAGGATGGAAGGGAATAACTGCAGAATGAAGCATAGGGAAAGAACAATCTCAATAGCATCTAATGTGAAACTCAGAAAGCATCATATGCCCAAAAATACTTCTGCACCAACCTATTAGGATGTCTATTGGTCCACCATTGGAGCTTTCCTTTGGACCCTGGAAAGACAACATATAAAATCTTGATAACATTGGCTGCCCAGACATCTTTGAAATGGTTTTCTGTGTAGGAAATGCAGTTCTGCCTCAGTATTGGGTGTGAGAGAGACAGCATTGCAGGAAGATAAAGGCTTAAGTAAAAGATGGAGGTATAGCAACCTAGTACCGTCTCCAGGGATCTGAAGAGATTCAGATGGTGTGATAGAAAGTCTAGCCTGGAGAGCTGAATGACTCTATGTTTCGTGTGACAGAGGAACTCTGTCTAGAAATCAGTCATGGTTCAGAGGCTCGGGGCCGATTTTTCTCTGCCATATTAGTCCACCTTCCAGGCCTGTGTTTGATAGTCTTTAGATAAACCCGTAAAGAGTGGAAGTCATGGGGTAGTAGCAGAGATGTACAGAAAGGGACTAAGTTTTAAGTTCAGAGGAGCAGATTCAGTGATTTTTATTTTTCCTTCTGATGTTCTCTTTGCCTTTCTGTTCTTTGTCCAGCCACACTAATGGCCGCTAATGGCAAACTCTTCACCAGGTAAGTATAAGGTCAGCCATAGTTACTGAATTGGGGTAAGTGTCATAGTAAAAAAAAATTAAAACAAAAAGCTAAAAATTTACAATAGAGTGAAATTTCCCAATCAGGAATGAAGACATAGACTGAATTTTCACAGTATGTAGTTCAAAGGTACCCAGAAGGGAGTGGCTATGCCCAGCAGGGTTGTCTTGCAGCCAGGGTACAAACTGCTTACAAGATTAGTATGATGTCATCTCTGATTCCCACAGGAATTTCCTGGAGACAGCCCGGCCCTGCCAGCTACTAGATCTTGGCTGCAGTTTGGCTTCCAGCAGCATGACTGGTGGGACCAACAAGACTAGTTCAAGGTAGGTACCAAGTTTGTCAGGGGTAAAAGGATAGGGAAAATGAGAAGCAGAAAAGTATGGAACTGAGAACCATTGCCCATTTTTTCTGACATATCTTTCTGGAGCTTTTGTGCAGCCAAATACTTGAGAAGTTTGACCATATTTGCTTCAAAAAGAGTGAGGAATGCAGAGGAATCTACTGATCAAAGTTGAATGCTATGTGTGAAATAAGAGATGTGTTTCCATTGAACGTTATACCACAGGAGATGTAATACTGGTATCATCACAGTTCCTGGACTTATTATTCCTAAGTGTTCAGTAAAAAATGTATTGATTAACTGACTGATTTATTGATTGAATGAAGCAATAAAATATTGATTCATTCAGGCAGATTTATATCCCCTAATGCAAGGTAATCAATGACTATATGAAATTTTAAAAGATGAAGAAGACAAAGAGCTTGCCCCCATAGTTCAGCAATCCAATAGAGTGAACAAAATAACATGCAAATACCTTTAGAACATGATGAAAAGTGATGGAAACTAGTGAGGTATAATTAAAAGTGGGAATTTCAAGTCAAAGTTTTTGTTTTATTTTATGTTTTTTAAAATTGATTTCAGAGAGAGGGAAGAAGAGGAAGAGAGAGATAGAAACATCAATGATGGGAGAGAATCATGCGTCAGCTGCCTCGTGCATGCCCCCGACTGGGGATTGAGCCTAAACCCAGGGATGTGCTCTGATCATAACTATGTTTAGTGACTTGTCCTTACAGAGCCCTCGCCCTGGCCACACTCCAATTCAATTAAATCAGCATCTCTTGAGATAAGACTTAGACATCTTCATATTTTAAAGCCCCTTGAAAGTGATTCTAATATGCAGCCTTGGTTAAGAATCAATACTCAGAACTTAGGCCCACAATTCAGATAAAGAAACTTGGGACCATGGAAATAAAATCAGCACTTAGGTAACAAACATAATAGTAAAGCCAGGGATTCCAATTATCCAGCCACTAATTAAACAAGATGCTACCTATTTGGATCAAAAAGCCCAACATCTTTTCTGAAGAGAGTGAAAATGTTTATTCAAAGTCTCAAATAACCCACAGCCCTCCCACCCATATTGTTGTTTGGGATGCATAGTTATTGAGCTCTGTGTCACCCAGCCTGGTGGAACACAGATTTGAATACAGATACATGTTGGTGTCATGAAGAGAGAATACTTGATCTTCTGTAATGCTGGGCTTCTGAACTGAAAATAGAGCTACAAAGGGGTCTACCTTTCCAAATCAGGTTTTTGAACATACCTACACAGTTAGTCCTGAGATAAAGTTGTTTTGTTCAATGCTGTTTTGTTACAACATTGATGAGATGACATAGGAACTTAACAATTGTTTTTAAAAATTAGCTTATGGTAAATTTGATTTCACTATATGTTGTTTTGCTTAAAGTCACAGAACCTATCGATGGCATTCAGTGAGGACCTATCATATTGAAAATTCTTTACCCTAAAAGTGATAATAAAATGAGTATTATGTTCCTTACACATACATTCTCTAATTGTCCCACACCACCACTAAGGGTAAACTGGGTGGCAAGTTGCAAAGCACTTGGCAAAAGCCAGCTATGTCATAGGTGCAAGTGGGAACTGACTGGTTAGTAACACAACCACAGATTTCTTTGTATCTGTACTTACTTAGATCATTCAAATCCTCTCATAGTAAATTTTCATTCACCTGTAATCAGTTATTCAAAGTCCTATGATAGAATTTCATTCAAGTTTTAAACCAGAGCTGTATTGTAATACCCATGTTTCAGACAGAAAATTTACATTCAGAGAAATAAAAGTTTTTCTCAAAGTCAAAGTTTTGGGATTAACCTGTGTCTCAAAATTGCCCCTACTTACCCAAATTCCCTTTTTTCAGCATCTCTGAGATTCTGGACAAGGTGCAGGAAGATGCAGAAGATGTCCTCTTTAGTCTGGGTTTTGGTCAGGAGGCCCACAAAGACACTTCTCGGATCCCTGCCCGATTTTTCACCAACCTTTCCCAGGCCAGAGGCATTGATTTCCAGCTCTTCTTGAAGGCCCAGGTGCAGAGGATTGAGATGGAGGACCCATGCCTCATGCTGGCCAGTGAGTGTTCCCACAGATCCATGCTCCACTTTTTCCTGAACCTCCAGGCAGGGATCAATGGATCCAAATCCTACTTTCTCTCGATTAGCTTCATTTGATCCTTTGTCTCTTGTGTTTATTTCCCCTTATATTGTCTTCAGTGAGGATGGATAACATTGACATCTTCTTCTCATAGGTTTTTCCTCCAGAGAAAGAATGGCTCAGGGATATTTATTTTAAACAAGCACACAGATGATTCTTATGCAATCCTTAGATCACATCTAAGGAAACAATAATTTAAGTTATACTAGCACTGATTTCATACTAAGGAAAGATATGTGAAGGCTTTTCTACTGTGATGAGATATAAAAGATTTTATTTAATTCTATATAGTAGGATATATTTCAAATTACATTCTGATATACCAAAAACAAGATGGTGTTTCTGACAGTGTTGTTTCAGATTCTTTGTATCAGATTCAACTTAGAAGTTTAGTAAAACTAGACTACTGAGCAAGTGAAACAAGAATTTTGAGTGGGACTTTTTTCACACCTTAGAGGATTCTTTGTCACACTCCTTTGAGGATAGTTCGTTGAATTTTTTATATGTATTAGGTACATAATTATGTGTTAAATTCTGGAATAGCAATAGCTAGACAAGAAGAATATGACTCTTGCCTTCAGGAAGGTTACAATTTAATGCAGTGGTTCTCAACCTTCCTAAGGCCGCGACCCTTGCATACAGTTCCTCATGTGGTGGTGACCCCCAACCATGAAATTTTGCTACTGTTATGCATCGTGATGTAAGTATCTGCATTTTCCGATGGTCTTGGTGACCCCTGTGAAAGGGTCCTTCGATCCCCAAAGGGGTCGCGACCCACAGGTTGAGAACCGCTGGTTTAATGGGTTTATGGTTTATCACAGTGCTTTTCAAACATGATGTGCACATGAATTACCAGAGGGTATTGTTAAAATGTATGGAATGCTGTCAGATTATGCATTCCAAGTTACCAAGCAATGCTAATGCTTCTGGACTACTGACCACATTTTGTGAAGCAAAGGTCTAATAGAAATGATAGAGTTCATCTAAATTTCTCTACTCCAGTTCACTGCCTAGTCATTGCTACCCCTCAAATTTGTTGCTTTCTATAACCCTAAAGTTTTGTTACTAAAAAAAAATAAAAATGTTGATTTTGTAACATTATTTTTTGTTTCTAAAGCAAACGTAGTGCTAAATGTCATTCTTTAGAAAATACTGACAACAGAAAGATATGCTAACTCAAGATACAGAAATGTTTCTCATACCATATAGAATTAATTTTTGGACTAATGTAAAATAGTTACTTGGTGTGGGAAGTCAAGAAATCAGGAAAGTGGAAAGACACTTGACTTTGGGTAGTGAACACATAATACAATATACAGATGATGTATTATAGAATTGTATACTTAAAATCTTGGTAATTTTATTAATCCATGTCACACAAAAAAATTTCAATAAAAATTAAAGAAAAATCAAGAAAGTCAAGAAAGGGGAATCTGAGTGTCAAAAATCTAAATAGGAGAAATGCTAGTGGGAAATTGATGCCTTCTTTCTGGATTTTAAGTTTAGGAAGGCTATTGAAGGGGGAAATTCAATAAATAATTTGCTAATAGCCTCCCAGACTCACTGTTTTCAACCCTTGTACCCAGGCAGATTTAAGCAGGTGCAAACACTGGCTGTCACTGCTGATGCCTTCTTCTGTCTCTACTCCTATGTGTCTAAGACACCTGTCCAAAAGTTCACACCATCCCACATGTTCTGGAATTGCAACCCAACTGATGTGCCATCCATCAAGATTTTGGCCCCAGAACCTGAACCTCACTCACCCAGAGATCGCCTCCGGAAAGCCATCTCCAAAATGTGCCTATATACGTGCCCCCGTGTTCAGTTATCACCACCCCACAACACCTCCAAAAGGAACAGTTTGGACCAAGTGGTGTGGGAAGTGATGGACAGAGTGAGAGGAGAGAAGCTAATTCTTCAGCAAGACCCTGAGTTTGGACCAAGCTCACAGGAAGGTCCTGTGCCCCCCATCAGGGGTACAATGCTGCCTACTTCTTCTTGTTCATGTGTCCTCTGCCCTAAAGAGGAAACACAGCAGGGGTTGTCCACAGTGTGTGAACCATTGCAAACTCTGCATTCTAACCCCAAGATACCCTGTTGCACACATCTACAGTGGAGAACAGACCCTGCACAGGTAAAGAGAGAGTTGTGGGGTCTACAGGCCACCAATAGAGAAGTCTACTTGGTCAAGGATGATACTTTCTGGAAAAGGAAGAGCAGAGCAAGAAAGAGCCTGTTTCAGAAGAATCCCACTGTCAGGAAGGTTAACTCATTGGATTTGTCCATCGTCCAACAGAAATGGAGGCAGAGCCAAGAGAGACCAGAACTACGGCGATCTCTAACCCATCAGCTGCAGGACAATTTTGACTTGGAGGAGGTGAGTAGATTGGAGATGAGGAAGAGCCTAGCAAAGAAAGGCTTGGAATACTTGTCCTTGGGTAAATGAAATTCAGGCTTCCTGTCCTTATCAGATATACCAGTTCTTGAATTATACTCCAAGACCTTTGGGAATGAGTTAATATAGGAGAAAAAGAAATAGGTCCAGTTTCTTATGAGTATTCAGATTTCCAGAACTGCTTTTCTCATTCCTCATCTTATCAAAACTTCCTGAAGTTTCTCATCAAGCACTCTTGTGGGATCCACACAAGAGCAGAGGTCAGTTATACACTAAGCTAAACACTATTAAATAAAATATTTTATCTTCTACCTTTACGAATATGTAACCATAAAGACCTGGAAGTCCAGGTTCAAATCTAGAATTCTCAGACTCTTAGGACTTCTATACTGGCACATGGCAATGTGAGCAAAACCACTCTCCAGCCCCTGGCTGTTCTATCATCCAGTGCCAAGATTTGTCCTGAACCATCAGGGATTTTATACACACCTCTGTGAATATCCAAGTCTGCAAATCCAAATGCCTCATACCCGCTATTTCCACAAACAGCCATTCATTGACCATCCCTCAGACTCAGGAGTGTATATATTAATAGAGAAGATGGCTGTTGAGAGGACAGATACCAGGCAAAACCAGTGCAGTTCACTGAAGCAGGCTTGGGCCATTTGAACAGTATATTTGAGATTCTGGGTAACTGATATATGGTCTAGAAGGAATAGTGTAGGATCCAAATGAGCACATCCCCTAAGTCTGCCAACTCTTTACTCCATGGACTCTCAAACACTCAGGATTCATCTTGCCTAGGTCTATAGTTGTGCCACCAAATGCAAAGATTTCTTGGAAAAGCTCTCAAGTCTTTGTTACAATGAGAAGCTGTGATGATTCAAAATATCATTTGCATGTATGTCACCTCTCCCTGAATGTAGAGCACAACTTCAGCTCCTGCCTTCCTCACTACCAGGCTCTGCCAAAGAAGAAGAGACCAAGTCTCTCAAGCACACTCAGCCTCCTTCCCCTACAGCTGCCTGACATCCTGCACCTTTCCCCACCAGTGGCTCTGACTAGCTCTGCTGGGATCTTGGTTACAGGTGCAAAGCAACAGTGAGGACGATGAGGAGACACACTGGGCCAGCAGGCGCACACCTGCTCACCTCTACCATCCTTTTGTTGGTGAAGACTCAAGAAGTAAGGCTCTCTCTCTCTCTCTCTCTCTCTCTCTCTCTCTCTCTCTCACTCTCCCTCCCTCCCTTTATCCCTCCCTCCCCCCTCTCTCATTCTCCAAACTGGCTGCATATCATAATCACATGAAAATATTTTTTTAATATTCACAATGAAGAGTCCCACATCCTGAAATCCTGATTTTATTGGGATGGCATGGAAACCAGTGGCTTATATTTTGTTTTTAGGCTCCTAAGGCAATTCTATTATGGGTAGATAAATACTTCTCTAGATCCGTGCTTCTCAGACATTAGCATTAGAGTCATCCAGAGGATTTGTTAAAATATAGATGGCTGGGCCCCAATTCCCAGAGTTTCTGATTAAATAGGTCTAGACAGGGCCTGAAAATAGGCATTTCTAACAAGTTCCCAGGTAATGCTGATGCTGCTGGTCTGACGATCGCAGTCTGAGAACTGCTGTTCTGGGAGAAATCCTATATAACCTTAATATTAAAAAATGTAGTCTGCAGGCCAGCAGCATTAACATCACTTGAAATTTTGTTAGAAATTTAGAATCCCAGCCCCGATCTGATGAATCACCATTATATCAAGGTCTTTAGTGAGTCTTTTGCACATCGGAGTTTGAAAAGCATTGTAGAAGTTTTGTAACAAGTGAGGAACGATCATGCCAGCACCTACTTTTTTAGCTCCTTCTTAATCAGCCCACATCATAGGACTTAGGGAAGACTCCTCTGTGTATCTCATAGCTTTGTTCATTTAGGCTCTGAGTTCCTTTCTGCAACAAGGATCTGATGTCAAATCTCACATACATTATTATTGCCACTAAAATGTATTTCCTCATGACGGGAGTTTTGAATGTTAACTCTTTCAGAGACATCCCCTATACATTCGAGCATCTGGGCAAAAGATTTACTATTTAAACTAAGTGGAACTTAATCTCCTATAGTTTTTACCCCCTATATCTCAGGACCACAGAAAAGATGGCATCAGGGATAATGATTATTCCAAGATAGTAGAAATTGAAACCTTTCTTGAATTATATAAATGAATAAAGATTCACTGGCTTAGAGTTACCTTCATTGTGCATATCTTAGAACTATTTACTGCACTTCCTGGCACAATACCTTTTTTTTGTTAAACTCCAAAATTTGAGTGTTATTAGTCCATAATCACAAAGATCACTACAATTCTCTTTTAATTCTAATAATCTGTGGCTTGGAGCCCTAATGGCTCTTCTTTCTCTCTTACCAATTTCCTTCATCCAGGTAGACAGATTAGGGACTCACAAAAGAGGTAAATATCTACATACAGTTGAAAAAATTTAAGACCTGGAGTCAAATGACATACCTCATATTAGTTCTTGCAGAAATCAGTTTAGTTTTGTTCTATGAAATAGAAGAATAACACATACACACACACACACACACACACACACACACACACACACACACACACAGAGTAATCCCCCTTATCCATGAGGGATATGTCCAAGACCCCCAGTGGATGCCTGAAACCATAGATAGTACTAAATGCTATATGTACTATGTTTTTCTGATAATATATACCTATGATAAAGTTTAATTTATAAAATAGGCACAGTAAGAGATATATAACAATAAGATGGAACAATTGCAACAATATACTGTAGTAAAAGTTACGGTCATGAGGCATTATTAAGTAAAATAAGAATGGCTTGAAGAAAAGCTCTGTGATACCCTGACAGCTAATGTGATAACCGAGATGGTTACTAAGTGACTAAGGAGCAGGGAACATTTAAAGTGTGGAGACTTTGAACAAAGGGATCTTTCGTGTCCTGAGTGGGATGGAGCAGGACAGTGAGAGATTTCATCATACTATTCAGAATAGTGTAGAATTTAAAATTTCTGAACTGTTTATTTCTGGGATTTTTTATTTAATATTTTCAGGCCACTATTCACCATGGGTAACTGAAACCACAGATAGGAGGGGACTACTGTTCAGAGCTTGGCTCAAGTGCCATTTATCCAGCAGATGTCAGCCTTGCACAAGAAAATACCAAGATGTCCAGCAAAGCAGGCCACGCGCAGTTATGCCAGAGAGGAAGTATTCCTAGGAGTTATACATTTCAAATAAGTTACTAGATTCCATTATCTGCCATGGTGATGCGATTTCATTACAGCAGGGGAGATTGCAGTTAGAAATGCTGTATTTCACTTCTTCTACAGTGTACCTTTTCCACATTTAATCTCTCAAGTGGAATGGATCTTAATAATTGCCACTGTCAGCCAATTTAATTCTCTAATTTTTTTGCTTCCTTAGTGGAATATAAAATAATTATAAATTTACAAGTGATGGCTTATCAGATTCAATAAAACAGTGCAACTTTTGACATTAAATGCACTTAGTCTCTCAGATAAACAAGGAAGTGTTTTTGTAGATTTTCCTTTTATGCCTCTCTAGAAGAATGAGAAATCCCTTCACTGACACAATCTTTGGCTGAGATGAGGAACACAGTATTTCTTAAATTGTTCCAGTTCTCTGTGAGTTTCTTAATCGTCTTTTCACAAAGCTATGAAGTACCTCCCTCAATCATCCCTTAAGAGATCATAGGAAGGGGAAGATAGCCATGAAAACAGCGCAGTACTGCCAACATTAAAGACTGTGTGAGAAATATGGAAGGGGGAAATTCACTTACCACCATCATAGGCAGAGATAGGTGTCACAGTCCTGGGTCTACTGAAAAGCAATCCCACTCTGCCTCTTCCAGAATCTAATTATTTCCAAGAGATGAATTATCTCCCAGGATTTCTGTATCAAGTCCCAGAAGTTAATCGACTACTGATTACCAGGCATGGGAGGGGTGTGAGCATGAGTAAAAAGTGGTACAGCACCCACCAGCCACTGCGTCCAATCTGTAGTCCTCACTGCACAAAGATACTCACTTAAAGAGGCAAATAATGGTTCGAATCCAGCTCTCTATAGCTTACCACCCAAAATCTCAAGGTTTCTTCATTTCTAAGATAGAATTCCTCTTTTTCTTCTATTTAACCTACAAAAGTGCCTTTCTGTACTTAATACAAACAATCTTTTCTGTTAAAAACGGATCTGGTCTCCAGCTATCAGCTTTCTTCCCTCCCACTCTATCATTCAGTCTTTACCAGAGAAGAAGTCTTACTCTTCTTCCCAAGTTCCTAGAAAAGGATGGCCCCCATTATTTGCACCATGCTCAAAATGTTCCAATTCACAACCCCTTTATTGGTGCCCTATTGCTGAAATTTAAACCATTTGACCTTGACCACATTTATAAAAGGCAGGGTCAAGGAGGTTTTTAAATTTTCGTTGTTTGTTTCTTTTACCAGATTTGAGGTAGCACAGTCCAAGAGATATTCTATTTGTGAAGCGATTATGAATGGAGATGGGAGGTTTCATTTTATGGTCAACTCTTCTAGTGACAATGAAAGAAAAGCCAGGAAGGGTTTTGCGGGAGGGCTGGTACAGAGCATAGGATAAAGAATAACTAGTGTGACATAATCCTATAGGGGGTTAGTCTAAGTGCTGTCTGTGCGTTCTTGGTGGAACCTATATGGGCCAGGTAACTACAGACTTGCTCTTTGGTGTAAGGCTTTTCCAAATGATAATATTAACAATAACATGTGTGTGTGTGTAAAATATATATATATATATGTATGTATATATCCTACATAATAAAGATATAATATGCAAATGATCATTCCGCTGTGAAGCATAATGACCGACCACATAACGACTTGATCACGGGCTTCAAGCCAGTGGCAGAGAGCTACAGGAGGGGGGCAGGACAGCAAGCTATGAGGGGAGCCAGGGGAAGCTACAGGAGGGTGGGGAAGCAGGCAGAGAGCTACATGAGGACAGCAGCGAGCTACTGACTACAAGCAGGAAGCAGAAAGCTACAGGAGAGGGCAGAGAAGCAAGCTATAAGCGGGGAGAGGGGAGCTACAGGAGGGCAGAGCAGCGGGCAGAGAGCTACTAGAGGGTGGCAGCAGGCTACTGACAAGCTACTGGTGCACAGATTCATGCGCAGGGCTACTAGTGTGTGTGTGTGTGTGTGTGTGTGTGTGTGTGTGTGTGTGTGTGTCACTATCAAACATACTATCCTTATCACTTTATGAGAATCAAATTGCTCAATCATATGATGTATGTTTTTTATTGTTTCCACTTTATAGATGATGACACTGGACAGTTCTTTTTATGCCAAAATAAATTGTGAAGAGGAACTACTAGATATGAAATACAAGGAGAGATGGGAAAAGGGAGAGGGAGGGAGAGAGGACATTGTGAGAATGTGACAGTTAATCTTCTGGCTCAATTATAATTCTTACCAAGATTGATTTGTGCCCACTAGGGAAATATAATTGAAGATAAAATCTTTTTCCACCCCAGAAAACCTCTCCTAAAGGTATAAGAGAAAGAAAACAGTTTTATTTTTAAATACACATTAAACCAGAATATGATGTGCATCACAGGCAATCCACAAAAGGGGTTGTAAAGACAGAAAGAAATCTAATCTGTCAAATAGCCAAACAAATACAACCCATTACACACATGTCAAAATAAATAGTAACTGATGCTCAAATCAGAGGACACAACACCACCATCTGTCATACATGGTTCATCTGGCATGCACCTGGTAACCGGAGTGGCCAACTGTGTTAGCTAATTGCCTTTATCCAAAGGAATAATAAAAATTCTCCTATCTTTATGGTAGAAGATAGTTTTGTGAGTTGTACTCAAGCTCCTAAGTTAGACTCCTACCCTCCCATGAAGACTGCAAGGTAAGGGTGCTATGGTCTTTGATGATTACATTTCAGAGCAATGGCTTCCTTTGAGAAAGATATTTCTGGCTTTTAAAGGTTACAAGAGATTTAGTTTGCCTTTTAAAAAGATTTACAGACATTTCAAAAAGACAAAGAGTTTACAAATTTTCTAAGAACAAATGTGGGAGGAGAAGAAGCCTCTTTCACGACAAGGAAAATTAAGCTTATTTTTTATATGTATTTGCCATTTCACCTCTGTACGTCTTCTTTTCTCTTCCTTGGCTTTCCCTTTATCTGTATGTCCCCATTCTTCTTTAGAGCTGTGGAAGGCAGAAAAATGTTGCCTCTGCATTGCATAATGCTCATTTTCTCAGCCATTCATTTCAAATGTTTCAATGGTTTACCACGGCCACATCCAGGGCTGTCGAGCCACACAACTTCAAGTCAGCATTCACATAGACTGCAATGTAAGCATTACTCCTGGAGGTGTGCAGAGCAGAGGCCCAGGCTCCATCCATACTATCTTACCCAGCCCTTGAGGTAGAAAATACATTCTAGTGAATATATAGCACTTTCAGAGATATTAACTCATGTAAGTCTTAGAATTACAAAGACTATTTGAGAAGAAAAAGACTTAATAAGATCATGTAACTTTGTTAATATCAGAATCAGTAATAGAATTCAAATCAGAATCAGTACTAGAATTCAGGTCTCCTGACTCCCAAATCAACACTCTTTTCATGAAGGCACACTGCCCTGAGTGCACAAGAGTTTGGATTGTGGTTGTGGGTCAGAACAAACCTCACTTCCTGTGCTTGGATCTGCCCTGTTCCTTTGAGCTTTGCCACCATTGGTTTTGCTTGTGTTCTTATAAATTCACTGACAAGAAGAGTATTATATAGATTAAGCAGGAACACTCACAACATACTTGTAGCTCATAGTTTCATGAAAGACGTGGCAGGAAAATAAAAAATTACTTTGACTTAACTTCATTAGATGACATGAGGGCATAGAAAAGCGAACTTCCCAGAGGATGACATTTCCAGGTGAATCTGGACCGATGAGTAAAGGTAGTGGGAGGAAGTAGAAGAAGAAGCAAGACATTGACATCCTAGTTGAAGAGATGACATGTGCGAAGGCAGACAGGAATGGAAAATCACATCTTCAGAAACTATACCTAGTGCCTACTGGGAGAAATGGATTATATGGGAGAAGATAAAAATTAAGAGTAGGAAAGATTAATAGAAAGCAGATTGTGAAACAAAGTCTTCTATGTTATTTTAAATATTTTTATTCAGTTTAGAGAACCACTTAAAAGTTTTATAAGGAATTTTATGATTAGATTTCTATTTTAGAAAGATCTAGCAGAGATCTGAGAAATGGGAAGAATAGGGAGCCAATGGAGGAAGGGAAATCATTCAAGAATTTACCACAGAAGACTGAGGAGAAATAAGGTGAGAGTACTGGGTATGGGAGGAGGGAGAAGAGTGGGGTTTTTAATATATACAGTGGCTAAAGCTAGGAGATGAGATGTGAGGAAAAGAAAGAAACAGAAATTTCCAGGTGTTTTCCTTGGGTGACTATTAATGTCCTTTTATTAAGAACAGAATACGGTAGAAGTAACAAGTTGGAGGGAAAATATTTTAAAGTCTAATTTTCAAAAAGCAAAATAATGACTCTCATGCAAATATAAGATAAACATGTTCAAAGATTTTATTCATTAATTGATAAGGGTTAAAATGATATATTTGAACTGGTCCAGAGAGTACTTGAGAATCTAGTGATATACAGACAATCTAATAGATAAGCCAGTTAGCTACAAAACTGATTACTATCTAGCAACGCCATAAATTCTAATCTCAG
Organism: Lasiurus cinereus; assembly: GCA_011751065.1. Lineage (NCBI taxonomy): Eukaryota > Metazoa > Chordata > Mammalia > Chiroptera > Vespertilionidae > Lasiurus > Lasiurus cinereus. The sequence continues at coordinate 671,259 of JAAGEH010000311.1, forward strand.
GCAATACTGATCACATTAGAAATAAATTTCTTAATCTTTACTCAACATAAATTTTCAAGGTAACCTCTGCAGAACCTCTGCCCTGTAAATAGATTCTCAAGACTAACCCTGTACCAAAAGAACATCTGGTAACCTTGTTTGCCTATTTTGAAATTTAGAACAATTTGATGAGTTCGGATTTGGATGTGATGAGTTGCAGTACCTCTGAAACACCAGTGGTGGCAAAGTTCAAAGGGTCAGGACAGATCCAAAGCAGCTGGATATTTGAATTTGAGGAGAGTTTTTTGGAATTCAATGTTTACTTATAATAATAGATGAAGGCATGAAAATAATAGGGAAAGCAGAGTCAGGAGTTGAAATGAAAAATAAACCCTTAAAAACATTAACATTTAGGGCTTGATTGAACAAAAGACATTCATAATATTGATTGGAAAAAGGTTTCAAATAGAAACCAAAGGAAGTTGGCTTCAAGAAGGAGGATGTGGTCCTCAGATGTCATAAAATATCCATCAGAAATGAGAATGCAACTAAATAATGATTAGGAACCTGTTTAAGAATTTTTATTTATATGACAGGGGTTGAAAATATTAATGAAAGTGAATAGGAAATTATGTAAATAAGGTAGGTAAAGGAATCAAGAGACTCTAACAAGCGTTTTTTTGCTTTTGGTTTTTTGTTTTGTTTTAGGATGGAGAAGGTTTAAATATGTATATTTGCTGAAGGGGAAGAATCAATAGGATGAGAGAGACTAGGGTTCAGGAGGGAAGGGAGAACAATGACCTGAGGTCAGAAGAGAATTAGATTGAGTAGAGAGCCAAAGCACTTCGGGGTGGGGAGTCGGTTAGTCATGAACTAGAGGTGCAGAATTTTGTCTGAGATAGAGAGGAAAAAGGACAGATGTGAATACAGTTACATTGGACATTTGGAGAAGAAGCCCAAAAAGTTCTGCCTGTTGGTTTCTCTCTTTTGCCTGTAAAGTCATCACTGAAAATGTGATGCAGAGAATTTCAGGAAGATAGTAAAGATATGATTTGTCACTATGGAGAAAGAATGAGAAATATTTATGAATAGAAACATGTATTAACAGCTGAATAGGTGAATAATGTTGAGGCTCAGTTCAAGGTGCAGAGCATGGATTGGCAACGGTTTTGTAAATTTCTACAGCAATGCTCAACAATAACTATACTAATAAAAGGGTAATATGCTAATTAGACCGGGAGACCTTCCGGATGTCCTTCCAGACAAAGCCATGGTGGTGGGGCCAAGGCAGAGGCAGTTAGGGGCAATCAGGCCAGGAAGGGGGCTAGTTGGGGGCAAGTAGGCCAGCATGGGGGCCACTTGGGGGTGAGCAGGCTGTCAGGGGGCAGTTGGGGTGATCAGCCAGCAGGCAGAGTGGTTAGGGGAGATCAGGCAGGCAGGTAGGTGAGAGGTTAGGAGCCAGCAGTCCGACTGCCAATTTAGGCCTGATCCCTGGCAGTTGGACATCCCCCGAGGGGTCCCAGATTGAAGCAGGTACAGGCAAGGCTGAGGGACACACACACCCCCGTGCACAAATTTTGTGCACCAGGCCACTAGTACTAGTATCTAAAAAAATAAAAATAAAATATAGGTATACTTTTATAAGTGTAAAAAGAGGTGAACATTTCAGAAATCTCACTTCATGGTGAGAAGAGCAGAAATGCACATGACTCTTGCTGCTAATAGTAATTTTAAATATTACTTATAGTAGTGAGAAGCATTTCCACAGGTGGCATATGAAAGTTTCTATTAGCACCTATACCCAACATTGTCTTAAAAATGCATGATGTGTTTCCTTTTCATTTGCATTGCAGGCTTTCTCCACCACCACAGTGCATGCTCTGACAGCAGTGGCTTCGTAGAAGAGCCTAACTCCCACCTCTTTTTGCAGGAGGTGATACTGCCTCCCACCTCCAGCTCCTGCTCCCGAACCTTACAAAGTCCTGAACTCAGTGGGAGAAAGGCAGCATGGTATACAGAAAAGGAGAGCAGACTGAGACACTTGGAGTCTATGTCCTGATGCTGTCATAAACTGAACGCACAGAGAAAGACCTTAGGCATGTCTTCATTCCTCTGTGCGTAGATTTCTCTACTATGTAGGTATTAGAATACTTGATATGGACAGTGGTAAAATGGACAAAGACTTAATTTTCTCCCAAGTTTTGTTTGACACTGCATAAGACAGAGGATTTAAGGATGACGAAGTTTGAGAGACAACAGTTGCTACTGGAATGTTCTCAAAGGGCTCAAGCTAAGTGAGGAAGGAAAAATCACTTTTGGGGCTCTGAAACCTTGGTACAACCCACAGTAGAAGTCCCTCTGAATCCCTATTCATTCTCATGTTCCCTCCATTAAATTCCAGAATGTCTTCACAACACTGAAGTCCTGTTTTTCTTCTTGAGGCCTCATCTGAGGAGATCCACTTACAGCCTCCCCCTTAAAATCAGTTTCTCCCTCTACCCCAAACTTTATATCTTCATAAGAAGAGATGAGTGGAATTCAGAGTCTCTCTCCTTGGCCACTGGAGAAAAAAAATATATATAGTATTTTCTGCTGGCAGAAAACAATACAAATAAATATTTTAAAATCTTGCCATGTTTTTGGAGAACTAACAGTCATAGTTTCTGTTGGATGGAAAACGTTGACAAAACATTTTTAACAAACAGGGCTTGAGTGCTCTACAGTAAGGCAGTATGTGGTGCAGACATCTTAGATACATTGCTCTCCCAAGAACCATTTAGTAGAGTGTTAGAGGTCACACACATACACACACATTTTCAGTCATATATGACTTCGTTGCATAGTAAGTTGCAAAACAGCAAAGACCAGAAGAGAGAAATTTGAGGGAAATTATATCCATGGTGAGTGTTAAAGGAAAAAAAAAAATCACACCAAATACAGGGAGCTGACAGGTTGATTTTATTCTGATACTATTGCCTGCAATAAAGAAAGAGAGTATAAAGGAAATCCGGATACCTAGCTAGGTGGAAACAACAGGCTGTGCATTTTGAAGAGCTCAGATGGGGGAATCTTAGACATCTGTGTTTGGTGATCACCTAACCCAAAGGAAAAGTAAACTTTGGGTATCTGCATGACAGGAGGCAGGTAGAGTTACAAGTTGGAGCTAGGGTCTCCCCACCGCCACCACTGAAGTTAGGCTCCTACCCCTCCTTAGAAGCTGAGACCTAGGACACGATCTTCCTGATGTTTGCATGGTAGAGCCTGGGTTCTCGGGTCCTTTATAGGCTGTTAAACCGGAATGAGGCAGGGAGAGATTTACCTCTCAAAGGGACAGAGAAAGAATTTACAGTAAAATTCTCTAAAGCCAGGGACTAGCATCAGGAAAAGCCTGTCCACGCTTTAGTCAAGCTGAGGGGCGGTTAAGGCCGTTTGGGTCCTGAGAGTGCACCAAAGGACCTGTGATTTGTCACTTAAAGCGCCCAAGAGACTAACAGCACGTTTGACCCCATCGCCTGGAGGAAATGGGTTGGGGCTGCGGAGTGAGGCAATCCCTACATTCAGCTCCGCCAGAAGCTTCCGTTAGATACAGACATGAACAACCGAAGCCTCCTAAGGAGCGCGTCTGGCAGGAGGTGGGGACAGCATTGGAGGCAGGGTAGGGCCCGATGGCCTCCTTTGCGCCCTTCCTCGGTGCTCACAGTAACTGGTGGGTCCGCGCTGGCCATGCCAGGGAGGAAGGAAAAGAAACGCCTTCTGCCTCCACGGCCGCGCCCAGGCAGGTTCTGCGGGACTCTGACAGTGAGCCAGACCCATTTGCAGGAGGTTCTATTCTTAGCCCGGGAACAAAAGCTCCTCTCTCTCTCTCTCTCCCTCTCTCTCTCCGCCGCACGTGCCTGGCTCCACCTCCTCCCAAGAAGAGCCGGGCTCCTCGGCCAGCTCCTCAGTCGTGACGGGGCTTGTGAGACAGAGCTTCCAGGCGGGTCGCCTCCAGACAGCAGATAACAGTCTCCAGGCCAGTCTACTGTGCCCGCCTCGCTGGCAGGGGGGGAGGGTGTGCTGGGGGAGGGGCGGATGAGCGTGCTGCATTTAGGAAAAGTGGATGGGACAGGTGTCAGGGCAGCGCTCCGGGCAAGCGCGCCCCTGCAGTCCTCGTAGAGCTCCTAGAGTCAGCTCTGCTGTTCTTTACAAGACGTGCTGCCCCTAAGGACACTGAGTTCCCCGTGAGCCCAGCAGGGAAGAGTACATACTTCCATTCCCGCTGGGAACCCCAAGGCCTCACAATCCCAGAATGTCACAGCCTGAAAGGACTAGTCAGTGGTCTGATTAGAAGGCCCGGAGGAAGGACATGAACCTGACCAAAATCACATGCCCGCAGCCAGAGAAAAGGCGGCCCTGGACCTGAGGAGGACTGTTTTCTATTAGATCCTCCTTCTCCCACACCCTTTCAGTGCTGATTTATCTCTGCCTCGACTCCTATCCACATGGCTCCCATGGCCATCCTGGATTATTGAGTGAGGATGAAAAGGGGCCCCATGCTAACCTGACAAGCTCAGGGAAAGCCTGCATGGCTGCCTTGCCAACTCAGAGACCTGAAGTTACCACAAAGGATGGCCTGAAATTAAAACTTTTTTAAACTAAAACACAGGTTGTGATGGGTAGTCATGTCCTCGGCCAGTATCTTCCCTGACAAAGGTCAGTCTTTAATTTAACTGAGCCTATTGTCTTTTTGCATCTACGATAACATTATGGTTGGGATGTCAAAATAACTTTTCTTTATCGTGACCCCTTCAAAGCAGAGGCACCGCTCTGCAGAGGCCACAAATCTCCTCATTGTTCTTGAGTTAATTGTTGACTGTTAACTATCCTGTACCCACTTAAATAAAAGATGTGTTCATTACTTTACTTTTTATCCAATCCCAGAGGTCTCCCCGCTTTGCTTTCTCCCACCTCCCTGATCTATCACCAATGGATTTCATGTAACCCACTAAGTCTCCTCTTTTGATTGTAATGTGTAAAACGAGGTGCGAAACTGACATTCTCCAGCGCAACATCTCAATCCATTGAGAATCTGCTTCCCAGCAATTATCGACAGTTTGGCTCAAATAAACTCACACAAAAAATGTTCACAGATTTGAATGTTCCTTGTGTTAACATTGGGAAGCTCTGGGGAAGGAAGAGAAGTCAATTTGGGAAATAAGACACAAGTGAGAAACAGACTGGCGCTCATACTTGTGGCCTCACAGACAAAGTGACAGGTGTCCATATATAAATCAGAGTTCTTCAGTGAGTTCTAAGAGGCTGAGGAAAGGCAGAATCATTGCAGGGAGCTGGTTCAAAGGAAAGCAGTGTGGGTGGAGAAGGCTGGAGATGGCTATTTTTTAAATATGTTTTTATTGACTTCAGGGAGTAAGGAGAGGGAGAGAGAGACAGAAACACCCATAATGAGAGAGAATCATTGGTCAGCTGCTTCCCGCATCCCCTCCACTGGGGAACGAGCCTGCAACCCAGGCATATGCAACCCAGGCATATGCCTCCGACCAGAATAAAAGTCACAACCCTTCAGTCCGCAGGCTGACACTCTATCCACTAAGCCAAGCCAGCCAGGGCTGGAGATGGTTTCTGTGAACTAAAGAAAGGCCTCTGGAACCTATTGGATGGAAGAGGGGAGTTGGGTGACTATTGGAATAGGAAGGAAGGATCACAGGTACTTCCTGGGGAGGATGTAGGCTTCCAGAGTTGGGTGGGAGTTAGCCCTTTCCAAGCATCTGGTTCTAATAAGATTCAATGCTCAAGAGTGCAGTGAGTATTGAGCCCTAAATTTGGGGGCCCTAAACTCATGTGTAATTCAGGCAAGGTGTTTTACCTCCTTAAATTCTCAACTAAAAGGAAAAATATAAAAATAACAGTCCTACTAGGCTCTGTGCCCAGGCAGAGAGGCAGTGTCGAATTTGAGCTTAGCTGCACATCTTTAGGGAGATTGTTTTCTGTGACCAGATCCTGCGCCCACTCAGGGCAGAGAGACAGTGCTGAATCTGAGCCTGGACATGCAAACCGGGGGAATTTGTTTCCCTCCACTAGGCTCTGTGCCCAGGCAGGGAGGCTGGGCTGAATTTGAGCATAGGTGCACGACCTTATGGAGATTGTTTTCTGTGACAAGATCCTGCACCCACACAGGGAATCTGAGCTGAATTTGAACCTGGATGTGCAAACTTGAGGAATTTGTTCCCCACAACCAGAGCCTGTGCCCACACGGGGGGAGGGAGGGGAGGGACAGCATTATTTGAGCCTGGGTGCATGGACACAGGAGTTTGTTTTCCATAGTTCACACCCACGTAACCAGATCCCACACCCACACTAAGCGTCAGTGCCACCTGACTTTGATTCAGGCCAAGCACATACAGAAGGCTGTTTACCGCAGGGCAGAAGTGGACCTCCTGCCAACACAGTGGGCCTGTGCAACCCAGTCTCCCCAGAAGATCAGAGATCCTGAATCTCCACACAAGAGGCAGCAATGAACACCAGTGACTAGACTTTGTTCCTCATTGCATGCACCCGGGATCCCTGATTCCCAATACATTCACACTAAGAGCCAGCGACTCCAATTCTTAGCACATGTGCACACAGGGACCCTGATTTTCAGTGCAAGATAGCACCAAGCAACAGACTCTGATACTCAATTCTCAGCATGGACACGGGAAGCCTCTGACTCCTGATATGCATTACGGGACTTTGATTTTTTGGCACATGCCAGCAGGTTCTCTATTTCAATGTGGTGCAGGCAGGGTGCCTCATTCTAGGTGTGCACATGAGGCTACACTGAGCATCTGTGACTCTGATTCGGGGTGAGCATGGCTCCCACCAACACACAGCAGCTGCACATCTTAGTGTCAGAGCTCTTCAGTGACACTTGGGGGGTACAAAACTCCCACTGCACACGGCCCAGACTCTTGAAACTCAACATTTGAACCTTCTGGTGATAGTCAGAATGGAGAGACAATGAAACAATCCCCAGAGGAAAGAAAAGGAGGAATCACCATGAAAGAAAATAAGTGAAATGGAAGCATGCAACTGACAAAATGATCATTCAGAGTAATGGTCATACAGTTCATACACCAGATGGACAAGAAAATCAACAACTTATGCAAAAATCAGGAAGAAATGAAAAATGATATAGCTACAATCAAAAACACCATGGAAGGCTTGAACAGTAGACTAGAAGAAGCAGAGGAATGAATTAGTGAGCTAGAAGAGAAAGAACAGAAACAAGCCCAATCTGAACAACAACTAGAGAAGAGAGGAGAGCCTAAGTGAGCTTTGGGACAATGCAAAATGAAATAACATACCTATAATAGGGCTGCCAGAAGGACAAGAAGAACAGCATAGATTAGAAGATTTATTTGAAGAAATAATGACAGAGAGAAACCAAGATGGCAGCATAGGTAAAAACCTAAACTGCTGTCTAGCACAACAATTTCAAAACTACAATTAAAAGCCAAAATGGACATCATCCAGAACCACAAGGAGGCTGGCTGAGTGGAAATTCTACAACTAGAAGGAAAGAGAAAGGCACACTGAGACTCAGAGAGCTGCAGGAGGCAGAGGTACTGAGATACACACAGAGAGGATTGGCAACTGAGTGTGTGGCTGGCTTTCTCAAACAGGAGGGAGAAAAAAGCTCCTGACTGCGCTGAACTCTAATTCCAGGAGAGACTCTGGGGATGCAGATGCAAACAGGGTGAACCTGGACTGTTAGGAAAGAGAAAAGTACACTGAGACTCAGAGGAACTGCGGAAGGCAGAGATACCAAGGCACACATGCAGAGAGGACAGGCAACTGAGTATGTGGCTGGCTTTCTCAGGCAGGAAGGAAACAAAAGCTCCTGATTGCACTGAATTCTAGTTCCAGGTGACACTCTGGGAACCCAGACTCATTCAGGAAGAAACTGGACTGTCTGTCAGTGGGCGGAACTCGAGGGCAGCTTTCTCTCAGAGGTGCTTGCAGTGATTACCACAGGACACAGAGACACAGGGACCTATTAGAGAAGGACTGATGGAAAACCAATGCTGTCTGCTTTGCCCTGAGACTCTGCCACATCCAAGCTGAGCACAGAGGCTTTTTGCAAGTCTTGTCTCATAAGGCTGTCTCCAGCACAGAAGTTCTCCCAGGATAGACATAGCTGATCCTCACAGCCAATTAGCCTGGAGGTCAATTCCTCCCAACAACAGTTAAGGCTTAATTACAACAAGGCTGTGCACACAGCCAACAAAGGACTGCACCAAGAGTGTTCACCTCAGGTAACTGGAGAAACTGAGCCACTAGGCCCTATCAGACACTTAGCACACAAAGCCACTCTACCAACACAGGGAAGCAGCCAAAATTCAGAGACAAAGAAACAGATCACAAATGAAAGAAATGGAGAAAAGCAATCAACTGGATATAGAGTTCAAAAACACGGTTATAAGGTTTTTCAAGAATTTCCTGGAAAAGGTCGATAAATTTAGCGAAACCCTCGAGGATATAAAAAAGGACCAACTAGAAATTACGCATACACTGTTTGAAATAGAAAATATTATACAGAGATCTAACAGCAGATTATAGGATAGCAAGAATCAAGTCAAAATTTGAAATATAAAAAAGCAGAAAACACTCAACTGGCAAAGCAAAAAGAAAAAAAGAATCCAAAACTGTGAAGATAGTGTAAGGAGCCTCTGGGACAACTTCAAACATACCAACATCAGAATTATGGGGGTGCCAGAAGAAGAGAGAGAGCAAGATACTGAAAACCTATTTAAAGAAATAATGACTGAAAACTTCCCCCACCTGGTGAAAAAAAATAGATTTACAAGTCCAGGAAGCACACAGAACCCCAAACAAAAGGAATCCCCAGAGGACCACACCAAGACACATCATAATTAAAATACCAACAGCAAAAGACAAAGAGAGAATATTAAAAGCAGCAAGAGAAAAACAATTAATTACCTACAAGGGAGCACCCATATGATTGTCAGCTGATTTCTCAATAGAAACTATGCAGGCCAAATGGGAGTGGCAAGAAATATTCAAAGTGATGAATAGCAAGAACCTACAACCAAGATTACTCTACCCAGCAAAGCTATCATTCAGAATTGAAGGTCAGATAAAGAGCTTCACAGAGAAGAAAAAGCTAAAGGAGTTCATCAACTCCAAACCAGTATTATATGAAATGCTGAAAGGTACTCTTTAAGAAGAGGAAGAAAAGGTAAAAGATAAAAAATTATGAACAACAAATACATATCTATCAACAAGTGAATCTAAAAATTAAGTGAATTAAAAATTTGATGAACAGAATAAACTGGTGAATATAATAGAATCAGGAACACAGAAAGGGATTGGACTGATAATTCTCAGGGGGAAAGGGGTGAGATGGGTGCAGGGAGAGACTGGACAATAATCATACACCTATGGATGAGGTCAATGCGGGGGGTGGAGTGGGGGTGGAGGTAAGGGTAGAGGGAGGGGTGGGAGCTGGGTGGAAGGGAGCTATGGAGGGGGGAAAAGAGAAACAATTATAATAATCTGAACAATAAAGATTTAATTTTAAAAAAAACTTAAAAAAAACAAGATTAGTCAATATCGTCATTTCCTTCTTTTAAAGATAATCTTAAACAAATAAAAATAAATAAAGCACCTTAACTCTCCCCCAAAAAAACAAAAAGAAAAACAAACGACAATGCAGTACCATCTCACACCTGTCAGAATGGCTATCATCAACAAATCAACAAATGACAAGTATTGGTGAGGATGCAAAGAAAAAGGAACCCTCATGCACTGCTGGTGGGAATGCAGACTGGTGCAGCCACTGTGGAGAACAGTATGGAGTTTCCTCAAAAAACTAAAAATGGAGCTCCCATTTGACCCAGTGATCCCACTTCTAGGAATATATCCCAAGAAGCTAGAAACATCAATCAGAAAGGATATATACACCCCTATGTTTATAGCAGCACAATTTACCATAGCTAAGATTTGGAAACAGCCTAAGTGCCCATCAGCAGATGAGTGGATTAAAAACCTGTGGTACATCTACAATGGAATACTATGCTGCACTAAAAAAGAAGGAATTCCTACCATTTAAAACAACATGGCTGGGACTGGAGAGCATTATGCTAAGTGAAATAAGCCAGTGAGAGAAAGATAAATATCACATGATCTCACTCATTTATGGGAAATAATGAATAACATAAACTGATGAACAAAAACAGATCCAGAGGCAAGGAAGCATCAATCAGTCAGTTAAACCTCAGAGGAAAAAGTAGGGGAGGATAGGGGTAAGTGGGAAAGATCAACCAAAGGTCAAGTATGTATGCTCATAAGCCTAACCAGTAGACACAGACAATAATGGGGTGAGGGCATGAGTGGAGAGTGGGGTTAGGAAGGTAATGGGGGGATGAGAACAAATATGTTATACCTTAATCAATAAGGAAATTAAAAAATAAATAAATAAATATGACTGTCCTACCTAGTATATTGGGCTGGACCAAATAAAATAAGGCCATAAAAATAATTTTAACACAGTAATATTTATTCTAGGAAGAATTTAAACAGACAGAAAGCCCTGAATGATAGCATCACCTCATATTGGCACAAGAACAGGTAGGACTAGAATCCCACTTACTAATGTGTGGTCTTAGGCAAGTTACTCCGTTTTTCTGTGCCTCAGATTCTTTTAATATTGATTGTTGAAAGTATTGCGTATATTTCTTTTTTCCCCCATTATCCTCTCTCCACCCCTCTATCCCCCTCTGCTTCAGATTCTTAATCAATAAACTGTGGATAATGTCCTAGTAAAAAACTGCACCAAAGTTAAGCAGGCAAGAAAGACTTTATTCCTGGCTATTCCAATAAGAGAGGCCAGAATTAAGTTTGAACTCATCTCTGCTGAAGCAAGGGTGATAGAATTTTTAAGAGCTGGAGTGAGCCAATGGAAAAGTACTGGAGGACTTAGGAACTATAATAGGTCATACCTGATAATTGGCTTCATCCAAAGGAAAAATGTCTCTCGTATCTTTATTAGAGAAAATTGTTTTTGCAATTTGGAGCTAGGCATGTTCAGATGTTAGGCTCCTAATCTCTGATAGAAGTTTGGAGATAAGAATGCTAATCATTAAGGATTACACTTCAAAGAGATGGTTCCTTGTACCTGAGAAAGACATCCTGGAGTTGTAAAACTGCAAGACACTGGGGTTGGGCAGTGGGTAAGATTTATATCTCAAAGGGGCAGAGGAAGAATTTTTAATGGCAATTTTTCTCAAGTAAATGATCTGTAAAAATGGGGGTCAAACGTCTAGAGTCAGAAAAAAAAAGTCTAACTAAAGTTGAAGAGAATATTAAGATCATCTTGTTCAATAATAGAAATATTCACTTCATGAACTTAATGTGAACATTAAATGAGCTCTTCTATGTAACAAGCAGAGAAGAATGCTGGCACTTATTAATCACAAGAGAAGGGCTTACAATTATTAATGATATCTCAGACTTCTTCCATTTCTGAGGTTCATTAATTCTTCTTTAATGCAGGAAAACAATATTCTCTCATTAAATAACTGTGTCAATTACTTAAGCATTAGTTTGTATTTAGGCAGTTTTCCAAAGTGAACTTTCAATCCCCAGCCATCTTCCTGCCCTTACTCAGTGTAAATTCTGGTGACTGTTCTAAAACATGCACAACTATTAAGATCTTAGAAAATATAAACTGACTTTATAGTTTTTATAAAGCAAACCAAATTAAAAATGTGATCTTCTATGAATGGATAAGGCTGATGTTAGGGCTTGTTAAGATCTTATTCAAAATGACTGTATTACCTGTTGATTAACATGACCAGAACTCCTATACCCCTCTTTGTTGATATGAAGATGGGAATAGTATGGAGGTGGCCATGGAACACACCCCTGCTTGTTCCATCTGTCCTCAGTCTTAACGTATGGGGACATGTTTCCATATAGAGCTATGATAGGAGAGCTGAGCTTGAATGGCAAAAGACTCCAGACAATTCCAATGAAACTTCTGTGACAAGCTTCTATCCTAAGATTTCTAAACACTTCCAAACTATTTCTATGAAGGTAGCACCTCCCTAATTCCAAAACCAGATAAAAATAGGACAAAGAAAGAGAACTATAGGCCAATATCTCTGATGAACACAGATACTAAAATCCTCAACAAAATCCTAGCAAATCATATCTAACATTACATTAGAAAGATCAAACACCATGACCAAGGGCTGCAAAGCTGGTACAATATCCACAAATCAATAAATATGATCCATCACATAAGCAAACTGAGAAATAAAAATCACATCAATTGAGCAGAAAAAGCAGTTGACAAAATCCAACATCCTTTCTTGATAAAAACCCTCAGCAAAGTGGGAATAGAGGGATCATACCTCAACATAATAAAAGGCTTATTTGACAAATCTACAGTCAACATCATATTCAATGGCAAAAACTAAAACCATTTCTCCTAAAAACAGTAAAAGACAGGGATGTCCACTCTCACCTCTTCTGTCCAACACAGTACTGGAAATACTAGCCATAATAATTAGACAAGAAGAAGAAATAAAAGGCATTCAAATTGGAAAAAAAAGATGTAAAACTGTCCTTATTCACAGATGACATGATATTGTATATAGAAAACCCTGAAGACTCCATAAAAAAAACTATTAAACTTAATAAGTGAATTTGGCAGTATAGCAGGATACAAAATTAACACCCAGAAATCTATGGCTTTTATATACAGCAATAATGAACTTACAGAAAGAGAAATTTTTTAAAATCCCATTTCTCATTGCAACATAAATAAATAAATAAATAAATAAATAAATAAATAAATAAATAAACAAACCTAGGAATAAACTTAACTAAGGAGGTAAAAGACCTGTACTTGGAAAACTACAGGACATTGAAAAAATAAACAGAGAAAGACATAAACAAATGGAAGAATATACTGTATTCACTGAGTGGTAGAATCAACATCATTAAAATGTCCATACTACCCCAAGCAATCTATAAATTCAATGCAATCCCCATTAAAATACCAATGGCATATTTTACAGATCTAGAAAGGACTCTCCAAAAATGGAATAAAAAAAGATCCCAAAAAGCCACAGCAATCCTGAGAAAGAAAATAAAAGAGGGACCTCATACAAAATATCAAGCTATATTACAAGCCACTGTCCTCAAAACTGCCTGGTACTGGCACAAGAACAGACATATAGAACAATGGAACAGAACAGAGAACTCAAAAATTGACCCAAGCCGATATGTGTGGGAAACCCTTTCACATCCCATGTGGTTCAGGTTTCCGGTTCAGGATTCGGGTTCTGAAGGAGGCTGCACACAAATGAAAAGATACTAGAAAAGTATTAATTTGGGAATATTGAGGGGCCAGGCGGAAGCCCACTTCTAGTGGGAGGATTACTTCCTGTGGCCTTGCTATCCCTTTTATTGAGACTATGGGGTATACTCATAGCCTTTAGGCAGGAAATTCCAGTAATAGAAATTTACATAAGACAAACAGGTAGAGGCTGCTTCAGCTAACAATGTCTCAACTAAACAGTGATGATTAGCTCTAACCTTTCAGAGGAATTAAGGTTGACCAGCCTTCTGGTTTCCTGTCCACATCTTTCTATTAGTGAGACAATGATTGGTTTTCACATCCTCCTCATTTCTTTCCTCTAAAAAATCTTGCATCTGCAGACTAGAAATAAACATATAAGAACAAAATATGAGACAAGCAACAATGCTGAGGTAAATGAATCAGTCTGTAGTAAGTTTCATTCTGGGCCAACAGTCCTTTGAGTCCCAATTTCAATGTCCAACAGTTTTTTGAGTGTACATGTCAGCAATGATATCTGGATGGTGGACAAATGGTGGCAATGTAGATCCGACTCTCTCTGGTTTGGTACTGGGCAACCTGCAGTGACACACAGCTGCTGACTGCTAGTATGGCAAGGCATCGTCACCATCTTCCATCTCTGGACTGTTTCTCCTCTTATCTTCATAGCTGGAGCATTCCTATCAACTCCTCTTTGTTGTAGGAGTCCACATGATCTTGGAGTTGTTTTCTGAAAATATACAAACATATTCTCAACCAAAAGTTAATAAAGGAATATTTTCTATAAAGTTGACTTGGGATCCTTTTTATTTTTGCCCAAAAGATTTCCCTTTGGCTTATTTTGATACCATGTGTGTTTTTCATGGGTGTCTTGCTGTTAGCATTACAAATGAAAATTATTTTTCAAAGTAAAAAATTTTTTTCTAGATGTAATTTACTTACAGGATATTTTTCCTTACATAATATTACTCCACTATCCTTCCCCCCCTTTTTTAATGTAATTATTAGGCGGCTTTTGGAAAATTTTTGTAATGCAGTCTTGATAACTTTAAAATTTAACTTTTTTGCACAAAAATATGACTGCTTTAGGTTTATTGCATGTTAAGCAATTTTACCATGAGATGAACTACCAATAGAAATTTTAGTTAATGCTTTAGGAACAACTTTTTGTCCAGTACAAATAAATTTTCTTGAATATTCACTTATTTCAATTGGCCAATTTAATCTGAAAACTTGACTACTATTTTACTGTCAAATTTAATACTCTAACAACAATCTTAGTTTACCCTGTAAATATTACTAGAAAGGATTATTTGCATTCTTGAGTAGGCTCTGAGCATTCCTGGTGCTAGGCTGGATCTAGATATAGGGCAACTGCTGTGGGCCAAATCTCTGTCTGTTATCTGGGTCCCAATCTGAGCTGGGCGTGGGAAGCAAAGCAGCCATGGGGCAGGAGACCTCCCTCAGAAGGGGCGAGGGTTCAAGCCCTGCAATGTTGGGGGCATGAGGGTCTATGCCCCATCTCTGTTGATCCCCAAGTGCTCTCCTGATGGCTCCTCTGCAACTGTGTCTATCTTAGGTTGTTCCTTCCCTGAGGAATCTTACCTGTCTCTGGCTAACCAGCCATCCTCTGGGGCCAAGCAAGATGATGTGAGGTTCAGTTCTGTCTCCTTGGTAGCATATGCCCTCATAACCCCCACACCAGTACCTCCTTGGGATCCCCTCGCCTGCTGGCAGGGTTCCGGCACTGATCACATATCTTGAGGAACCCAGGTTTCTTCTCCAGGGAGGGCCCAGCTCACACCATTGGGCGAGAGACAGATCCATGGTACCAGCCACCACAAGGCTTCAACCTCAGCATGAACAGAAAGCCAGGAAACAGCTGTGGGAGAGTCCCTCTTAGCAAAAAGGGCAAGAAGGGCCAATATAGAATGCTCAAGTGCCTTCCCACTGCCTTAATTCCTTTCATGTTCTTTTTAAAATTGCTGCCAAACATTCAAAGAATTAGATTAGTTTGTTTGGGATAAGTGTACAATATGCTGTTGTAAAATATCAAAAATTATAATGACATTGTAGAATAATATCATGTAGGATATTCTTTGCTCTGGGCCATGGCAATTCAATTTCAAACTGGCAATCAATTTCTTTTTGTATAGACAAAGTCTTAGTTACTTTATTAGAATACTTAATCAAATTGCTTACAAAGACACTGGCTTTTCATTTAGCTGAAAATCTTGATTTTAATTTAAAAAGCTAATTTATTTAAGTAATTAATGTAGGTATCTTCATTTTAAAAGCAAAGCAAATTTAGTAAATGTTTAGGTCTGATTCACAAGCTACAAATGTTGCTCCGCCTCTAGCTTAAGAATACAGGTGGCTATGGGCTTTTTGTCATTTTAAATTCTGCTGTTGAAATTTTAAGAAATATTTAGTTACTTTATTTTGCCCTTCTTAGAGGCCAAAACCTTCCTAAACATTTAAAATATAGTTATTAATTTTTATTTGATAAAGTTTTCCATGCAATTTCAAGTATATTAGATCGGTTAAATGTAAAAAGATTTCCTTTAAGAAGGGAGAACAAATTTCTTGTATTACTCTGGGCCCATGGAGCGTCCCAAGAATCATCTCTGTTAAAGCTTTAAAATTTTAACATGGAAAAAACCATCAAATATATATATATGTCCACATATGATTTAAAGGTTTTAATACTTTTTATAATTATCTTAAGATATCAATTAGATTTTACACTGGTCTTTATATTAAATTTTTTCAGTTGGGAATCACAGAATTCTTTTTTAAGTAGACCAATAAACAACATATTTTAAATTTCTAATTATTAGAGTAATTTTATTTTATTTTCTCCCAATTTAATTTGAATCTTGAACTTTTAAAGCTGGCAAGTCAAATATTTAGCAGTTCCTAGATTAATAACACAAAATACAAGACATATTCTTTCATGGTGAGAAAGGAGACTTTAAATGAGCATACTGGGAGAGTGGGCTTTCATATTGGATCCTCAAGTGTCTCTCCCTTCCCCCACATCCTGCTTACTTCCGGGGGAAGTTTCAGTAACAGATCTGGGCAAATTTCTTTTCATGCTTAAAAGATAAAGACAGATCTTAAATTTTTTCTTCCTTTTTCGCTTTTCGAAGTAATAACTAGCACCCAATTTGGCCAAGATTTGCATTTCCCTGCGAGTTCTTCTATAATTTTTAAATGAAACCTTAAGTAATCTCATTTTGAGAGAGCAGATAGCTTTGCCCTCTCCTACCACCTTTGAATTTCTCTGCACCAGAGGCAGTTTCAGCAGTGGAGTTTCACTTATTACAGATTTTAGATTCCGAATACAAACTAAAATTTTAATTTGAACAAGAAACCACATTACTTTATAAACTAATTCTTCCCCATTAGCCTGGCTGAAAAAGACATTCCCACCCTATTTACAGATCACAACTCTGCAGTTAGTCCATGGGCTTTGTGTGCAGTGAATTTCCCTCACCTTTTTCTTGGTAAATTTTCCACACCTTTTCTCCGTGTATTTTTCCTCCTTCACTCTTACGTGAAAAATATCTTCTCCTCCAGATGTCCCATGGTCAGGTGCCAGATGTGGGAATCCCATTCACATCCCACATGGTTCAGGGTTCTGGTTTAGGGTTCGGGTTCTGGAGAGGGCTGCACAGAAATGAAAAGAGATTAGAAAAGTATTAATTTGGGAATATAGGGGGGCCAGGCAGTCCTCTAGTGGAAGAACTACTCCTTCCTTTGGCCTTGCTATCCCTTTTATTGAGACTATGGCAAACACCCATAGCCTTTACACAGGAAATTCCAATAACAGAAATTTACATAAGACAAATAGATGGAGGCTGCTTCAGCTAGCAATGTCTCAACTAAAACAGTGAGTGATTAGCTCTGACCTTTCAGAGCAATTAAGGTTGACCAGCCTTCTGGTTTCCTCTCCACATCTTTCTATTAGTGAGACAATGATTGGTTTCCAGCAAATATGCTCAATTAATATTTGACAAAGGAGGCAAGAGTATACAATAGAGTCAAGACAGTCTCTTCAATAAATGGTGTTGGGAAAATTGGACAGATACATGAAACTAGACCACCAACTTACACCATACATCAAAATAAAAAACTTGTGCACAGCAAAAGAAACTATCAACAAAAAAACAAGAAAACCCACTGCATGAGAGAACATATATGCCAATGATATCTCCAATAAGGATTTAATCTCCAAAATTTATAGGGAACTCATACAACTTAGTAAAAGCAAGATAAACAATCCAATAAAAAAAATGGGCAAAGGATCTTAATAGATACTTTTCGAAAGAGGACATATAGAAGGCCAAGAGATATATGAAAACATGCTCAAAGTCACTAGTCATCTGAGAGATGCAAATCAAAATGACAATGAGGTACCATCTCACACCTGTCAGAATAGCTATCATCAACAAATCAACAAACAACAAATGCTAGCAAAGATGTGGAGAAAAAGGAACCCTTGTGCACTACTGGTGGGAATGCAGACTGGTGCAGCCACTGTGGAAAACAGTATGGAATTTCTTTAAAATATAAAAAAAAAATGGAGCTCCCATTTGACCCAGTGATCCCACTTCTAGGAATATATCCCAAGAAGCTAGAAACATTAATCAGAAAGGATATATGCACCCCTATGTTCATCGCAGTATAATTTATAATAGCTAAGATTTGGAAACAGTCTAAGTGCCCATCAGCAGACAAATGGATTAAAAACCTGTGGTACATCTACACAATGGAATACTATCTATAATAATAAAAGCATAATATGCTAATTAGATTGATCAGCAGAACGACCTTCCAGACATCATTCCCGACGAAGCCACAGCTGTGGGGGCCAAGGTGGTTAGGGGTGAACAGGCAGGCAGGCAAGTGGTTAGGGATAATTTGGCAGATAGGCAAGTGTTTAGGGGCAATGATGCAGGCAGAGTGGTTAGGGGTAATCAGGCAGGTAGGCAAGGTACTTCAGGGTAATCAGGCAGGCAGGCAGAGTGGTTAGGAGTAATCAGGCAGGCAGGCAGGTGAATTTGATGCACCAGGCCTCTAATGTTGCTATAAAAAAGAAGGAACTCTTACCATTTGCAACAACATTGGTGTACCTGAAAAACATTATACCAAGCAAAATAAGCCAGTCAGAAAAAGATAAATATCACATGATCTCACTCATATGTGGAATATAGTGAAAAACATAAACTGATGAACAAAAATAGATCCAGAGACAGAGAAGCATCAAACTGACTGTGAAATCTCAAAGGGAAGGCAGGGGAGAGGAGGGCGAGGTAAGAGATCAACCAAAGGACTTGCATGCATGCATGCATATAAGCATTACCAATGGACACAGACACTGAGGGGAGGGAAGTGGTGAGAGCATGTGCAACAAGGTGGGAGTGGCCAGAGAGAAGTCAATGAGGGGAGGGAAGTGGACATATGTAATACTTTAATCAATAAAGAATAAAAAATATTGCAATAGCTATATATAGGCTGGGGGGTGGTACTTGAAATATCAGGGAGACTACTCTGTAAAGTATATGATTGTCTAACCACTATGTTGTACACCTGGAACTAATACAAAGTAATATTGAATGTGTACTATAATTTTAAAAAGGAAAATTGTATGTTATGTTTTTCATCACAATAAAAATTTAAAAAAAACACACAAATAAACACAACATAACAAAACTTATGACATCAGGGGGAAAAGGAACATTTCCTTCTCTTCAATATACATTATTACTGTATGACTGTACTTAGTCACCAACAATAACAATATGCAAGCAGGTGATTTCTGTGCATGAAAGTAAACAGACGACATGGCTGCATGAATTAGTGTCTTGTGCACATACCCTACCTCAGTCAGACTGATTCGAGGAAAGTAACTTAGTCCCAGCCACAGAGGCTATTCACTATTGTGTAAACTTTACCAAGTGAATTTTATGAAAGCGGCACTATGGTAAACAACCTTAAAGGGTGATCTTGTTGCTGGTCCTTCTGTGGAGTCACAAGAAAAGCATTTTGAGAACCCATTAATGGGAGGATGAGTAGTGGTAAGATTCATGGGAATAAAAGATTGCCCCCAGGGACACAGTGTACCCAGTGTCTCATTTTCATCCATTCCACTGTGGGAAAAGTTCAGCCTTGTCTTTGCCAAGCCCAGTAAAAGGGCCAGGGTCCAGAAATTCTGTGCCATTGGTTCAGTCCATGCCAAAGCTTAGTCCAACTCAGTCTTTATCCCCATCCAGCTGGTTCTCTGAAAGGATAAACAAGATTGATGGACCTCTAGCCAGGCTCACAAATAGCCACAGCAATTCTGAGAAAGAAGAACAAAGTAGGTGGGATCTCAATACCAGATTTCAAGTTATATTACAAAGCAACTGTTCTCAAAACAGCCTGGTACTGGCATAAGAACAGACATATAGACCAATGGAATAGAATAGAGAATCCAGATATCCACCCAAACCACTGTGCTCAACTAATATTTGACAAAGAAGGCATGAACATACAATGGAGTCAAGATAGCCTCTTCAAATGGTGTTGGGAAAATTGGACAGATACATGCAAAAAAATGAAACTGGACCACCAACTTACACCAAATACAAAAATAAACTCAAAATGGATACAAGACTTAAACATTAGAAGGGAAACCATAAAAATATTAGAGAAATCCACAGGCAACACAATCTCAGACATATGCTGAAAGAACTTTTTCACTGATACTGCTCCAAAGGCAATGGAAGCTAAAGAAAAAATAAACAAATGGGACTACATCAAAATAAAAAGCTTTTGTACAGCAAAAGAAACCATCAACAAAACAAAAAGAAAGACTACTGTATGGGAGAACATATTTGCAAATGTTATCACTGATAAAGGTTTAATCTCCAACATCTCCAGGCAACTTATACAACTTAATAAAAGGAAGATAAATGACCCAATTAAAAAATGGGCAACAGACCTAAATAGAACCTTTTCGAAAGATGACAGAAGGAAGGCCAAGAGGCACATGAAAACATGTTCAAAATCACTAATTATCTGAGAGATGCAAATCAAAACGACAATGTGATACCATCTTACACCTGTCAGAATGGCAATCAACAAATCAACAAACGACAACTGAGTGAGGGGAATCTAAGATGGCGGCATAGGTAAACACCTACACTGCCGCCTCGCACAACAATTTCAAAACTACAACTAAAAGACAGAACGGACATCATCCAGAACCACAGGAAAGCTGGCTGAGTGGAAGTTCTACAGCTAGAAGGAAAGAGAGGGGCTCACGGAGACCCAGAGGAACTGCAAAAAGCTGAGGTACAGAGATGCGCACGCGGAGAGAGCGGGTGCCGGAGTGCCTGGCTGGCTTTCTCTGGCGGGAGGGAAACGGAGATTCTCAAAGGCATTGAACCCCTTATCCTACGACACTAAACCCCCCGGGGGGAGTTTGGACTGTGAAAAGGGAGAAGTGCACAGAAATTTAGGGGAGTCACAGAAGATCAGGTCCGGTCTCGCACGCGCACGGTGCTGCACGGAAGACAGATTGCTGATTGTGCCGCTGGCTTTCACCAGTAGGCGGGAGACAGACCCTCCCAACTGTGCCACTTCTGATTCCACTAAGCCCCTGTTTTGGGCGAAACCGTGGGGACCTAGACTCGTGTGGTCCTAGTTAGCAGGGGAGCCGGAAAGGCAGCGGTTAGAGGCACTGTGGGAGTGCGCACAAGGACCGCTCCAGCGATTACCCAGTCACGTGAGGCTCACAGGCCGTGGAGGGCGGGGCCGACTGGAAGGCAAGGCGGTCCCTTAAGCCCTAAGACTCCACCCCTCCCAAGCTCAACAGAGGCTTCTGCGGCTTTGCATCTGGTATCATAAGGCTAAATTCAACACAGAAGTTTTCCCGGCATAGTGAAAATGCCCAGACAAGGGAAGGAATTACAAACAAAAGAAATGGAGGAAAAAAAACGACTGGATATAGAGTTCAAAACCTCGCTTATAAGGTTTTTCAAGAATATGCTAGAAAAGTTGGATAAATTTAGTGAGACCCAAGAGGAGATGAAAAAGGACATACTAGAGATGGAAAAGGTCCAACTAAAGATGAAAAAAGACCAACTAGAAATTAAACATACACTGACTGAAATAAAAAATATTATACAGAGTCCTAACAGCAGACTAAAGAAAGGCAAGGATCAAGTCAAAAATTTGAAATATAAAGAAGCAGAAAACATTCAACTGGAAAAGCAAGAAGAGAAAAGAATCCAAAAATGTGAAGATAATGTAAGGAGCCTCTGGGACAGCTTCAAGCGTACCAACATCAGAATTGTGGGGGTGCCAGAAGAAGAGAGAGAACAAGATACTGAAAACCTATTTAAAGAAATAATGACTGAAAACTTCCCACATCTGGTAAAAGAAATAGACTTACAACTCCAGGAAGCACACAGAACCCCAAATAAAAGGAATCCAAAGAGGACCACACCAAGACACATCATAATTAAAATACCAAGAGCAAAAGACAAAGAGAGAATATTAAAAGTAGCAAGAGAAAAACAGTTCATTACCTACAAGGGAGCACCCATACAACTGTCAGCTGATTTCTCAACAGAAACGATGCAGGCCAGATGGGAGTGGCAAGAAATATTCAACGTGATGAACAGCAAGAACCTACAACCAAGAATAATCTATCCAGCAAAGCTAACATTCAGAATTGAAGGGCAGATAAAGAGCTTCACAGAGAAGAAAAAGCTAAAGGACTTCATCAACTCCAAACCAGTATTATATGAAATGCTGAAAGGTACTCTTTTAGAAGAGGAAGAAGAAAAAGGTAAAAGCCAAAAAATTATGAACAACAAATACATATCTATCAAGTGAATCTAAAAATTAAGTGAATTAAAAATTTGATCAACAGAATAAACTGGTGAATATAATAGAATCAGGAGCACAGAAAGGGAGTTGACTGATAATTCTCAGGAGGACAAAAATCATAAAGCATCAAACAGACTGTGAAATTACAGCAGAAAGATTAAAGTTAGGTGAGGTAGATAAGTGATCAATCAAAGGACTTGTATGCATGCATATAAGCATAACCAATGATCACAGACACTAGGGGGTCGGGGTATGCCTGGGAGCGAGGGGGGGCAATGGGGAGATATGTATAAAAAATTAATAAAAATTAAAAAAACAATTAATAAAAATAAAGTGTGTAGTAAACTATAAACCCAAAAAAAAAAAAAAACGACAACTGTTGGCAAGGATGTGGAGAAAAAGGAATCCTTGTTCACTGTTGGTGGGAATGCAGACTGGTGCAGCCACTGTGGAGAACAGTATGGAGTTTTCTTAAAAAATTAAAAATGGATCTCCCATTTGACCCAGCAATCCCACTCTTAGGAATTTATCCTAAGAAATTACAAACACCAATCATAAAATATTTATGCACCCCTATGTTCATAGCAGCACAATTTATAATAGCTACAATTTGGAAACAGCCTAGGTGCCCATCAGCAGATGAGTGGATCAGAAAACCGTGGTACATCTACACAATGGAATTCTATGCTGCCATTAAAAAGAAGGAACTCTTAACATTTGCAGCTACCTGGATGGAACTGGAGAGCCTTATGCTTAGTGAAATAAGCCAGTCAATGAAGGAGAAGCACCACATGCTCTCCCTCATTTGTGGATAATAAAGAACATTGTAAACTGATGAACAAAAGGATAGATACAGAGGCAGTAAAGCATCAAACAGACTGTGATATTATAGCAGGAAGATTATTAAGGAGAGGTGGGGTAGATAATAGATCAATCAAAAGACTTGTATCTATGCATATAAGCATAACCAATGAACATAGACACTGGGGGTGGGGTTATGTCTGGGAGGGAGGGGGGCAATGGGGAGATATGTATACATGTAACACAATAAAAGAAAAAAGAAAAAAAAGAATAAGAGAGCACTTCGTAAATTGTAAATCATATGTATTATAATGCACGAAAATTGTGCACTTGGGGGGAGTACCTCAGCTGGCCTGTACCCTCTCACAGTCCAGAACCTTCGGGGGGATATCCACCTGCTAGCTGTCAGTCATCCTTAGTGCTGCCGAGGAGCCTCTCCTACCACTACTGCTGCACTCCCAGTCGTGAGCCCAGCTTGTGGCTGAGCAAAGCTCCCCCTGTGAGAGCACACTGACAACCAGAAGGCAGGTCTTGCATTAAGCATCTGCCCCATGGTGGGCAGTACACATCATAGCAACCAGTTGTTCTTGGTCCTTCCACCGTTAGGGTCAATTGACATAATACCCTTTTATTATATAGAACTAGAGGCCTGGTGCACAAAATTTGTGCATGGGGAGGTCCCTTCAACCTGGCCTGCCCCTTCTCCAATCCAGGACCCTTCAAGGGATGTTCGATTCACAATTCAGGACCACTGGCTCCTAACTGCTCTCCTACCTGCCTGCTTGATTGCTCCTAACCACTCTGCCTGCCTGCCTGGTCTCCCCTAACCACTCTGCCTACATACCTGATGCCCCTAACTGCTCCCCTGCCTGACTGATTACCCTTAGACACCTCTGCCTCAGCCTCTGCCACTGTGGCTTTTGTCTGGAAGGACGTCCAGAATACCTCTGGTCTATCCGGTCTAATTAGCATATTATCCCTTATTAGTATAGACATTATTTCTCTTTATAAGTTGCAGTTTAAGGCACAGCTACCTACTCTCTTTACATATCTTGCTATTCCCCAAATTTACCTCTAAAGTTAATGTTTATTATATAATCAAAATCAAGGTTAATGTATCTATATTTTAAGATAAGTACATTGTTCAGAATTTTTCTTATTGATTCTCATCAGTGTAAATCAAGTTGCACTAACCTTCATAAGGATGCCTCTGACCTTGGAATATGCAGGAGGAATAGAGGAATGAGCACAGGACTGAGTAAGAAACCTTTGTCCTAACCTGCTTCCCAACCCTGGACAACTCTCCATCTCTCAGACTCCCAGTCCTCATTGACTTCCTGCTACTCCTTTAGCAGCCCCCCAAATTCTAATCTCCCTTTTCTGCTATGATTTTCCCTACAGAACTTATACTATTTAACATTCTGTATTACTTATTTAATTTGTTTATTGACACTTTTTTTTTTGGTCTGTTTTGTTTAAAACTATCCTCAAAACCAGAAAAGTACCTGATGAACATGGGGTTCTGAGCAAGTCACCTCAATATGTGCCTCTGTGGTTATGTGGATTTCTTTCTTTTTTAGTGAAGACAGCTTTAGTTCCAGGCTTAAGAGAAACTTCTGCCCCTTCCTTAACTACCAAGAGCTTGAATTAGAGGCCATGCTGATAATAAGATTATTGAAGATAACCTCTTTTGACCTACCTATATTGCAGGGCAAGTTACTAATTATCGAACATATGCTCTCCCTGCAATAACCTTCTGAAGCCTCAAAGGCACCTTAACTCATCCCTAGCTCAGATGCCTCATATAGTCACAAGACACTTCATCCTGTGGTTTTATTCTACCTTTTGTATCATCCTCCCCAAATTAACTGTAATAAATACTTCTATTATCTGATGGACTTTCTCTACATTTAAAATAAAACTTTTATGTTAGCTCTTGCACCAGAAATGGCCCTCAATTTATGCCACTTAAATAAAATGTGTCTCTCAATGTATACTAAAACTACTAAACGACAGGCACTGGTACCTTCTCTTTATACACTCAAAGAATGAAGGTGAGCAATTTAAAAGTAGGACTTCAGTGATTATCTGAAGGATTCCTGTGAGTAAAGTCTTGGACTCATTCCCTCTCTTTGGGGATTCTATTAGTGGTGAGTGACCCCTGAATGTTATTGGTGATTGGACCTCAGTTCAGTCAGCAACCTCAGTACTTGGGTTCTGGCTAAGAAATAATTCAGAGCCAAGACTCAAATACAAGTAAATGTTTATTTAGAAAGTCATAGAGGTAGATGCTGCATGGGCTCAGGAAACAAGTTACAGGAGCAAAAATAGGGCTCTTGGAGCTTAAGAGAAAGACAGGCCAAAGAAACATGCCTATGGGAATTAGGAGGGGGGAAGGCATGAACTTGTTCCAGAGGAGAACCATAGTCTAGGTCCTTCATCTTGAAGTTTTTATCTCCTCTCTTAGGATAGGTCCCAGGAGAGGATCTCAAAAGAATATTCATCAACTTTTCCAGGTATGTCCTTTCAGGATCGTGTTGTCTACTGATTGGTTGACACTAGGGCAGGGCTCAATAATCACTGCATCTGATCCTTACCTGATTTTGCTGCTTTTCTGGGTCAGGGGCTAAAACACAACTGAGGCCTAGATTTTATCTCTAGATTGACCAAACTCTGTCTCTGTGGTCACCAGACCTGAAGCCTTGTTCCTAAGATCATTTGATGTAAGTCAGAACCTCAATAATGAATGGGCTTAATGCTTAAGGAAGTGGTCATGCAATAGCTTACATGGGAGTCATATGAGGCTATTCTCTGGTGCCCTTATTCCTCTCCTCTAAAAGGGTCTACCACATAACTATTAATATGTTAGGGGTGGAAAGGTCAGGGTAGGGTCTGAACTGCATGACCAGCAATATGAAATATTAAGGAGTTTAAACCTCATGACCTATAATATGCTAGGAGAGGAAAGGTTATCCTGGGGGGGGGGGGAGCAGGGTGGGGAGGTCCTTGTTTTTCCCACCTTTGACGGTTGCTAGGCATCCAGGGCTTTTCACCCTGGTGACCTTCCATACCTGGCCTACTGTCCTTGCTCTGCTCTTGGCAATCTAACTGCCTACTACAACTCTAGTGCTTCAAAAGAAGAAAGAACATTGCTCTGCCTGGCAGGAAATGGCCCTGAGATGGGTGTGATGATTTTTTTTAAGTTCTCTGTTGCCAAAGGTGCCTTAAAATAAACTGGAGAGTTTCAATCTGTCCAGTGGACACTAGGATGATTCAGCTAAACAAAGAGCAGACTGAGTAAGAATTGGGCCAGTGCTTACATGTCTAAGCCACACTGCTACCTATGGAGAATGGACAAGAGTTGTTCTTCCCTGCTCAAAGATGGGAAGAAGAAATGAGCTAAAATTTCAGCAGAAGGAAATTTTATGACTAAACTCAAGATGGGACTTTAGCTATCAGTAATAATGATAAAGCAACACCGCGAGGATGACTAAGCATAATGCTTAGTCAATACATTTCTGCTTTGGAACCCTTGCAAACAAAAACAAGCAAAAATTCACCATGTAATTCAAATTGTTGTGAGTTCAGAAAAACTTCAAAAATTCATGGCAATTGAGACATACAAGTTCAGGAAGCAAAGAGATTCCCAAACGGGACAACCCAAAAAGGCCCACACCAAGGGAGCTCCCATAAGACTGTAGGATGATTTCTCAATACAAACATTTCAGGCCAGGAGAGATTGGCATGAAATACACAAAGTGATGAAAAACAAAAAACTACAACTAAGAGTACTTTACCCAAATAGGCTATCATTTAAAATTGGAGTGGGGGAGATAAAAATTTATTAATAAGTTAATTAATTAAAACTGGGGGATAAAGAGCTACCAAATCATCATTACAAAAAGTGTTAAGAAGAAAAAGTAGAAAAAAAAACATAGTTAAAATAATAAAATGGCAATAAATATGTACCTACCAATATTTGGAACATTTAAGCTATTAAAATGTAAATGGTTTAAATGCTCCCATAAAAAAACATCAATGTGAGAAACATTGATCAGCACCCTGACCAGGGATCAAACTCGAAACCTAGGTGTGTGCCCTCACCTGGAATCAAACCTGCAACCTTTTTGGTGTAGAGAATGATGCCCCAACCACTGAACCACCTGGCCAGACCAGAAGTAAATTTTAAAATTTGGAATTTTATGACTACAGAAAAGATTTAAATTATACGCTTTTTTTTTACAGAAGAATATGATAATTTAATCAATTCAATGCTTTCAAGCATAAAATACATTAGGATACAGTTCTGTAGGGGAATAGAGTATAAATATAGGTTAAAGAGGGGAAAAAACTGTAAAATTTTTACCTTTAAAAACATCTTGTCTTTTAAAAACGTTTGACAGTGGGTGTCAAATTGCTATGACATTTAGATCTGATTGGATGCAGTTAAAAGAGTAAAGTAACAGTTTTATTTGAAATGTCAATATTATATAATGTGCTGGAAGTTATATCACTTGTAACCATCTGAACTTAAATAATTTCTTTAAAAATCTTAAATGTCAATTTAAAAATGTATGAGAAGGTATGTAGTTTTTCCAAATCCTTTTGTGTATAAAATGTTTAGGGGTCACTTGACTAAACAACATGGATATCTTCTTTGACCTCAGTCCTACGTGACCCAAGATTGAATCTTGGCAGTTACTACTTAAATGCGATAGAGTTTACACCTCCAAATATTAGAGGAGAAAGACCCAAAGTAAAGATTTCCCTATTGACTTTATCCATTAAAAACCCATTTTCACACTTACTCTGAAATCTGACCAACTAGAGCAGCATTTCTTTTTCTCCTAGAGAAAAAATGAGGTGTCGGTGTTGTAAAAAATAAAGAGGGGTTCTGTACAGCTTCCAAATGATATTGTGAAGTTAAGGAATAAAATGAATGAGGCTGAAAAGAACAAGTTAAGATCTTCTTATAATATTAGGTCATGGCATGCTTAACCCCTATTCACCATTTGAACACTTGCACCATTTCTTAGAGCTTGCAATCACTAATTTGTTCTTCATCTCTATGATTTTCTTATTTTACATCTCATTCTTTAGAACAACTTTCCTATTACATGGAAGGTAAAATAAAATTTAAAGTAAATCATAAGCATCCCTCTTTTTATTGTATTTCACAGATAATGCACTTTTTACAAATTGAAGGTTTCTGGAAGCCCTTAGTTAAGCAAGTCTAACAGTGCCATATTACCTCATAACTGTCAGAATGGTAATTATCAATAAATCAACAAACAGCAAGAGTTGGCGAGAATGCAGAGAAAAGGGAACTCTCATTCACTATTAGTAGGAATGCAAACTAGTGCAGCACTGTGCAAAACATAGGTAGTTTCTCAAAAAGTTAAAAATGGAACTGCCTTATGACCCAGTAATTCCACTTCTGGGAATATATTGGGAGAAGCCCAAAATATTAATTTGAAAGAATATATGTATCTCCATGTTCATTGCAGCATTACTTACAATAGCCAAGATTTGGAAACAGTCCAAGCGTCCATCAGGATATGACTGGATTAAAAACAAAAAACAAAACAAACAAAAACTGTGATACATTACACAATGGAATACTACTAAGCCAAAAAAAAGAAGGAAACTTTACTTTTTGCGCCAGTATGGATGGACCTGAATAGTATTATGCTAAGTGAAATAAACCAGTTAGAGAAAGACAAGTACCATATGATTTCACTTATATGCAGAACCTAATGAACAAAATTAACTAACAAACAAAATAGAAACAGACTCATAGATACAGAGAACATGCTGACAACTGTCAGAGGGGAGGCAAGAGGGGCCTGGGTGAAAGAAGTGTAGGATAAAGAAAAGAAAAGAAAAGAAAAGAAAAGAAAAGAAAAGAAAAGAAAAGAAAAGAAAAGAAAAGAAAAGAAAAGAAAAGAAAAGAAAAGAAAAGGAAAGGAAAGGAAAGGAAAGGAAAGGAAAGGAAAGGAAAGGAAAGAAAAAAGAAAAGAAAAGAAAAGAGAAAAAAACCCTCAACACAGCCAATGTGGCTCAGTGGTTGAGTTACAGGATTAATCCCTAGTAGTGGGTGTGCAGGAGGCAGCCAATCAACGATTCTCTTTCATCATTAATGTTTCTCTCTCTCATCATTAATGTTTCTCTCTCTCTCTCTCTCTCTCTCTCTCTCTCTCTTTCCCTCTCTCTCTTTCTCTCTCTCTCTTTCTCTCTGAAATCAGTTAAAAAATATATTTTTAAAAAACACAAAACAACTTCATAGAAACAGACAACAGTATGGTGATTACCAGAAGAAAATTGGGGGAGGGGGAGGATGGAGGTAGAAGAGGGTAAAGGGAGCATATCTATACTAATAAAAGTCTGGGTGGTCCTCGTGCAACACCCTCATAATATCACAAGATGGCCACCTCCATGTCTTCACATGATGGCTGCCACAAGATGGCCACAACAAGATGACCATCAGGGGAGGGCAGTTGTGGGCGATCAGGCAGCAGGGAAGGGTATTTGGGGGCCATCAGGCAGTCAGAGGAGGGCAGTTGGGGGCGATTGGGCTGGCAGTGGTGGGGGGGCAGTTGGGAATGATCGGGCTGGCATGGGAGGGCAGTTGGGGGCAATCAAGCTGGCCAGCAGATGTATTTAGGGGTAATCAGGCAGGAAGGCAGGCAAGTGGTTAGGAGCCAGCAGTCCCAGATTGTGAGAGGGATGTCCGACTGCTGGATATCAGACATTCCCCCATGGGTCCCAGATTGGAAAGGGTACAGGTAAGCTGGTGGACACTTCTCCAATGCACAAATTTCATGCACTGGGCCTCTATTCCTATATAATAAAGCCTAATATGCCAAGTGTCTAGTCGTCTAGTCATCTAGTCGTCCATTCAACCAATCAAAGAGTAATATGCTCATAATGTTATGCTAAGGCTGCTCAAGCACTCACTATGATGTGAACTGTCCACCAGGGAGCAAATACTCCAACTGGCAAGTTAGCTTGATGCTGGGGTCCAATAGATTGGGAATGAGTAAAATGGAATGGATGCCCTGGAGATCTCTTGCAGTCCTTCCCCAGCTGGCCAACCTCCCACATCCCTTCCCAGGCCTGACTGTGCACCTGTGGTGTCCCTCAGCCTGGCCTACACCCTCTTGCAATCTAGGCTGAGGAACCCCAACCTGAGTGCATGAATTTTGTGCATCAGGCCTCTAGTATGATGATAAAAAGAGACTTGACTTGGGGTGGTAAACACACAATACATCATACAAATGATGTATTATAGAATTGTACAGCTGAAACCTATATAATTTTATTAACCAATGTCACCCCCAATAAATTCAATAAAAAATAAAAACCATTACTCAGTGGAAAAACAAACAAACAAGAGCTGTTATTCCATTTTGCTTGAATATAATTATATGACAAAGAACTTCTAAAGTTCTTTGGACTCAAAGCAATACTTCTAAAGTTCTTTGTCAGAAAGAAAAATGGTGAGAGTGGCTCACTATTTTTCCATTTTCAACCTGTAAATTTAACTACAGTGGACTTTACTACTTTCTGGAAAAACAACTGAAGGCCATGAACCAGATGATGTTATAATTGCATGAAATGCCTTATTGCTTTTATGGTTTGTAAATATTTCTTCAGCCAACTTCAGTATAGCTGGGTGGGACCCAGAAATCTCTCTGAAAGCAAGCAAAGGAGAGCACAGGAAATTTGTCATGGTTTCACCCTGCTGTCCAGGTGGCTAATGGTATAAGATACTGATATAGAACATTGAATAGCATCAGTAAAATAGAATTCAGTGACATATTTTATAGAAATAACTTTGTACCTAGGATTAATTCAGTGACATATTTTATAGAAATAACTTTGTACCTAGGATTAAAAATCCTTCTTTAAAAAAAAGTTTATTTACAGATGTCCTCCATTCCCCTCCCTCCCTTTGTCCCACTCCACCCAGATGTTAGCTATTGTAAATATCGCTGCTATAAGCATGGCAGTGCATATATTCTTTCTGCTTAGTGTTTCAGACATCTTAGGATATATTCTCAGAAATGGGATCACTGGGTCAAATGAAATTTCCTTTATATCTACACTAATAAAAGAGAAAGATGCAAATTGACCATACCTTGGCAACGCCCACCAGCCAATCAGGAGTGAGTATGCAAATTAACCCAACAAACATGGCAAGTTGATTTGCGTACACAGGCACCAAGCAACCGGGGACAGGATGCTTGCATTGTTGCCATGGTGATGATGCAGGCATTCTGCACCACTCCAGATGCTCCAGGACTCTGGGCAGTCTGAGAAGGCAGAAAGGCAACTCTGGACCAGAGCAAAGGCGGTGCTGGCAGCCAGGGGAAGGAAGGCCCATTCTTACACGAATCTTGGTGCATCGGGTCTCTAGTATGTGTTTATTTATTTATTTACTTATTTACTTATGTATTTTTATTGATTTCAGAAAGGAAGGGAGGAGAGAGAGATAGAAACATCAATGATGAGAGAGAATCATTGATCGGCTGCCTCTTGCACGCCCCCTATTAGGAATGGAGCCCACAACCCAGGCATGTGCCCTTGGCCGGAATCAAACCTAGGACCCCTCAGTCCACAGGCTGATCCTCTATCCACTGAGCCAAGCTCGATAGGATGACAGTTCTATTTTTTATTTTTTAAGGAAACTCCGTACTATTTCCACAGTAGCTGCATCAGTTTGCATTCCCATCAGCAGTGTACTAGAATTCCCTTTCCTCTGCATCCTCGCCAGGACTTGTTTGTTGATTTATTGATAGTAATCATTCTGTCAGGTGTGAGGTTTTAATTTGCATCTCCCTGATGACTAGTTAAGTTTCCCGTTTTTCCATATGTATATTTGTCATCTAAATGTCTATTCAGATCCTTTGTTCATTTTTAATTGGATTATCTTCCTGGTGTTGAGTTGTATGAGTTTTTTTTATATTTTTTGAAATACTTCAACAATTGAAAATGGTTTTCAGTCTATAGTAATAATTTCAATTAGCTCTTTACTTACATTTTTTAATTTAATAAATCTTTATTGTTAATATTATTACAATTTTCCCCCATAGCTTCCCTCTACCCAATTTCTACCCCACCCTCTACCCTTACCTCCCGCCTACTGTCCTCAACCATAGATGTATGATTTTTATCCAGTCTCTTCCCTTATACCCCACACCTCCTTCCCTCTGAGAATTGTCGGTCCACTCCCCTTCTATACCCCTGATTCTATTGTATTCACCAGTTTATTCTGTTCATCAGAATTTTTATTCACTTGATTTTTAGATTCACTTGTTGATACACATGTATTTGTTGTTCATAATTTATATCTTTACCTTTTTCTTCTTCCTCTTCTTAAAGAGTACCTTTCAGCATTTCATACAATACTGGTTTGGTGGTGATGAACTCCTTTAACTTTTTCTTATCTGTGAAGCTCTTTATCTGACCTACAATTCTGAATGATAGCTTTGCTGAGTAAAGTAATCTTAGTTGTAGGTTCTTGCTATTCATCACTTTGAATATTTCTTGACACTCCTGTCTGGCCTGCATAGTTTCTGTTGAGAAATCAGTTGACAACTGATGAGTGCTCCCTTGTAGGTAATTAACTGTTTTTCCCTTGCTTCTTTTAATATTCTCTCTTTGTCTTTTGCTCTTGGCATTTTAATTATGATGTGTCTTGGTGTGATCCTCTTTGGATTCCTTTTGTTTGGGGTTCTGTGCACTTACTGGACTTGTAAGTCTACCTCTTTCACCAGGTGGGGAAGTTTTTGGTCATTATTTCTTCAAATAGGTTTTCAGTATCTTGCTCTCTCTCTTCTTCTGGCATCCCCTTAATTCTCATGCTGGTACACTTGAAGTTGTCTCAGAGGCTGCTTACACATCTTCAATTTTTTTATCCTTTTTTCTTTTTGCTTTTCCAGTTGAGTGTTTTCTGCTTCTTTGTATTTCACATCTTTGACTTAATTTTTGCATTCCTCTAATCTGCTATTAGATCTCTGTATAATGTTTTTTTATTTCAGTCAGTGTATGTTTAATTTCTAGTTGGTCCTTTTTCATATTCTCAAGGGTCTCGCTAAATTGATTGACCTTTTCTAGAAAATTCTTGAAAAACCTTATAACTGTGGTTTTGAACTCAATAGCTAGTCATTTGTTTTTCTCCATTTCTTTCATTTGTGATCTGTTTCTTTGTCTCCACATTTCCACTGCTTCCCTGAGTTGGTAGAGTAGCTTTGTGTGCTAGTTGTCTTATATGGTCCAGTAGCTCTGCT
Source organism: Lasiurus cinereus (assembly GCA_011751065.1). NCBI lineage: Eukaryota > Metazoa > Chordata > Mammalia > Chiroptera > Vespertilionidae > Lasiurus > Lasiurus cinereus. The sequence continues at coordinate 704,580 of JAAGEH010000311.1, forward strand.
TCCTCACTTACCTCCCCACTCTTGGTGGACCCCTTCATGGACTGTGTGTACAGCCTTGTTGTAGTTAAGTCTTGATTGTTGTTGGTATCACTGGGGGAATTGACCTCCAATCCAATTGGTTGTGAGGATCAGCAGTGTTTACACCAGGATAACTTCTCTGCTGGAGTCAGCCTTATGATACAGGACTTGCAAAGTTGCAAAAGCCTCTGTGTTCAACTTGGATGGGGCAGAGTCTCAGGGTTGAGCAGACAGCCTTGGCTTCCCTTCAGCCCTGCCCTATGCAGCCCCTGGTCTCAGTGTCCTTTGGTAATCGCTGCAGCCCTCTCTGTGTGCACTCGCACTCACGTGCCTCCAGACCTCTGCCTTTCACGGCTCCCCTGAGTTTCTGTGCATTCTGGGGACCCATATGAGTCTGGGTCTCCAAGGTCTCGCCTGAAACTGGGGTTCAGTACAGTCGGGACTGGATCAGTGCAGTTGGGAGGTTCTGTCTTCCTCCTGCTAGAGAAAGTCAACAGCACAATAAGCATTCATTCCTCTCTGCCCACACTTTCATGTGCCTCCAGACCTCTGCCTTTTTCAGCTCCCCTAAATTTCTGTGCACTTCTTCCTTTTCACAACAGTCCAGACTCCCCCTGTATAAGTCTGACCCAGAACTGGGTTTCAGTGCAGTCAGGAGTTTCCATCTCCCTCCCACTAGAGGAAGCCAGCCAGGCAATCTGCGACCCGTCCTCTCCATGCACGTGTCTCTGTACCTCAGCTTTTTGCAGCTCCTGTGAGTCTCCATGAACCCCTCTCTTTCCTTGTAGTTGTAGAATTTCCACTCAGCCAGCTTGCCTATGGTTCTGTATGATGTCTGTTCTGTTTTTTAGCTGTAGTTTTGAAATTATTGTGTGAGGCAGCAGTTTAGATTTTCATCAATACCGCCATCTTGGTTTCTCCCCCTTTACTTACATTTTTAACAAATTTTTAACTTGGAATCAAAGCAATACTCCTTAAATTATTATTGTAGCCTGTTGGTTTATAGTTTTATTAGAGAAAATACAGTGTGTTTTTCTAATATTTCACAAAGTATTCTTCTATAATTTTCCTATTTTAGTCATGCCCTTTGTCTTCTTTATTATGGCTTGATTGTGCTATAATAAAAAGAAAAGTTGGTGTTTGTATGAATGATGTGTGAGATAAATACTTAAAGCAGGACATATAAATTCTTTCATGAAATTTTGAGGTGAAAAAGTTGACATTCTGCTTATAATTCACCCTTATATGATGTGACAAATTTTCAAATCAAATTTTTTCCATGAAACACTCATAGTCTATCAGCAATGAAATAAAATTTAAGCATGATTCTTAAAGACTATTTTGTTTAATGTCATGTATGTTGGCACATCAAATAATTCTACAAATATAAATTTTGATTAATCTTCCTTTTTTATTATTGGTTAAAACATATTTTATAAAAATTTTGGCTTAAAAGAATATGATGTTGTTTAGAAGTTTCTCTAATCAATGCCAAATGAATGTACTCTTTTCATATTTGCATTAATTGAAAAGAAATTTATTTAACTATTTAAAAGTAGTTAAGAATTATTCACCATAAATCACATTGTTAGGAAAAAATGTGTGACTATGGCCCAAGTTCCCAGGTATTCAAAGACAAGTTCCCAGCATATTCTAAGGTCTTGGATGTTATCTCCCAAGAATCAATCAAAGGCCAGCCCTTTCTTTAGATTGTGCAGGGCTTCAATACACCAAGCTGGCTGAGTTAACCTTTCATTGCACACTTAAGAAATGTATCCTTTCAACAGAATGTTTCTGTGAAAGGTAGCCATGCCTCTGACATGTTTGGATTACCGAGGTTATTAGCTGAGAAGGTACCTATGAGACAATCCAGTCATTGGTCATGGGACCTGTAACTTCCCTTCTGGGCTGCAATCACATTCTATGTTAACTGAGAGCATAAAATTAAAGAGGTTTTTGCCTAACGGCACCCCATAGACTCTGGGCAATCCCCTGAGCACCCTGCAAAGTGCAAGCCAGGACTGGGGCAAATGAGCACTCTGGGTCTCTACCCACTAGAGCTTGCAGAGGAACTCAACTTTCAATTTCTTCACATACCACATTTGAGAGTAGGATTTAATTTGCAACAAAAGATATTAAGGGGTTTTATTTCTACATATATTTTTAATGTTTATGACATTTAAATGCTTCAAATATTTTTTAACATTGGACTTTTCAATGTGGTGTGATAACTCCATTTGAATAATGTTTTCTATATAGAGTATTTTTAATAAACATAGAATATTAGGCACATCTATAATTAAAATGTCCAGCATCATACTGTCGTTATCACATCTATTGTTATATGGTATCATAACTAGACAAATAACTGCAATTCATTTAAAATACTTTGCCTTTATGTGACATTTATGTGGTATCTAAGTTATTATGTGCTGCCATATAACACCAAATAAAACTATTTTGCCTATTTATAAATGCAATGAATGCCTATTTATAAATGAGATGTATGCCTGATGTTGAAGAAAAGAAAAGCTTGCTTATGACAAATATCATACACTGGAGAAAATGTGCATCATTTGGGATGGATCAAGCCAGTTTCAGAAAAACAGGCCTGCTGTGTAATTGCCAGTGAAGTTTCAAAGTAACCCCCATCCCAAATCTCAAACAATATATCAAGTGCTTTTACTCAAATAAGATGGTCTCTGAAGAGAAAAGGAAACTCTTGATAGTCAAATTAAAAACTATTGTTGTGGAGCGAATGCGAGTGACCAGTTGCAAATGACCACGGAGGCTGCTAAATTGGTAATAAGCAAGCAAGGATTTATTGAGCTGGCCACCAACTGCTCTGCCTTTCTCCAGGCAGGTAGTCCAGAGAGCAGCAGCAACCCTTGTGTAGGACCACTTTTAAGTACATTTACCACATCCTGTTTTTGCAGAGCAAGCAACTCAAGACAAAACAGTTTTTCCCAAGCAACGTCAGAGTTGACGACCATGTTATTTACAGGGTCATCTTGTTCTTCAGAAAGCTGACAGTGTTCTATGAAAGAAGGCCTACGTGCTGGGGAAGGGGACATGAGACCATATCTCAAGGCCTGGCCTGATGTCAGCACTGACAACTCTATCTGGGGGATAGTCCATGGCCTCTCTAGAATGGGGCATGCTCAAAAATTCCCACTCTCTAACATTTAAATCTTTACTTTCACCTCCTAAATTTTTTTCCTTTCCAAATAGGTTCCTTTGGACTAAAGGGCATACATGCACCCTATTCAAAAAAGACAACAGACAAGTCCCAACCAGGCACAGCCTCCGGATCCAAGTCCAGGATTTCTGGGTGGTGAACTTTTTCTTAATTAGGACTAGATATGGCTCTCTGTGATCTGGTGACCTATACGCTACAGGACCTCATCTGCCCCAAACATACCCTGGATGCAATGAAGGGGTAAGAATGAGATTAACTACAATTAAATTTATGATATGGTAAATGGGAAGAGTCACTAGTCCAACAATTAACTAAACCCATTGATTTTTGGTAGTAAGTAAGCCCTTATTTTGATCACCTGACTTCTCCTGGTTCTGCTCTTGCAGGGTAGCTCCCAGGCCCACTGTCCTATTCACTCTCTTCTTCCTTGCTCATCATCTTCCACAGCCAAAACCAAGGTGCACATTAGAAAGTACATCCCTGCTCTGTTTAACAAAGACGATACTTTCTGAGAACTACTTTGTTAGATGATTTTGTCCTTGTGTGAACATCACAGAATGCACACCTAGGCTCTATGGTACAGCCTGTTGCTTCTAGGCTACAAGCATGGTACTTTATAAAACAACACAAGCTTAAATCAAGCACGAGAGAAATGACACAATCAAGAGATGCAATAAACATAAGATGTATGAGGCTGCTGCCAGCATAAAATAGCCTACTGTTTTATAGCAAAAATATTTTATTTATAGAAAGAGTACACTCTAAAATAATAATAAAAGTATAGTGTAGTAAATACATAAACCAGTAACATAGTCATTTATTATCATTAACAAGTATTATGTACTTTACACAATTGTATGTGTTACACTTTTATATACTGGCCGTGTGGCAAGTTTGTTTACACCAGCATCACCAGAAGCATGTGAGTAATGCACCCCCTACACGTTATGAGGGCTATGACATACTAGGTGATAGGATTTTCAACTTTGTTGTAATCTTACTAGAGGCCTGGTACATGAAAATTCATGTATTGGAAGGGGAGGAGTCCCTCAGGCTGGCCTGCCCCTCTCACAGTCCGGAGCCCTCAGGGACAGGAGGTGACCAGGTGATCAGAGGAAAATGACATAACATCTCTGCTGCTGCCACTGCTGGCAGCACAAGCCTCAGCTGGCCCTGGTTACCTGAGACTCAGGTGGTCCTGGGCAGCTGAGCAGCCACCATCCAAGGCTTGCCTGTGCCTTGGGCCAGCCCTGGGCAATTGGGGGCTGAGGGGACTGGGGGGCTCCAGAAGCAGGTTCATGAAGTGGCCGGGTCCACCTAGGGGCAGCCCCAGCAGGGCTGAGGGGACTGGGCTGTAGGTGCCACCATCTTTGAGAGCATGACAGTCAATGAGCATATTCCTTCTTTATTAGATAGGATGGGGATCACTTTTGTTTGTGCTCATAACTGTATTGATTTCTTGGGAGCTACATAACTTCCCAGTGTTTGTGGGCTTTATCAATAGAACAATAATGATGGACTTTTACAAAATTGTGGGAGTTTTTTTTAATCAATATAATTACTTCAAAAACCTAGTAGAGATCTGATCTTTTTGTATGTGGTAGATTCCAGATATCTCACATGCCAATATTCCACAACCACGCATGTCTACACATAGTTTTAAAATTGGAACACTCTGGTCTGTACTCACTGGCCTCTCCTCTATCTGTGCCTCTTTCTATCAAGCTCATGGCAGCTATCTAGAAGTCTACAGAAAAAAAAAATAAGTAGCATAAAGGCAGCATCCTTAATCTTATTGATGCTGCTACCCTGGGCTCCAACTGTCTGGCAAAAAAACCTTTAACAGAGGTGCTAAAAATGCCTCGGGGCCATGGTTTTATCTCCTGCTTAGCTGCCTTTTCACATCCCCTGCATATAACTGCTTCATTTGGGGTTACCATAGCGATTATCTTTTCCAAACTCCAAGACTCCTAATTCCAGACTTCAGTCAATTTAAATTAAAAGCCTCAGGCAGAGAGCATCTCCCAGAGAGTTGCACCTCCTCCTATCTCCGGCTTGCTAAGTGGTGAGCTTTAGCCTGAATTCATCTCCCTCCTAGGACTTTGATGAAAGTGGCAAGCAGCAGCCAACCCACACTAATACTGCATTTCCCCATCGTTTTCACTAATACCACATTAATTGGCAGGCAGTTAGCTTCCCAACTGTGGCAGTTTTTTTTTTTTTCCAATGTGTTGTCACTAAATAAGAGTAGTGATCAGACTTTTTTCTTGCAAAATTCAGGTCCTTGCTGTCCACTTGTTGGTCAATCCACTATCATAAGGGACCCAGGGTTTTTGGGTTGTTTTTTTTTTTAGCTTTTTGCCCTACTGACCTCACCATGCATTTAGGGACTAACTCGCAGTCCCTCAGATGACTGTTCTGGCCTCAGTTATCATGCTCACATTATAAACAGCAGGACGAAAAGCAAAGAAAGGAGAAAGGGATGCTCCATCTTTTAGGGAAACTTTTACAAATTGCACAGTACCTCTTCCACTTACTTCAGCGGTTCTCAACCTGTGGGTCACGACCCCTTTGGAGGTCGAATGACCCTTTCACAGGGGTCGCCTAAGACCATCGGAAAATGCAGATATTTACATCACAATACATAACAGTAGCAAAATTTCATGGTTGGGGGTCACCACCACATGAGGAACTGTATGCAAGGGTCGCGGCCTTAGGAAGGTTGAGAACCACTGACTTACTTCGTATTGATCACGTCTAACCACATAGACACACCCTAACTGCAAGGGAGGTTGAGGAATGTAACTTCTCATCAGGGTGGCCATGGGATCATCTAAATGTAGAAGTTCTAATACTGATAACGAAGGAAATAATGGATATTAGAAACACCTAGCACATGGAAGAATGCCTCTTTTCTGTGTTTGCTGTTTCTTCTCATAGTGATAAGGTTCTGCTTGCTCAATACTTCTGGCCTTTTACAGCTCTCTCCTGGGGGTGGGCAGTGTGGTTTCTCTGATTTGGGCATTTAAAATGTGTATCAGGACATATTTAACCTACCTCCTTCCTCTCACCTCTCTTGAAATTAAGTTACTTGCATAAAATACATAAGAAATTCTGCCCCTTCGTGTACCAGATTTTATGAAAGTATTCCACAACATGAAGATCCATGGGAGTTCAATACAACCTTTCTTTGACTGGGAATAAATCCGTCTCATCCTGGAGACCAAAAATAGGAAGTCCACTTGCTTGTGTGTGTGTGTGTGTGTGTGTGTGTGTGTGTGTGTGTGTGTGTCATACTATAATACCAATTTTACCAGTAATAAAGCCAATAATTTACTCTCCGAATGTGTGACCTTGTCATGTCTTACCTTATCTTGTCTTTCTCTTAATTGGTTCAGACCTTATGCCTATAAAACAATAGTACTATTTGTTTGACCCATTTTCAGACAGCATAAGTAATGGATGTTCACTGTGAAAATTTCAATCAATATAAGCAAGGGTATGAAAGAAATTAAAGGTCAACAGAAGTTCATTTAAGATTGCCATTATTTTCATTTTATAACCATATTTCATATCGTCTTTATGCATATGTACATAAACATGTATTATAATTTCACACAAATGGACTATCATGCAGTTTTCATTTTATTATCATTTTTTGTAAAGTAACCAATTTAAAAATCACACTGGACGAAGTTAAATGGGCAGGACAATTTTACTTAAGGCTATTGCAATAAGATAGAAAGGTTGGAACTCAGTCTGAGTTTAAACCTACTGGAACAAAGGCCTAGAAAGTTTTTAAGGACGGGTGGGATGAGAGAAGTCACAGGCTCTCTATGGGTTTGTTAACTGACCTTACCCAAGGGAAAGTAAGCTTTCTAAGCTCTTCATGAAGGCTCCAACCTCCCAGAGAGAGAAAGATGGGGGCTCTGTCTTCCTCAATGATTACATTTCAAAGGGATAGTTCTCAGGTCTTTGAGAAAGACAGTTCTGGCTTACAAAACTGACAAAACCTTTCTTAAAATATTTACAACTCTAAGGTGCAGATAGAATTTATAATAGTAAGAATTACAAGTTTCCTAAAGTCATGCTCTGAGAAAAGAGAGCTCCAAGAAAAGGGATTAGAGTCCAGAAGAATCCTGTCCATAAATGACGTCAACAACATGACCAAATAGGACATCTTTGTCTCACAGCCCCTCTCAACTACAATAATTTGTCAGCCATCTATGGACAAAAGTGCCTTTGTGGGAGCTTTGAGATCTAGGTAAAAGGCAGTGAAACCCAGGTGCCATTCAAGACCTAGGAGAGTCATTTTAGGAAGGCAAGCCCACACCCAGGAGACTGACTTTTCATCCTTGGTCCCAGCTCCAAACCCAGCTTCCTACTCCTGAGTAGTCAGCTATAACCTTATTTGACCTGGTTTTATCACCAGCACCATACCCCAAGGTGCCTTTGAGGAGTTACCACGCATACTCATCTACCGGGTAACTCATCTGTGATCTGTATGTAATAGGCATACAGAAGTGGGACCTGGCCATGGATCCTGAAGTAGCCCATGAACCAGCTCCAGCCCCTCTATGCTGCCATCTTGGTTCTTCCTAGGCCAGATGTTTTTATATTCTCTGGTGTTCTTTATCTTAGTCCACTCTTTTCTATTTATTTGAAGTATTTCAAAAACTATAATAATAGCAATCAGTTTTAAATACCTAACAGGATAATCAAAAATGAAATTGGCACAGCTGCCCTAGCCCAGTGGTCTGCAAACCGCAGCCACGGTTTGCTGCTCTGTTGACTAATGAGTTTGCCGACCACTGACCTAGACTCTCGATTCCAATAATTACAAGCTATTGTTGTTCCTTGTGATTAAGCCCCTAGGCCAGTGGTCGGCAAACTCATTAGTTAACAGTGGCTCGGCCGCAGTTTGCCGACTACTGCGGCCTAGCCAGTTTGGCTTCGTGGACAGAGTGTTGGCCTGCCGGACTAAGGGTCCCAGATTTGATTCCAGTCAAGGGCATGTACATTGGTTGCGGCACATCCCAAGTGGAGGGTGTGCAGGAGGCTGCTGATTGATGTTTCTAACTTTCTATTTCTCTCTGTAAAAAATCAATAAAATATATTTTAAAAGAAATTCACACAGCCATTTATTTTTCACATGAAAATTTAGCTATCAGCGCCCTCTGCTGATCCAAATAGGATATGGCAATAATTTACGGCAAAAATCAACACTGAAGAAGCCAAAGGGTGTTCCCACACACTTCCTCCACTTCTAGTCCAGCAGAAGGCAGCAGCTGTGCCAGCACTATCATGTTTAGGAGCCAAAAAATATGGAAAAAATATACAGTTTGTGGAAAATATTCTATATAGGGGTTTCTCCCAGTCCAATGAGGAGCCAGAAGCTTAAGGAAAGTTGTACAAGGCACACGTCTGGAAAGAAGACTGTCTCAGGACCTCTGTGTGTCAGTGTGTCTAAAGCAAGAGGACACAGGGATGTAAGGAGGGGGTTGGGGGAGGGCACTGAGTGAGTGAAGGTCAATGCCAGGATCTGTGCTGCCAATGGCCTGAGAGACATCTGATCTAAACTCTTTGTTTACAAACTAAAAGCTCGTTGCATGAAAATCGTGCAAGGGGCTCGGCCCCCACCACTGCCACTGCAGGGGCTGCCTCTGCCTCAGCCTCCCCCCCCCCCACCACCACCACCACCACCACTGCAGCTTCATCCAGAAGCTTGTCCGGGAGGATGTCCAGAAGGATGTCTGGTCTAATTAGCATATTACACTTTTATTATTATAGTTGAAGAGTTTGAGCTTCAAAGAGGAAGAGTTCTCTTCCTGGGTCACCCAGTGACTTCAAGCCATTCGGAAAAGAGCACTCAGGGAGTGCAGGAACAAGGCACATGATGCTACTCTGTCCTTGTGTGTGAGCCACACTGAACCTCCTTGCTCATTTCCATGATGCTGCATTCAAGTCTGATTAATATGCTCCCCTTTCCTACCATCCTCACTGTCACTGACCTTATCTGCAAAAGGGCTATAACAGAATTGTCCTCCCCTTTTAGCTGGGAACTCTGAACTGCTTAGGGTTTTGGCCCCAGCCAGAGTTGCTTTGTCCTATGCACCAAGAGGTCGCCAGTTCAATTCCTGGTCAGGGTACATGCCCAGTTGGTGTCTCAATTCCCAGTAGGGGGAGTGCAGGAGGCAGCGATCAATGTTGCTCTCCCCTTGATGTTTCTATCTATCCCTGCCTCTCTCTCTAAAATCAATAAAAATATATTTTTAAAAATACAGTGGTACCTCGAGATACGAGTTTAATTCGTTCCGTAACCTTGAGGCGTGGGAAACTATGAGATGCTCGAGTCACAGTAAACTGGTGGGTCATGTGCAGCCAGCCGATCTGCGCGATTACTCCTATCTCAAATGTTGCTCATATTTCAAAGCAAAAATCGCTCACTCGATGGCTCGTATCTCAAAAATCTCATATGTTAGGGCACTCGTATCTTGAGGTACCACTGTAACAGCTTAGGGTTTTGCACTAGAAAAGAGCGGCAAAGTAGTCTACCAAAGAGACCTGCCTCAGTGTGTTTCTTATGACTGCTATAACAAATCACTGCAAATGTAGTGGCATGAAGCAGCACAAATCTTACAGTTCTGGAGATGTGGTGTCTAAAATGGGTCTCACTGGGTAAAGTCAAGGCATCTGGAGGGCCAAATTCCTTCAGAAAGCTCTAGAGGAGAATCCATTTCCTTGCCTTTCCCAGTTTCTAGAGACAGCCTATTTTGTTGGCTTGTGGCCTCCTTTCTTCTTCAAAGCCAACAATCACATCACTCCAACATTTGCTTCCCACCAACTTCTTTGACTCTGATTGCCCTCTTCTTTCTTTCACTTACCTTATAATTACACCTGGTCCGCCCAGATAATCCAGGATAACCTCCCCATCTCAGTGCCAGTAGATTACCAAATTTAACTATCTACAACTTTAATTCCCCCTTGCCATGTGGCATAATATATTCACAAATTCTGGGGATTAAAATGTGAACATCTTGGAAGGAGGGAGATGAAAAAAAGATAAAAGGGAAATACCCATGTTAAAGACTTTGGAATAGGAAAGTGTGCTGAGGGAAAGGTGGTTATTTCAACTAAAAATTTCACAAATGGAACTAATTTAGGTAATGAGTTAGATCCATGTGCAACCAAAGCAGTTGAGGTGAAACTTTTATTAGAAACTAGAGGTCTGGTGTGTGAAACTCATGCATGGGTGAGAGTGTGTCCCTCAGCCCAGCCTGCACCCTCTCCAATATGGGACCCCAAGAGGAATGTCTCACTGCCTGTTTAGGCCCGATCCCATTGGACATCCCTCTCACAATCCAGGACTGCTGGTTCCCAATCACTGGCCTGCCTGCTTGCCTGATTGTGCCTACCCACTTCTACCTGCCAGCCTGATCACCCTCTAACCACTCCCCTACCAGCCTGATCAACTCCTAACTGCTCCCCTGCCATCTCAGTTGCCCCTAACTGCCCTCCCCTGCAGGCCCGGTCACCCCCAATTACCCTCCCTTGCTGGCCTGGTCCCTCGCAACTGCCCTCCTCTTCAGGCCTGATCTCCCCCAACTGCTCTCCTCTGCCAGCCCAGTCACCCCTAACTGCCCTCCCCTGCAGGCCTTGTCCCCCCAACTGCCTTCCCCTGCAGGTATGGTCCCCTCAACTGCCCTCCCCTCCAGGCCTGGTCTTCCCCAAGTGCCCTCCTCTACCGGCCTGGTTACCCCTAACTGCCCTCCCCTGCTGGCTATCTTGTGGCGGCCATCTTGTGTCCACATGGGAGCAGCCATCTTTGGCCACATGGGGTGGCCATCTTGTGTGTTGGAGTGATGGTCAATTTGCATATTACTCTTTTATTAGATAGGATGAGGAGATCAAAAAACTGGGAGGCTCCAGGAAAACGAAAAGTATCTAGGATGTTGGCAGGATGTAAGATGGAAAGCAAAACTAAGATCTAGGAGCCAAAGTCTTGAATAAAGGAAGGAGCGTCACTGGGAGAGGAGTTGATGAAGCCTCAGGAGAGCAAGGGTATTCGTGAGCCATGAGATCTGCAAACTGCAATGCAGACCTAGACGTCAGCAAGTCTCTGGGCCCCAGAGCACCACAGGCTGCCCTGCAGCTGCCTCCCAGGGGAGAGGGGCACCTAAGAACCATGAGTTGTTCTGTTTGAGGTTTTCTGTTTAAATGATTTCTGCTTTGGTATCTACTAATTTCCTCCAACATTCTTTTGGTTTATTTGCTTTTATATTCTAGTCTCTAAAGTTAAATGTTTAGATATTTTACTTTCGATATATATCATTTTGCAATGAAAATCACTAAAATAATAAAGAATTCTCTGAGAACTATTTTTATTCCAATCCACATTAAGATGTGAAGTGCTCATGTTGTCAGTTCCCAAACAGCCAATAATTGAAAGTTTGATTTTCCTTTTTAACTGAATGATATTTAGAAAACTGCCTTTTAAAATATTTCCAAGTGGTTAAGACATTTTATTATAATTTTTCATTCTACTTGTATTGCATTATTTTAGAAAATGTGACCTGTACAATTTCAACCTGAGGGATTTGTTGAGATTTTTTTCTTTAGTGCCTAGCTAATATTGATCAGTGTCCCACATTTAAAACCTCATGGGAATTGGAAACAGGTTATTCTTTGTTCATTGTGTACAAAGCCATATAAACCTTCTTCATCCTTTACTCAAATCTATGTGCAGGGTTTTTTTGAGAAGGAATATTTAATGTTCCCTACTATGATTGTGGTTTTTTTTTTCTTTACATTTTTGACAGATTTTGTTTTATTTGTCTCAGTGCAAAGTGATTTTGATACATAAAGTTCGTGACTGTTGGCAAATCATACCCTTTTTTTCTATATAAAGGGCATTCTTTGTTCCACTTAAAGATCTTGGCCTTGATTCTACTTTGTCTAATATTTACATGGCTAACCTTGTTTTCTTTTGGTTAGCATTTACCTTGTATATATTTATTCTTCCATTTATTGTTCAACCTTCTGTGTCAATTCACTTTTGGTGCATCACTCATAAAAAGCATGCAAGTAACTTTTACTTTTCAAGTCTGTCATCTATTTTTGAGTGTATGTGGCATCATTCCTTTGTTTTTTTGTGGGGGTTTTTCTCCTTACTGACCTTCCCAAGATCAATTGAGTTTTGAGTTGCTGTTTCTACTTTTCTTCTAGTGATTTCAAGAATCTGTATATTAGTTAGTATTTGACTCCAACAAATAAAGAAAAACCCTAAAATAGAGGAACTTAAGAACATATATTCTCACACGTAACAGAAGTCTGAAGGAAGGCAATCCAAAGTGTAGATGAAGGCTCCATTGTCACAGGAACCCAGGCCCTCACTCTCTTTTCACTCCACTATTCATAAACAAATAATTTCCATTCTCAAAATCATAAGGTGTCTCCCCCACCATCATACCCAAGTTCATGCAGCAAGAAAAAAGGGGGAAGGGCAAAAAAGGCCATGTCTCAACTGAACCAGCCTCATTAGAGGAGCCTTTCCTGAAGTTTCACACACTCATAAATCATCAGTCAGAACATGGAGTGCAGGTGTGACTACATCTATTTAGTATATCCTATATAATAAAAAGGTGATATGCAAATTGACCCTCACTCCCTCACAAGATGGCTGCCTACAACCAGCCTGGCAGAGGGGTTAGTGAGGGATGACCAAATGACTCAACAGCATCTGTGTGGGGCAACCAGGCCAGTGGGAATTAATGAGGGATGATCAGGCTGGCTGGGGGAGGGGGCAGTTGGGGGGTACCAGGCAATGGGAGGGGGCAGTTGGGGGCAACCAGGCTTGCAGGAAGGGGCAGTTAGGGGTGACCAGGATGGCAGAGGGGGGCAGTAAGGGGTGACCAGGCCAGGGGGGAAGGCAGTTAGGAGCAACCAAGCCAGCAGGGAGGGGGCAGTTGGGGGAAATAAGGCCAGCACACAGAGGTGGTAAGGGGTGATCAGACCAGCAGAGGGGAGGCAATTAGGGGCAACCAGGCAGGCAGGCCGGTGAGCAGTTAGTAGCCAGCGGTCTAGGATTGTGAGAGGGATGTCCCCCAAGGGGTGCCTGATTGGAGAGGTTGCAGGCTTGGCTGAAGGGACTCCCCCCTTTATGCATGAATTTCATGCAGCAGGCCTCTAATATTTAATATATACCTAGCTGCAAGGGTAGGTGGAAAATGTAGCCTTTTAGCTAAGTATAGCATCATTTCATTCTATTCTAAAAAAGGATAAAGTATATTAGAGAGGCAACTGAAATCTTTGCCAAAATTTATATACTTGGCCATTTTATTAGCTGTTATACTTAAATTTTTTAGCCCTTCCATTGTCATCTGTGGCATTGAGCATTGCTATCCCTTCCCCCCCCCCGACCACTCCCCCCGTCTTTTTCTATTAAATTTATTGGGGTGACAATGGTTAACAAAATTATACAGGTTTCAGGTGTCCAATTCTACAATACAACATCTGTACACTGCCCATCTAGTCAAAACTGCCCATTCCCATTTATCCCTGCTATACATTCCTCCACCTCCCTTCATCCACACCACGCCTCCTGGCAATCCCCACTCTGTTGTCCATGTCCATGAATTCTTAATTTTTAACAAGGATCCCATATAATAAAAGCTTAATATGTTAAGTGTCTTATTGTTGGTTCAACCAATCAAAGCATAATATGCTAATGATATGCTAAGTCCGCTCAACCACTCGCTATGATGTGCACTGACCACCAGGGGCAGACAGTCAACTGGTCAACCAGTCACTATAACATGCACTGACCAGCAGGGGGTAGATGCTCTGACCAGTAGGTTAGCTTGCTGCTGGGGTCCATCACATTGGGACTGAGCAAGAAGGACCAGACATACCCTGGAGCCCTCCTGCAGTTCCTCCCCAGCTGGTCAACCTCCCTGGCCCTGATTGTGCACCAGTGGGATCCCTTGGCCTGGCCTGTGTCCTCTCAGAATCTGGGACCCCTGGGGGGATGTTGAAGAGCCAGTTTTGGCCTAATCCCACAGGCCAGACCTAGGGACCTATAATCCCACAGGCCAGACCTAGGGACCTATGAACCACTGACTCTAATATTATAGGCCTCTAATATTTAAATAAGCATTTCTCTACAAATATGAACAATTAATCATTATGATCTTCCCTCAAAATAAGATATGTATAATTTCTTTAATTTCCTGTCTTTACCAATCATTCCTCCAAAATAATAGTAAAATATTATTTCTATATTATGGTCAATTATTATACTACTTGAGGCCCAATGCATGAAATTTGTGTAAAGAGCTCAGCTTTCACAACCCCAGCTTGCCTCAGCCCACACAGCCCCCACTTCATCTGAAGGTCGTCCGGCCATCCAGTTTAATTAGCATACTACACTAGAGGCCCAGTGCATGAAATTCGTGCACAGGGGGGTGTGGCCCTCAGCCCAGCCTGCACCCTCTCCAATCTGGGACCCCTCAAGGAATGTCCAGTAGGATCGGGCCTAAACAGGCCATCGGACAACTCTTTCACAATCCAGGACTGCTACCTCCCAACTGCTCACCTGCCTGCCTTCCTGATTGCCCCTAATCACTACTGCCTGCCAGCCTGATCACCCCCTAACCACTCCCTTGCCATCCTGATTGATGCCTAACTGCTACCTTGCCAGCCTGATTGTCCTAACTGCCCTCCTCTGCAGGCCTACTCACCCCTAACTGCCCTCCCCTGTAGGCCTGGTCCCCCCAACTGCTCTCCCTTACAGGCCTGGGTTCCCCCCAACTGCACTTCCCTAAAGGTCCAGTTGCCCCCAATTTCCCTCCTCTGCCAGCCAGGTCACCCCTAACTGCCCTCAAATTGGAAAAGAAGAAGTAAAACTGTCCTTATTTTCAGATGACATGATACTGTACATAGAAAACCCTAAAGACTCCATCAAAAAATTATTAGACTTAATAAATGAATTCAGCAATGTAGCAGGATACAAAATTAATGCCAAGAAATCTATGGTATTTCTATACATCAATAATGAACTTACAGGAAGAGAAACTAAAAAAGCAATCCCATTTACCATAGCACCAAAAAAATTAAGATACCTAGGAATAAACTAAATTAAAGAGGTAAAAGACCTATATGTGGAAAAACTACAGGACACTGAAAAAAGAGATAGAGCAGCAGTTCTCAACCTGTGGGTCACGACCCCTTTGGAGGCCAAATGACCCTTTCACAGGGGATGCCTAAAACCATCAGAAAACACAGATATTTATATTACAATTCATAACAGTAACAAAATTATACTTATGAAGTAGCAACGAAAATAATTTTATGGTTGGGGGTCACCACAACATGTGGAACTGTATTAAAGGGTTGCAGCATTAAGAAGGTTGAGAACCACTGCTCTAATACCTCACCATCCCCTCAAACCCAAATCTCTGAGTTGGCAGGCAAGGCCCTCCTAGTGAGCAAGGCCAGCTTACCTCTTCAACTGCATTCCTTCTGCCTCCTAGCCTTAAGCTGAGGTCTAACCATGTAGGATATTACTAGTCACCTGCAATTTTAATGGAGTGAAATGTTTGGTGTGCAGCAATGACAATAAAAACCTCTGAAGCCAGGAAATCTGGTACAAAGGTGACTGGCAGAGCAAATTCCATGACTAGCTACGCCACAACTGGATCAGTTGACTTCTTCCTCTAGGAAGACATAACCAGATGGAAGAACATACCATGTTCATGGATTGGTAAAATCAACATCATCAATATGTCCAAAACAATCTATAAATTCAATGCACTTCCTATTAAAATACCAATGGCATATTTCACAGATCTAGAACAAACTTTCCAAAATTTCATATAGATTTTTTAAAAGGCCCAGAATAGCTGCAGCAATCCTGAGAAAGAAGAACAAAGTATGTAGGATCTCAATACCAGATATCAAGCTGAATTATAAAGGCACTGTTCTCAAAACTGCCTGGTACTGAAACAAGAACATATAGATCAATAGAATAGAATAGAGAACCCAGAAATTGACCCAAGTCACTATGCTCAATTAATATTTGATGAAGGAGCCATGAACATAAAATGGAGTCAAGACAGTCTCTTCAATAAATGGCGTTGGGAAAATTGGACAGATACAAAAAATGAAACTGGACCACCAACTTACACCATATACAAAAATTAACTCAAAATGGATCAAGGACTTAGACATAAGATGGGAAACCATAAAAATACTAGAGGAATCCACAGGCAGCAAAATTTCAGACATATGCCAAAACAATTTCTTCACTGATACTGCTCCTAGGGCAATGGAAACTAAAGAGAAAATAAACAAATGGATTACATCAAAATAAAAGGCTTTTTGCACAGCAAAAGAAGAGAGAGATCACAAGGACCAGGGCCAGAGATTGAACCTGCAACCCAGGTACACGCCCACGAATGGGAATTGAACCGGAAACTCTCTGGTGCACAGCCACACTCTAACCACTAAGCAACACTGGCCAGAGCTGACTGTCATATTTTTTGGTATTAAACAGGCAGCAATAAACAAGACAAAAATTCACATTCTTGTGGAGCTCACTTGATTGTATTAAGTCAACACTACAATAATAGAAAAAAGTCATAAGCTCTCTCCCACATTCTCTAAAGAAGCATATGTGAATAGTTTTATATATTTTTCCACATATTTCTCTAAGATCATATAAAAATATGTGCTCTTTTGTTTTGCTTCAAATGTGGAATCTCAGTCTGGATGCTATCTACAATTCGTTTTTTTTTCACTTAATTTGGTATACACATTCTTCCAGATCCACTACATCAGTCCAATTCATTTTTCTAACAGTTGCATAATACTCCATACTTATATTGTATCATAACCTATGTGGTTATCCCCTCCTGATGGACTAACAAGTATTTCTAACAGTTGCATAATACTCCATACTGAAATTGTACCATAACCTATGTGGTTATCCCCTCCTGATGGACTAACAAGTATTTTGTTGATGTAGTTTTAGTTTTGTTTTTCTTTTTTATTAAACACTAGAGGCCCAGTGCACAAAATTTGTGCAAAGGGGTGGGGGGGAGAGTGTGTGTCCCTCAGCCTAGCCTGCACCATCTCCAATCTAGGACCTCTTGAGGGATGTCCAACTGCCCGTTTAAGCCCAATTCCACTGGGCAGCCACACATCCCTCTCACAATCCAGGAATGCTGGGTTTGCCTGCCTGACTGACTGATTGCCCCTAACCACTTCTGCCTGCCAGCTTGATCACCCCCTAACCACTCCCTTGCAGGTCTGGTCCCCCAACTGCCCTCCCCTGCCAGCCCGGTCATCCCTAACTGCCCTCCCCAGCTAGCCTGGCCATCCCTAACTATCCTCTCCTGCAGGCCTGGTTGTCCCCAACTGCCCTCCCTTGCTGGCCCTGTCACCCCTAACTGCCTTTCCTTGCCAGCCTTATCGCCCCCAACTGCCCTCCCTTGGAGACCTGGTCATTCCCTACTGCCCTCCCCTTCTAGCCTGATTGCCCCCAACTGCCCTCCCCTGCTGACCTGGTACCCCCCTCAACTGCCCTCTCCTGAAGCCTGGTCACCACCAACTTCTCTCCTTGCAGGCCTGATTGCCCACAACTGCCCTCCCCTGCTGGTCATCTTGTGGTGGCTATCTTGTGTCCACATAGGAGCAGCCATCTTTGACCACATCGGGGAGGCCATCTTGTGTGTTAGAGTGATGTCAATTTGCATATTACCTCTTTATTATATAGGACTAGAGGCCCAATGCACGAAGATTCATGCAAGAAGAGACCTTCCTTCCCCTGGCTGCCAGCACCAACTTTGCCCTAGCCAGAGCCTCCTTTCCACCTTCATTCCAACCCAAAACTGGCTTTCTGCCTTCCCTCTAGCCAGAGCCACCTTCCACCTCTCACCTTGTCACGTCAATTTGCAGATTCCCTTCTTACTGACTGTGGGCACCACCATCTTTGTCGTGGAGTTATGGTCAATTTGCACATTTCATCTTTATTAGATAGAATGTGTATGTCTCCATGTATTTTTGTTATTGCAATTCTTGATAAATTTCTTCATCCATTCATTCTATGTATGGATGCTTTTTTCTGTAGCATAGATTTCCATAATTCAGAATACAAGGGCAAATAATTTACATTTACAAATATTTAATAAATATTGTCATATTGTTTTCCAAAAAGGTATGGGAAACTATGTTTCCACTAACAGGATCTGCCATTTCCCCACAATTTTCTAATTTTTGCCAATAGGGTGGTGAAAAATAGTTCCTTGTGGGTGCTTTAATTTTCATTTCCATAAAGAGGCAGAAAAGATTTCTATATTTTTATTGGTGATCTGTATTTCCCTTTAACAGATTTCCTCCTCACAGTCTTGGCTGTTTTTATGGTTGCTATTATTTTCCCTTTTTGCCATCCTATATAATATATTTATATAGAAGCCTAAGTAACCGTAGCAACTGAAACAATCAAACAGATGACCGAACAGGCTGTGTGGGGTGACCAGTCTGGCAGGGGGCTTAGTGAGGGCCCACCAAATGACTGAGCAGCAGGCTGTATGGGATTACCGGCCAGCAGGGGGATTAGTGAGAAAAGACCAAATGACAGCAGCAGGCTGCATGGACAACCAGGCAATCATCAGGGGCAGTTAGGGGTGATCAGGCAGGCAAGCAGGTGAGCAGTTAGGAGCCAGTGGTCCCAGATTATGAGAGGTATGTCCAACTGCCAGTGTGGAGATGTCCAACTGCCAGTTTAGCCTGACCCCACTAAACCAGCAGTCGGACATCCCCTGAGGGGTTCCAGTTTGGAGAGGGTGCAGGCTGGGCTGAGGGGACCCCTCCCCCTCATGCAATAGACCATTTGGTCAACCATTCAACCAGTTGCTGTGACACACTGCCCACCAGGAGGGCAGATGCTCTGACCAGTAGGTTATCTTGCTACTGGGGTCTGGCCAATTGGGACTGGGTGAGAGGGCCAGACACACCTTGGAGCTCTCCCGTGGTCCCTCATCCCAGCCAGCTGGTCAACTTCACATGGTCTCTTGCCAGTGGGCTGGCCCCCATCAGCCCTGATCAATGGGACTGGTCAAGATGGCCCAAATCTGCCCTGATTGTCAGCCAAACTAAGGTACCCTACCCATGCATGAATTCATGCACTGGGCCTCTAGTTTCCTATAATTTTTTTCTATAAGAAAGATAGTGACCTCTGAATATCATATGCACAACAAATATTTTCTGATATGTCTTCTATCTTTTGACATCTGTAGAATCTTTTGATATAAATAACTTTTAAATCTATATGTAATCATGAATATTTTTCTTTTTCAGTTTCTCTTGTTTTTATCTCTTGTGTAAGGTCTTTTGCACACCCCAGGTATCTTAATGTTCTCCAATATTCATGAACCTTTTTGTTTTATTTTGTGTTTAGATTTTTTGGATCATATGAAATATACTTTATACATAAGGCAAGGTAAGAAACTGTTTTCTTATGGTTGAAAAGCCCAATATGCAATTACATCATTCTTTCACCCACAGAGTTCCAATTAGAGTTTGTTGATTTATTACTCTCTTGTGGTTTTGTGCATCAGGCCTAGCGAGGTCACTCAGGGCTGGTGGTTTTCTCAACAAGAGGCAGAATTATTTTCCTTGGGGTGGGGAATTGGGGACACCAGTAATCCATGTTCTTAGCTTATTGCATCATATTACTCCAAGTATAACTAATGGTAACATGGGAGGAAGCACAGGTGGAGATCAAGGAAGGCAACAGGAGATTACATGGCTTTCCTCACTTAGTTACCATGACAATGCTGATGTTTTATAAATATCATAGAGTGACTTCTTCTTACAGTGCCAGAATGTATACAAGAGAAAGAGAGAGAGAGAGAGAATTGTTTTGGCGAGAGAGAAAAAGGGGGGCTATGAATCTACAATTGGGAATACATGTAGAGAACCAGAAACCTTCATGGCAGCTTTGAAGGATGCTCTCATTTCCTTTAGTCAGAGAAAATATGGTTGAGGATTACCAAGTGAGTCTGATTAGAAAGGTTTTGATTACAACACTTTTCCAGCACTCTTGTGCTGAAACTAGGGCACTTGTGAGAAAGAAGTAAGCTCTTAGAATGAGAATATTTAGATAGATATGGTTAAAGCCAAGAATTTTGAAACTTCAGATTCTCCTGAATCTCCTTGCCAAGAAAGAGCCACTACTGCTCATCACTCTGGTCTGTTTGAGGAGTTTTGCCTCACGGAGAATTCCTTGACTTCTTGCAAGCTCAATAATGCAATAAAAAAAATGTTCTGTGTGGGTTCTACTTGTCTTGTAGTGGGAAAAACGCTCAGAATATCTAGCCTGTGATATAGTCCTTCATGCTTCCCTGACCCCACTGTAGCTCACAGTGTGTGTTTCTTTCAGATCTGCTGAATGTGCCACACTCACAGCCTCAGGTCCAGGTTGTACATATGGTGCAGGTGTGCAGATGATCCATCTCATATGTGCAATGTTTGTTATCATTGCTCAGCTATCCCTTTCTATCCCTAAGAGAAGAAGAAACCACCCAGGACTCCATTTCAACCTCCCACCTGAGCCAGGGAAAACAACTTCATGTCTTCCCTCCCTTGCCCAGGTCCATACTTCCCAGTTATCAGAGTATGGAGCTGTCTGTCTGAAACCTCAGACCATTCCTTTCTGATGATAGAGAAACAGGGCAACCCCCTCAGAAGAATGACTCACCGTATCCAAACCCCAGCTTCTCTCCTCCAGCCAGATAAAGCCCACTGCATTTGGTACTCTACACCAATGCCTGGATATCTTAGGAAGCCTTTTCAAACTGCAGATACAGGGTAAACCACAATCTTCTATCGATAAATCCAAACACAAAAGATGAAGTTTATCAGTATGGTCTTTTTATTCTCATATTCTCTCTCTCTCTCTCTCTCTCTCTCTCTCTCTCTCTCTCTCTCTCT
>JAAGEH010000311.1:725797-757738 GCA_011751065.1 Lasiurus cinereus
CTCTCTCTCTCTCTCTCTCTCTCTCTCTCTCTCTCTCTCTCTCTCTCCCCCCCCATCCCTCCTTTCCTCACCACACTCTATATCTCTTTTCACTTTGTATCTTTCCAACTCTCTCTCTCTTCCTACTGGCCTCTTTCTCTCTCTAAAGAGAGACTAAAAAAACAATCCCATTTACCATCACACCAAAAAATTAAGATACCTAGGAATAAACTTAACTAAGGAGGTAAAAGACCTATACGCGAAAAACTACAGAACACTGAAAAAAGAGAGAGAAAGACGTAAACAGATGGAAGAACATACCATGTTCATGGATTGGGAGAGTCAACATCATTAAAATATCCAAACTACTCAAAGCAATATAGATTCAATGCACTCCCTCCCCATTAAAATACCAATGGTATATTTCAGAGACCTACAAAGACCTCTCCAAAAATTCATCTGGAATAAAAAAAAGACCTCGAATTACCACAGCAATCCTGAGAAAGAAGAACAAAGTAGGTGGGATCTCAACACCAGATTTCAAGCTGTATTACAAAGCCACTGTTCTCAAAACAGCCTTGTACTGGCACAAGAACAGACATATAGACCAATGGAATAGAATAGAGAATCCAGATGTGGACCCCAATCACTATGCTCAGTTAATATTTGACAAAGGTAACTTGAACATACAATGGAGTCAAGACAGCCTCTTCAATAAATGGTATTGGGAAAATTGGACAGATACGTGCAAAAAAATGAAACTAGATCACCAACTTACACCATACACAAAAAATTAACTCAAAATGGATACAGGACTTAAACATAAGATGGGAAACCATAAAAATACTAGAGGAATCCACAGGCAGCAAAATCTCAGACATATGCCAAAGGAACTTCTTCACTGAAACTGCTCCTAGGGCAATGAAAGCTAAAGAGAAAATAAACAAATGGGACTACAACAAAATAAAAAGCTTTTGCACAGCAAAAGAAACCATCAATAAAACAAAAAGAAAGCTCACTGTATGGGAGAACATATTTGCAAATGATATCACTGATAAAGGTTTAATCTCCAAAATCTACAGCCAACTTATACAACTTAATAAAAGGAAGATAAATGATCCAATAAAAAAATGGGCAATGGACCTAAATAGAATCTTTTCGAAAGACGACAGAAGGAAGGCCAAGAGACACATGAAAACATGTTCAAAGTCACTAATCATCTAAGAGATGCAAATCAAAACGACAATGTGATACCATCTTACACCTGTCAGAATGGCAATCATCAACAAATCAACAAACGACAAGTGTTGGCGAGGATGCGGAGAAAAAGGAACCCTTGTGCACTGTTGGTGGCAATGCAGACTGGTGCAGCCACTGTGGAGAACAGTATGGAGGTTCCTCAAAAAACTAAAAATGGATCTCCCATTCGACCCTGTAATCCCACTCTTAGGAATTTATCCTAAGAAATCAAAAACACCAATCAGAAAAGATTTATGCACCCCTATGTTCATAGCAGCACAATTTACAATAGCTACAATTTGGAAACAGCCTAGGTGCCCGTCAGCAGATGAGTGGATCAGAAAACTGTGGTACATCTACACAATGGAATTCTATGCTGCCATTAAAAAGAAGGAATTCTTACCATTTGCAGCAACCTGGTTGGAACTGGAGAGCCTTATGCTTAGTGAAATAAGCCAGTCAATGAAGGAGAAGCATCACATGATCTCACTCATTTGTGGATAATAAAGAACATTATAAACTGATGAACAAAAGGATAGATACAGAGGCAGTAAAGCTTCAAACAGACTGTGAAATTACAGCAGGAAGATTAAAGTTAGCTGAGGTAGATAAGAGATCAATCAAAGGACTTGTATGCATGCATATAAGCATAACCAATGAACACAGACACTGGGGGGTTGGGTTATACCTGGGAGGGAAGGGGGGGCAATGGGGAGATATGTATAAAAATTAATAAAAGGAAAAAAAAAGTTTGCTAAGAAAAAAAAAATCTCAGACATATGCCAAAGGAACTTCTTCACTGATACTGCTCCTAGGGCAGTGAAAGCTAAAGAGAAAATAAACAAATGGGACTACAAAAAAATAAAAAGCTTTTGCACAGCAAAAGAAACCATCAACAAAACAACAAGAAAGCCCACTGTATGGGAGAACATATTTGCAAATGTTATCACTGATAAAAGTTTCATCTCCAACACCTACAGCCAACTTATACAACTTAATAAACAGAAGATAAATGATCCAATAAAAAGTGGGCAATGGACCTAAATAGAATCTTTTCAAAAGAAGACAGAAGGAAGGCCAAGAGACCCATGAAAACACTAATTATCTGAGAAATGCAATTAGCTCAAAATCACTAATTATCTGAGAGATGCAAATCAAAATGACAATGTGGTACTATCTCACACCTGTCAGAATGGCTATCATCAACAAATCAACAAATGACAAGTGCTGAGAATGCAGAGAAAAAGGAACTCTCATGCACTGCTGGTGGGAATGCAGACTGGTGCAGCCACTGTGGAGAACAGTATGGAGTTTCCCCAAAAAACTAAAAATGGAACTCCCATTGGACCCAGTAATTCCACTCCTAGGAATATATCCTAAGGAACTAGAAATACCAATCAGAAAGGATATATGCACCTCTATGTTCATAGTAGCACAATTTACAATAGCTAAGATTCAGAAACAGCCAGATGCCCATCAGCAGATGACTGGATCAGAAAACTCTGGTACATCTACACAATGGGATACTATGCTGCCATAAAAAAGAACGAATTCTTACCATTTGCAGCAACCTGCCTAGAGCTGGAGAGCATTATGCTAAGTGAAGTAAGCCAGTCAATGAAAGAAAATACCACATGATCTCACTCATTTATGGATAATAAAGAACATTATAAACTGATGAACAAAAAAGATAGACACAGAGGCAGTAAAACATTAAAACAGGCTGTCAAAAAACAGGGGGAAGGTTAAGAAGAGATGGGGTAGATAAGAGATCAAAAGACTTGTATGAGTGCATATAAGCATAACCAATGGATGTAAGACACTGGGGATGAGGGCATGTAAAAGAGTAGGGTGGGAGGCAATAGGAAGATATGTACACATGTAATACATTAATTAAAAAAATGGGGGGGGGATAAAGAATCCTCCTTCGGTTACCTTTTTCCCTCTATCCTTCATCTGTCTCCATGTCCAATAATCCACCTCTTGCCACCCAAGGGCATTTACTTTGTTCTTTGCAAATGTTTTCCCAGGGTTCTTGCCAGCACCAGCTTGCTATTTACTCTCACATTGCTGTTGCCCTGCAGGACATTCTCCCAAGGTCATGGTGAAAGCGGGCTGGGGAGGAGGGTGGGCAGGGGTAGAGACATGGACCTTATGAGAGAAGCTTTTTCCAAATCACTTGGGTGCCAACCTCCCCTCAATAGATAAGGGTCCAAGCTCTGAGAGCCCTGGATGTCTGTCGGGAGACTCTGGAAGGCAGGGGGAGCATTGGGAATCCATGTGAGTGCCCCTTAGAATTCAATCCCTGACCCCACCTCTCTCTACACACTCCTCTGGACGATGGGACTGCTGAAAACCCTCCTTCAAGGCTCCCATGCCTGTCCTGCTCCTTTAGGCACTTCTTCCCCTAAGACTGGCCCCGGAAAGTTTGAATTAAGTGAAATATACAACTTGTGCACAAACACACAGGCAAAACAGATGCACAATGTACACATACCACACACAGAAATATCATACCACATGCACAGTCCCCCACATAACACACACATATGCTCTTTCACTGAACTCTGAGGCTGGCAGCATCTCTCCTCCCTGTCTCCCATACTCCCAAGTCCTGTCCTTGCTGACACTGCAGTATTTACCTAATACATCCCCTCTCTCCACACCTGCTGTCCTCAGACTACATCCAACCTTTAATCTCTCCCTTCTCTCTTACATTACAGACTAGATTAACCCCCAGTTGTTTATTTCACTTGAATCGGGATGAGAGGATAAGAAGCCCGTCATATCCATCTCAGACACTAGAGCCAGGACCTCTTTAAGGTCGGTGAGCAAATAAGGAGCAGAATTGGGATTGAAACTCCATCACCCTGGCCTTAGAACATGTGCTGTGATGCTTTAAGAATGGTATGGCTTCCTGTGGTGAGCTCACAGCTAGTGCTCAGAGGCCATCCCATCCCACCCTCTGCCTCCCTAGATGACTGCTCCCAAGCTGTCCTGAAAGGACCGGCAGAAATCCCCCTGATCCTGCTCCACTACCTGCCTAGAAATTCTCTCACACCCCTCCACCCAGGGGCTTGACAGTACCACAGCCAACTCCCCTCCAATGTCAAGAGAGCCCTTTGTCTCCCCACATAAGACCAGCTACCCAGCACTGACTAGAGGATGGGGAGACCACTGGGAGCCTGGGAGAGAGAGACAGAGCCAGAGGCTCAACCTCAGAACCATGCTATGAGCATATATTGTCTACCACTGAGGTTATATACTGAATCATGGGATTCCCCATGGGATCCTCCCTGTTCTCCCAATCCTTACACACACACACACACACACACACACACACACACACACACACACTATTCTTGGTAGCTTCGTTCTGATTATAGACTCCAGAGAATACGTAAACTCTGTGACAAAAATAACTGACTCCTGCCTTATACTGACAACTTTCATCCAGGACCAGATAGTGTTTTGTTTGTTTTGTTGCTTAAAAGTGTAACCTCAGAACCTCTGAAAGACGTTTGTTGAAAAGGTAAGGCTCCCCTAGGCAAGGAGAACTAAACTAACCAACCTGCAGAACAGTGCCTGGCACATGGTAATCACTCAAAAAAACACATATTTCGTGAATGAGTGAGAAAAAAAGGTAAAAATAATTAGGTGGGGCCTGGAGAGAAAGACAATAGCCAGGGAACAGTGGAAGTCTAGGAAGCAAAGCACTGTGGAAGGACAGAGACTTTAAGAGGTTGGAGAGTCAGAAATTTTGTCAGCCATAGCCAGTGAACATACATTGTGGATAATGAATAGTTGATAGAAAATTTCCTGTCATCTCTGTCATCTCATGATGTCAATCTGCCTCACACAACAGCTTCATGTTGATGGTGTTGGGGTAATCCAGAGCAGGGCACTAAGTCATATGTTTGGGGAAATGCAAAGTCACTAGAACAAGATACCAATGAGATGGGCATCCTATATAATGAAAGTGTTTCTGCAAGAAACAAAAATCATAGGGAGAGATGATAATGAGAATAGAGGCCTCCTGGGGATCTATATTAGGAGGGATGGATTAGACTTCACCCACAGGTTATTTTCTTGTGTTAAAGAAAGTTGGAGAACCAGGAGACTTCTAGCCTGGATATTTATGAATACACAACCATAGCACATAGAGCAAAGTTGCACACTTACAACAAAAGGTAATGCCAGAACAAAGGATTATTCTCTCACCCCAGCTCCACATGGCGTATTTGATTCCCTCCTCCCTGCCAGTCTAACAGATTTGGATGGAATGACATCCATGTAAGCCCCTTCCCCTCTGAGTGTTTCTGAATTGTTAAGGAAACTAAATCCTTCCATGTAACCAGCTAGCCACTTTCCTATTGCCAACTCAGAGCAGGAAGAGAAGGAGAGAATGGAATTCTACCCATTAGAGAACCAGAGGGGACCAGGATTATGGCCTTTGGGGACATTTGAGGACACAATGGCCTCTTCAGGTTTCTAGAATCTCAGCAGGGAACAGGAAAACTTGTGTCCTTCATACTCCACTGGGCAGCTCCTTTTCCCCAACTCCTGCTCACACATGAACTAACAGGAACATAAAAGTCCTATTTGTCCAAGTAATTTCCATGAGTGAATCGGCAATTTATGTATCTGGGCTTGCCTCCCTGGTACCTCCAGGGAGTAAAGGGGTAGATCAGGAGGACTGGGGGTTGGTGAGGACCGAGATCCAATTCAGGTCCCATCAGTACTTTAGAACTGGCTCCAATTACCAAAGGTAGGTAAAGGCAGAGGCAAGCAAGTAGCCCCTCTTCTTTTTCACAGACTCTGTTTGTTTTGATGATGATTTCTTTTGCTGTGCAAAACTTTTTGAAATCTCAAATTCAATCTCCTGAGGATAGGAACCTGCCATTTTCATCTCTCTATAACCAGTGCCTGATATTGAGTTTTTCTGATGGATATGAAGCATCCATCTTATATAAAAACTGCTGTTTGAAATTTTAATCCTGCTATTTGGCTTCTATAAATGTTTTCTTGCTTAAGTAATAAGGAAAATGAGACTGCTCTCACTCTAGAGAGGCCATTAAACCTTCCTCAGACAAAATTATCAGTGCTGGCACCAGGCTAGGCCTTTGGTTGAGGTCTCAAGGCCCCAGCATGTAGGGGCTCTTTAAGAACTTGCAAAAGGGGTGGGAAACATCCCA
Source organism: Lasiurus cinereus (assembly GCA_011751065.1). Classification (NCBI taxonomy): domain Eukaryota; kingdom Metazoa; phylum Chordata; class Mammalia; order Chiroptera; family Vespertilionidae; genus Lasiurus; species Lasiurus cinereus. Next base: position 732,211 of record JAAGEH010000311.1, read on the forward strand.
TAATTAGGAGACAAAGAAGATAAAAACATATAAATAGGGAAAATTTCTCCAGGTTAGGGCCCAGAATTTGAGAGACATTTTCCTCTGGACCTGTGGGTAATAAATGTAACTCCAAACTCTCCAAGCATCGCTTGATTTATTCCAGTTCTCTGTAATAGATAAGTAGAACTCACACCTACTTATCCTGTCTCATTTCCCACTATCTCCCCTACTCTACTCTTCCTCGCCAGGAATTTCTCCTGAACACTCTTGATCCCAGAACCAACTGACCATCCCCCCAGACCCTTCAATTCCAGATTACTTTATTTTCCCCTTATACTGAGCCCACTGTCTCCTATAGACCTATCTAACCTTTCTTCCATCAGATCAGTTCCTACAAAATGCAGCCATTTAGTGAGGCAGGGCAGCTCTAGACCAAGCCAGGCATGGTGACTTTGTTATAGAGAACCAGAATAATCACACAATGCTCAGAGAGTTTGGAGTTACATTTATTAAGCACTGGTCCAGAGGAAAATGTCTCTCAAATTCTGGGCCCCAACATGCAGAAATTTTCCCTATTTATATGTTTTTACCTTCTTTGTCTCCCAAATATGGAATGTTTTCCGCCCCTTTGCAAGTTCTTTTTTTTTTAAATATATTTTATTGATTTTTCACAGAGAGGAAGGGAGAGGGATAGAAAGCTAGAAACATCGAAGAGAGAGACATCGATCAGCCGCCTCCTGCACGCCCCCTTCTGGGGATGTCCCCGCAACCAATGTACATGCCCTTCCCCAGAATCGAACCTGGGACCCTTCAGTTCGCAGGCTGATGCTCTATCCACTCAGCCAAACCGGTTTCAGCCCTTTGCAAGTTCTTAAAGGGCCCCTATGTGCTAAGGCCTTGAGATCGTAACCAAAGACCTGGCCTGGTGCCAGCACTGATCATTTTGTCCAGAGGAGGTTTAATGGCCTCTCTGAAGTGAGAATAGTCTAATTTTCCTTATTATTTAAGCAAGCAAGCATTTATAGAAGCCAAATAGCAAGGTTAAAATTTCAAATAGGAGTTTTTATATAAGATGGATGCTTCATTCCCCACTGGTTTTATGTACATGAGTCAAATCATTAATTCTTGGTCATTGTCAAGAAGAGAGTTATATTTACCCCTGAAAACTTTATTTCTGCCTAATAAAGTTAGTGTGTCTACTTATAAGATAAGGGCCTGGAATGAGGGCCAGGAGTAATCTTTAGAGTCCGAAAAGTCTTGGACTCTCTATTTTTCCTGGGTGTGATGAAGCCACATTGGGATTCTGTTGACCTTGACTGCTGTGGAGGTGGTCATTAGGTGGCAAATTTCTTTACCCAAACAGAGTCACCAGGGTGGAAGGAATGAATCAGATCAGAAGTTGGTACAGACAGAGTGCCTCAGATGTGCTTCTGGATTGCTTCCTGGGTAGATTGTAAAGTCTGTAAGAACTTGAATAAAGACTGGTTATGGATTTCAGCTTTTCTAGATTGGGTAGATCAGGGTCTGGAAGAATCACTAGAATCTGCAGAGGCCCCACTGGTTTTAGGGCAGCCTCCCAGGCAGCTTCATCTGTGGCCTGGTTCCCTCTTGCTTCTGTGGAGCTCCCTTACTTTGTAAATAGCACTAGGTACATGAACCATTGTAAATGCGTACCTGCTATCAGTATAAATTGTTACTGATTTTTCTTTTGTCTACCAGAGAGCCTGAAACTGCATGCAAGTATTTGACATTCAGTGCTCTAGTGTGTTCTGGAGTAAAGCCTCGACCTCATATGGGGCAGTTAGGATTTAGTTACTGCCCTAGGGTTAACTTATTTGCTTTTCTGATAAGCATAGCTGTGACTGCTACTGCCTAGACCCGGGGTTCTCAACCTGTGGGTCGAGACCCCTTTGGAGGTCAAACGACCCTTTCACAGGGGTCACCTAAGACCAGCGGAAAACACCTATTTCCCATGGTCTTAGGAACCAACAGACTGCTCCTTGGTGTAGCAAAGTGTAGAAATATAGTTTACTGTTTGTCATATGAAGACTGTTACCCATGCTACACCACGATTCAAGACAAAATTTCATTTATTTGTAATTAGAAATAAATATTTCACAATATATAATTACATATTGTTTTTGTGATTAATCACTATGCTTTAATTATGTTCAATTTGTAACAATGAAAATACATCCTGCATATCAGATATTTACAGTTCATAACAGTAGCAAAATTACAGTTATGAAGCAGCAACAGAAATAATTTTATGATTGGGGGTCACCACCACATGAGGAGCTGTCTTAAAGGGTTGCAGCATTAGGAAGGTTGAGAACCACTGTCCTAGAGTATGTCATCTAAATGCAAAGAGGTCAAGTCTTTTAGACAAATAGGCTACTGGCCTTCTCTAAGGGCTGATACTTTGGGTGAATAGTACATCTTTGGCTATGCCCCTTGTCTCACATACATAGAGGTGGAAAGACTTAGTTACATCTGGTAGTACTAGTTAGCCCATCGTCCTTGCTCTGCTTATGTCTGTCTAACTGCCTAATATATTACCTCAAGGATCCTGGTTCTGAATTCTTTTAGGGAAAATGGACGTTGAATTTCTTCTGTAGCTGCATCATGCTGAGAAGGGATGGAGTTTTCCTCACAGCCAAGAGATCCTTGCTGTCTGTCAGAAAGATGATGAGGCCTGGGCACAGAAGGAGGTGGGCTTGTAACCTGGCAGAGACAAACTGTAACAAATGGTCTGGTAGAAGTGAAAGAAAACATTTCTGTTTTAATAACCTCTATTGAAATAGAATTTTTCTCCTTAAAATTACCTCTATGTTTATTAACAGAGCCAAATCAAGACAAATTCACCTATTGTATTTAATTTGGCCTGATTATTTGCATAAACACAACAAGAATGGTAACCAACTACCTTTGCCAGAATTTCATGATTGAATCTTAGTGTGCCCCATAGGGCTAGGAAGCCAAGCCATCTAGCTGCTGTCCAGCCTTGCCTGCAGTATCTGCTGAGTTAGGTGAATCCCTCGCTTGCAGCGACTCCACCTGGGCCCATGCCCTAGGTTTTAAGGCCCATCGCAGTAGCCCTCCTACTTATTGCAGCCCAGAGTGCTTGGAGGTTCTACAGGGACACAGAGGTGTCCTTATTGCTCCCCTTCTACTCTGACCAGCCACCAATAATGATAGGGCATAGGCCTGACGCTCCAGCGCCAGCCATTTTCAGGGCTCCCAAGCAGGATACCAGACTTTTCCTTAGCACTCTTATTGGCTTCAAGTCTTCAGAATTCAGACAGGGCTCTTTAAAACATGATACTCCAGTCAAAGTTTCCGGTCAATAAAACCACTATTGGAAATTCTTATCGAATTTATGCAAAGAAATGTATTGCCATGATTTATTAAGCATTGCCAAATTTCAGAGGAATTATATAAGGAGAAGAATATACTGACCTGCTTTAAGACCTTCTGATTTTCTTTGTCAGTCCTTTCTATGGATTCTACAGAGTAATATAACTGTCTTCAAATGACAAGGAGAAATTCAAAATGTGTCTATATTCAAGTAGACAATTATAGCTGTCCTAGTAGTAGGGTTCTCCCTACTTGACTTGACTTGTCCTTAAAATTTCATATGGTCTCTGGGAGGGGTTACATGCCCTCTGAGAAAGGACTAAGGGAGCTTTGTTGCTTTACAGGGTCTCACATGTCACAGGACCTCACAGGGTCTGTAATTCCTATAACAATGGGCTGCTACTCATCACTTCCCTCTGTTCCAAGCAGGCCTTCCCCAGTTTGTGCCACACCTGACATGGGTATGGCCACACAGGCCTGCAAGACAGTATACAGGCTGCCAACTGTCTTTCAATAGAGACCAAAACCAGATGGGTATTTTTCTTGCCCATTTGGGCACTTGCCCTTTTGGCAACAGCATTCAAATCTGTAAGGTTAATGCAATATTATTAACACAATGAAGTATAATATTGGCACTGTGGCTACCTTAGGTAGCCAAATCTTCTGCTACCATATATGACACATGGTAGGGCTATACAAATATCTTAGGGAGATGAATAAGGTCTATTCTTGACCTTCTAACTAAAGCAAAATTGTCTGTCTTTCTGGAGTCATGTCCATGAAGACGCAGGCATCATCTAAGTCTATTATACAGTTTTCTGCAGGCCACTGTCAGGGCTGTGCATGGTGGCCAGTTATTCTTTCTAGTCACAAACATGGCCTGTCTAATTTCTTAAAATTTATTCTGGCACAGGAGAAAGTTGTTTTGCTGTAACAGGCAGCTTAACCCTACAAAACTGGGCTTGGACATCTGCCTAGAAAGCCATAATTTATAAGTTTAACATGTGGCCTTAGATCCTTCCAACCCAACAAGGTCTCTGCCATCCCTCAGTCAGACCCCTCTCTTGGAGAATCTCAAAGTCTTGAAGGCTCCTCGGTCCAGGGAGAGTGCCTTTCCTTTGCTCTTTGGCTTTAAGCTGCCAGTCCAAAACAGCCAGAGTTGCAGTTAGAAACAGCTTTGCATATTTCAAAGCACTTCTGTGGCAGTGGCTTGGGTATTAGGCCCCTTGTCTTCCCACCAGTCCCCTTTGTGGCAGAGCAGCAACCAGGCCTCTCCCAAGGGAGTGCACTGGAAGGGGATCTCAGCCCCTCCTCTTCCAGCAGCAACAGGTAATGAATCCTTTCAGTACATTTGCAAACAGGGAGCTTTCACTAGCTCTGTCTGCTGCTTTTACAGATCCTGGGCTCGCTGCTCTATTCCTGGGGCTGCCAGAAAGCCAGTAGCAGTCACTGGCCTCTGGTTTAATTGTTGTAGCCAGCAAGCCAAAGGTCTAAGTCTTGTATTGCTTGTTGTAAAATGCTCATTACTCACTGGACAGCAGCGGGGCAGCTCTAGTATCAAGTAAATGTCTGCTGTCCCCTGCTTTTCTCACTGCTGCAGCTTCTTCCAGGGTCACTGCAGGCAGCTCAAGCCTCCAGCCCCTCTTCTTTCACTTGGCTCTCCGGGGCTCAGTCTGCCTAGCCACCAGTTTTAAATCACCAGGGCAGCTAGATTAATTATGCTTGCAGAAAACTTGGGACCTTGAATCTAGTACAGTTCTGGTAAGACACCTGGACCAGTCCCCTACACCAGTAGAGTGGTCTGCAGCCAGTGAAAATCAACAAAAACCTAACTCTCCCTGCTTCATGATTAACTGCCAATACCTTCCCTTCCATCTTTTCTGCATTAACCATTTACTTTGTCCTGAAACAAGGCAAATGATCTGAGATCCAATATATTTAGGCTTTTTACATTTAAGGATACTTTTTTCTTTCTGGAACTGTTGTTTTCCCTCATAGATTTTTCCTCTTTATTCTAAGCTCCTAGAGTATCTTAAACCTTTCTTCTTTACTACTCTTGATTTCTCCAACCATTCCTGTCTCCTAGTCCAGTTGCTTGACTCCCTTTCCTATTGTGAGTCAAAGGAAGACAATTCCTACAGAGGGGAGAAATAGAAACAGTGGGAGTGTCAGAGAAAACTACAGACTACCACTGTAGTAGTCCTTCCTTTAGAAGGCTGAGGTCCAACCTGTGGAGAAAAATGACTCTTAGCCTGGAAAGATAGCGGATAAGGATAAAGGTGTGTAGGGAGATTTATTGAGAACTGAAAGTCTGGATAGCCTCCTGAAAGAAAAGATCTTTAATCCAGTTACAGATGCTATCGGAATCAGGATGAGGGAGGAAGGGAAAGACCAGGTTATGATCTCTATGAAATAACTGAAAACAGCAAGTCAAACAAAACATATAACCACAAAGATAACAGACTGCACAAGACACACAACTAGGGTTAAATAAATAAATTAAATTAAATAAACACATTAATAATAACTCCAGTCTTAGTTCAGCCTTAGATGGCTCATGTTGAACTATGATGTTACAGGCAGGCACAGGGCCTGTAAATCTCTCTGCCCTGCGGAGCTGTAAGCCCTGTCCCTGGCTGTCTCTGACCACCAAAAGAGATAAGAAAGCCATAAATAAAAGTTCTTTGTTCTTTGAAATGTCACAAATTTATACCTTTAAATTAACCCTAAGACTTTAAAATTTCAATTTAATACAGCAAATTCACAAATCAGAGCAAACTGAAACCCTTACTTATACAAAATTAGAGAGAAATTTTTATTAGCTAAATGGGCTGACTCCCTCTCTGACAGAAAGTAAAAAAACTCAGGGAAAAAAATTCCAGCAGCTGCTGAAGACTTTTGCACTCTGTCACAGCAGGTCCACCCCATTAAACAATAGAAAGAGATAATAAATATTCTCCTGTGTACAGCCAGAAGGCACAAAGTAGCTTCTGCCTCACAGAGACCAGTTAATGAGCAGATAATTATGCCAAGACAGACAAACATTCATACTCACACTCTCTCAAGTCGACTAGCCCATATTGGAGCTGAGCAGATAAACGAAACAATGCCCAACTCCCCAGACGAGTTTGGGGTCACTCCTGGCACCCATGCCCCAGAACAAAATTCTCAACCAACGTCTTGGTGAGAACCTACCAGAGGAATTAAGACTGCATCCAGTCCCCCTTTTCAGTAGCAAATTGGCTAGTCTCACACACAAATAGCAGAGTAAACTCATAATTCCTTAATTGAATCTAAATTCACTCACCTGTAGAGTCCCACATTTATATACTAGCTAGTCTGAGTTTTTTACTTCTATCAGATATTTACCCAGTTTAAACAGTCCACCTGACACTTGATTCCTGATTAATTTACCTGAGGAAGCTACAGTTTCTGGGGAGGTGATCAAGCTCCCCCTTCTACTCACTTAGAGTGGGCCGAACTGATGGGGCCCCTACCTTACAGATTCTGTTGACAGGTCCAGAAGTGTCCGTCCACTCTCTCCAGATGCCAGCCGGGCCCTGGGCTAAGGTCCAGGAGGGCCTGGAATCCCCTGGTTCAATTCTGCTAAATCAGCAGAGCAGCAGCTCCCAGAGGCCTATTTGGCACCCCGGGGCCCCAAACCTAGTCCACTCACCAGAGGCTAAAAGCCAAGCATGGGTTGGTTTTCATGGTCAGAGAATCAATAATGTTACAGAGAACCAGAATAATCAAACAATGCTCAGAGAGTTTGAAGTTACATTTATTATACGTGGGTCCAGAGGAAAATGTCCCTCAAATTCTGGGTCCCAACGTGCAGAAACTTTCCGTATTTATATGTTTTTACCTTCTTTGTCTTTCAAATATGGGATGTTTCCCACTCCTTTGCAAGTTCTTAAAGGGTCCCTATGTGCTGAGGCCTTGAGACCTCAACCAAAGACCTAGCCTGGTGCCAGCACTGATAATTTTGTCTGGGGAAGGTTTAATGGCCTCTCTGAAGTGAGAATAGTCACATTTTCCTTATTATTTCAGCAAGCAAACATTTATAGAAGCCAAATAGCAAGGTTAAAATTTCAAATGGTTTTTATATAAGATGGATGCTTCAACTTAACCTCCCTCTGATATGTCTCATAGGGCCAGTCCTACAGAACCTTACACAAGCCATACTCCATGGGGTGTCATGGAAACCCACAGGCAAAATCTCAGACCCAGCCAAGACCGATTTGGCTCAGTGGATAGAGCGTCAGCTTGCAGACTGAAAGATTCCAGGTTCGATTCCGGTTGGGGGCATGTACCTTGCTTGCGGGCACATCTCCACTGTAGGGCGTGCAGGAGGCGGCTGATTGATGTCTCTCTCTCATTGATGTTTCTGACTTTCTATCTCTCTCCCTTCCCTCTGTAAAGAATCAATAAAATATATTTTTTAAAAAAAATCCCAGACCCAGATTTGATAGAATAGGGAAGATTCAGAGAACTTCAGCAAAAGCTTCAAGTACAAGAAAAGATTGTCACTAGCTGTTTTTCAAATTTAACCACATCTTAAAGTGGGAGCATGGGTTTCCCAACAACTAGATCAGACCATAGTAGAAATGCAAAGTGAAGTTCCCACACTATCTCAGTTTATTGTATTATAGCCATTAATAGTAATATTAATGCTCACAAAAATTTGAAAAATCCAGGTGACCTACTAATTTAGACTAAACACTGGAAAAAACAGACCTACACTAGACTGCCCCAGGCAGAGCAGGCCATATGAGCACCCTACTCAATACCCACCATAAGCATTTCATACTGTCTGCTTCCACCACAGAAAATATAAAATTCTACAGTAATAATCAAATTCCTCAATTTAAAAAAAATAGTCTAATAAGGGATATTTGCTAAAATTATACACAAACTAGATAAGATGCCCAAAATGGATAAGATGCCCAAAGAAAAGTGCATTAATAGAGATCAAGTATTAATTTTCAGTGTCATTGATTAAGCTTCTTCATTGAAGTATATCATTGTATTAGATTCTAGGGACTGAAGATCAATATTCCTCTTTACTATTTTAAGGAGAGGAAATAGTGGAGAAAAAAGCCAGATCAGATTGCAGACCCTCATCAGGCCACATTTTCTAGTTTGGGTGGAAGTCAGGCAGGATAAAAAAAACTCTGGCTCATTTTTCTTTGACACTGATGGTTGTAGATTTCATCTCATGATTAACAAATTCTAATATTTAAATTTGGGCTTAGGAAATGCCACTATTTAGGACTCTAAACCACACAAAATGCATTTCCCATATGGTCCAATTAAGCTTCTTAAAGTTTTGCATTATGCATTGAGGCCAAATAAATTCAGTGAAAGGATTAAATCAGTCTAATAAAAAATGTATTGAGTGGTTCTTATATGGTAGACATGTTCCAGATGCCAGGAATTCAACATTGGTCTTGTTGGAGAAAATAAGAGTTGGAAAGGTCCAAAAATAAATAAATCTCTTAGAAAAATAAATATAGTGAAAATGTAAGTGCTATGATAGGCTATTATAGAATACAAGTTGTCAGATCTATGTCTATTCAAAACTTAAATGATAGATTCCCCAGAGAAAAGTTATATATGATTAAAGATGTAAAAAGCATTACTCAAATATGGGAATTGGAGATGAAGGAGCTGATCCAGCTATAAGAATCAGCATGTGAAAAATTCCAGAATAAATGAGAACAAGACATGCTGAAGGAACTAAAAGAAAACCTATATGGCTAGGACATAGACTAAGAGGTGAGAAGTGGAAGAATCAAAAGTGAAAGTGGAGGCCAGATTGTGAAGGACCTTGTAGTCATGTTTAATTGCTGTTATTAAAAGTGTCAGAAAATTTTGAAGTGCAGGAGAAAGTGGAGATAATCAATGGACAAAATTTATGAAAGGGCAGAAGATGGGATTAAGAGCCTGGATGAAGGGTTAAGTATTAGACTAGAGAAGAAAAGGCAGAAAAGGTGGGTGTAAATACATGTAAGATTGCAGATATTACCAGGAAATCCATATCAAAACCCTTTCATTTTCTCAGTGATGCTGATGGGGTTACCTGCTGGGAGTGAAGCAGGATGTGGTGGGATGGGTGGTTTCAGGAGCTAGAAGGTCTGCTATACCTTCTAAGGAGAATGGAAGACAGCATTAACTAGGAAAGCATTGTGGATTTGCTTGAACAGAGTTGAGGCTAGTTATGGTTACAAACCAGAAGTTTAAATGTATCCCCATTATAATTTTGCATCTATTCTTTTCTAGATGTGCTCAATACACCTGGAATAGTACTAGAGAAAGTAAATAACTGAATTCATAAAGGGTTGGTATTTTGCCAAACTTTGTAAAAATATGCCCAGGGTCTAACATATAATGGCAAAATAGTTGTCTAAGTGAGAGACCATGTCATTTAACCTGAAGAGGGATGCAAGAGAAGACTAAAGTAGACATATATATATAAAGAGTGGATTAAAAAAAGTCAAGGAATTCAAGTTTGGAAAATAAATATAAAGGAAGTAATTGAGAGAGTTGGAAGGATGGGAAATTGTGATCAGGGAATGAATGGTTTTAGAAGTGGAGTAGTTCTTAGTAATGACCAGGTCCATAGCTTGCCCATAGAAGGGTAGAAGTCATAATGAGGAAATGGGAACCCAAACTGCTGTTCCTGATCTTTCAAATTGTCCAGAATCTTGAGATAAAAGAGAAGTCAATCTTCCATGAAGGAATGGGAGTAACTGAAAGCTCAGCAGATCTATAATAATAAAAGTGTAATATGCTAATTAGACCATACGTCCTTCAGGACCAAGCCAGGGCTATGAGGGAAGCCAAGGTCTTGGGTGCCAGAGGGAAGCTGGTACTGGCAGCCAGGGGAAGGAGGGCCTACTCTTGCATGAATTCCATGCAGCAGGCCTCTAGTAAAACAATAAGTGGGGAGGGAGGAATAGTTAACCAGAACTCAGAAGAGGGTTGTTAGTGATGCATGTAGACACTGCAGTAGAGTTCAAGGTGATCAACATGTTTGTGTACTTTACCACCCAACCTGTGAAGCACAGCTGTGGGAATGAGTGAGCTATACTTCAGAGGAAAGGGGTGTACATGGAAGAGCTGTTTTCTCTGCTGGGATTGCTTCTTTTTAAATTTAGTCAAATATTTCTTATTTTTATATCTATCACTTTCCTCCTCTGGCCCTTTTTATTCAGGGTATTCACTTTCTGGCTACTAAATTTGAATTTATATTTGCTAGGTATTCTTTCTTCACAAAATGCACTAAACACCAGGGATCCTCTAAGAACTGCACTGGCTGCAAGCCAGGTAAGGATGTGTAGTGTTCACACAACATCCATTGCCAAACAGCCGTAACTTAAGATTTAGTTTTTTTCTTGACCCAAAAACTTTTAAGAAGATTTTTCTTTTTCCTCAGTAGTAAATTTTTTTAAATAAATTATCATTAGTTCCATTTCATTTTTCATTTCTGAAAATGTGGCCTTCATATTTTCTTCTTTGGAGAATTGATTCAGATGTTTTTGGTACACAGTATTTATTCAATGTAGCAAAGCCCCATGGGTGTTGAAAAGAATTCTTTTCATTGGGTATAACACTCAAAGCAAGTGTGTCCATTGTGCTTTTCAAATCGTCTGTACAGAATTGTATTTGGTCCACATACACTGCCATTTCCCGAGATGTATAGAGCAATGTCTCGTCTCCTACAGAGACTGTGGTATTGTTAGGTAGCCCTCACTTTTATGTCAGTTTTTACTTTGTTCCATACAAGTTCAGTGCATCAAAGCTTGTAACTATTGTATCTTCTTGGTGAATTGTACCTTTTTTCTATCTAGGTTTAAAATAGCATTTTATATTTTCTTGAATTATATAGGCCTTGAGTTTCGTTTTGCCAGCTATTGATAATGTCATCCCATTTACCTAACATTCCTTTAATCATACCTTTATTTTCAACTTTCGTATGTCTCTTTTGTGTGGGTGTGTAGGTGGGTGTGTATCATAAAAGAAATATTCAACTTCAGTTCACTTTCTAACCCTGCCATTCATTTCTTTTTCTTGGTATTCTTTATTTCTTTTTTTTCCCTTTGTCTTCTTTACCTTTTCTGAATTGATCAAGTTTGTTGTTGTTCCTCTTTTCCCTCTACCTGCTTGGAAGACCTATAAATCAGTTAAGATTCAGTTAGGCTGCATGGAATAAAAACTCCAAAATAAACAGCTTAAAGACATACGTACTTTTTGTCACCCTTCCTTCGCCCCTCCCCCCCCCAAAAAAAATTTCTTTCAAAAAAAAGTCTAGAGAAATCCAGGACTGGTATGGAGGCTCCAATGGCCTCAGGAATCCAGCCCCCTTTTCTCTTTCTGCTTCACTACTCTTAGAAAATAACTTCTATTTCTCAAGGTCATAATGCAGCTGTTAGGTAGGGCTTTAACCATCATGTACAATTTCCAAACAGCAGGAAGAAAGAAGAAAAGGCCAAAAAGGGCATGTGTCAGCTGCCAGCTCCTTTTAAGAAGCCTTTCCTGTGATTTCACACTATTTACATTTAGAAATGTAACCACTACTTACTGCAAGAGTGGCTGGGAAATGCTGGCTTTTAACTAGACATTGCCTCCCTAAATGAAATCAGAACTCTATTACTAAGGAAGAAAGCCAGGATAGATGCTGAGTAGAAAAGTGACACACTGTTGTACTCCACTCACTCTACCAGTAATAAACTTCTAACAAGCCTATTTAAACCTATTTTTATCAGTATAAACAATTAATATCTATGACTTTCCCTCCCAAAAGATGACACCTGCATCATGTATTATTTTTATATAACTTACCCCTCTTTATTATTGTCTTCCAAGAGTTTAATAAAATTATCTGTAATTTTTATTTCCAATATTGTTTATTGTGTTATTTTTCATTTTGTTGTTACTACACATTATTTTATGCATAATTTCATAATATCTATATAATATGTAATAATTATATAATAATTGTCAATATAATTGAGACTATATTTCTAGTTTAGAAATCATTTCTTAATAATTATATTGAACACAATGATAAGAACTTTTTACATTTTTTTCTCTGCTTAGCACTCTTTCTTATACATCATGTTCTCCTTTCTTGAAATTACATTTTTACAGACAAATTTTTCCCAGAAAGAAGGAATATACTTTTTTAGCTCTTTATCTTGCCTGCACAATATTACACAGGCTACTGAACTGTGACTTAAGACCATGGCAGGTATTAGCTTTCTGTGTAGCAGAAAAGACACCTGGTACTAATCTGATTTGCTTTCCTTTGGGAGTGACTTTTTTCTCCATAAAGTAATAAGAAATTTTTTACCCTTGAAATTCACAAGTTTTACTGTGGTGTGTTTAAATGTGGGTGTCTCCTTGCGGCACTACTACCAAGCCCTTAGGAGGCACTTAGGATTCAAAGTCTTGAATATATGTTGCCCTCAGAGAAATTTCCTTTTATTATTTTTTTAACTTTTTGTCTCCTTTCTGTTATATCTCTTAACTTTAGAATCAAAATATATATTGTCTTTTTGTTTAACATTACAAAACAATTTCCAAATCACTGATTTATCCTTTAGTCATGTACTTTGAATTATACAGCCCTCCTATTATTGCTTTCTTCTTATAATCATCTTTTAAAACCACACATCTTTCTTGTTTAGTTATTGGCTCTTCTTCTTGGAAATCTATCTTAGTTGTTTGGATTTAACATCCACTCAATATTTTCTAAATGATTATAATTTTTTCTATGAAGTGGAAAAATGAAAGTTTGTTTCCTTGTGAATCAGTTGTCTGTATATTCATCTTGGGTCTTCTTTTTCAAATTGTTCATTTTCCTCAGATATTTATTAATTCTTTATTTTCAATGAGATACCTTTAGACCTTCTCTCTTGGCACTTTTTAATGTTATAGTGATTTGGCATAAGTTTCTACAACTTTCAATACGTCTGCTTCCACCATCGTTCTCTCCCCTTCTCCCGGGAGTCCTACAGGGACAAACAGGATGAGGATACTGGCACAAGAGTTTCCCTTTAAGGGTGTATGGAAGTGGAGTCAACTGTCAAGCTGGTATCTCTTCCTAAAGAACACTCTTTCCTTTTGTATTTCCTCTGTAACTATCTGAAGGCCCAGAGTTCCCAAAGGTCTTGGCGCAGTCCTTTGTTTGCTCACTCCAGGACAAACTGTTCAGTTCATCATTGTATAAACATGAGGGAAGCAGGGAGGGAATGACTAGCCTGGATAGTGGGGAACAGTCATGTGCTTATTTACCTTTAAGATCATCCCCTTGGTTAGTTTCTCCTCAGGCTTATGGATTCCTGACTTCAAGACTCTCCAGGGTTCCTAGGGGAGAGCAGGTTTCATTTCCGCAGTAGCCCTCTTCTGCTTTTGTTTCTGGTTGAGTTTCTCTACTCCTTGTCTCCAGACAGTTTCTTTTTCTTTTAGCTTTTTAACTGGAAAACCATTTGTTATTAATTCATTCAGCAAATATTTATGAGGGCCCTGGAGTTACAGCAGTGAACTTTTCCAGATTAAAGGAGGCTAAGAAAATATGAAGACTAAATATCATGCATGATCCTAGATTCAATCCTGCAAAGAAAGTGAAATCATAAAAGTGAAAAAAAAGTTGTTGCTGTTGGTTTTTTGTTGTTGTTTTTTGTTTGATTTTTGTTTGTTTATTTCTTTGTTTTATTAGAAGAGATATGATGGGGTCAGCTGACATCAAATAGGGATTAGATGGTAATGTTGTATCAGTGTTAATTTTCTAGTTTTGATGTGCATATTATGGCTATTTAGAAGAAGAATGTCCTTATCTTTAGGAAATACACACTATTATTTAAGGACAATTGTGCATCATGTTTCAATTGGCTGAAAATAATAAGTAAGAAGACGTTAAGGTGAATGAGGTATATTATTAATAAGTGGGAGGTCTGGGTGAAAGGTATACAGAAATTCTAACAGCAGACTAGAGGAAGGCAAGAATCAAGTCTAAGATTTGAAATACAAAGAAGCAGAAAACACTCAACTGTAAAAGCAAAAAGAAAAAAGAATCCAAAAATGTGAAGATAGTGTAAGGAGCCTATGGGACAACTTCAAGCATACCAACATCAGAAGTATGGGGGTGCCAGAAGAAGAGAGAGAGCAAGATACCGAAAACCTATTTGAAAAAATAATGACTGAAAACTTCCCCCACCTGGCGAAAGAAATAGACTTACAAGTCCAGGAAGCTCACAGAACCCCAAACAAAAGGAATCCAAAGAGGACTACACCAAGATACATCATAATTAAAATACCAAGAGCAAAAGACAAAGAGATTATCTTAAAAGCAGCAAGAGAAAAACAATTCATTACCTACAAGAGAGCACCCATTTGACTGTCAGCTGATTTCTCAACAGAAACTATGCAAGCCAGACAGGAATGGCAAGAAATATTCAAAGTGATCAATAGCAAGAACTTATAACCAAGATTACTCTACCCAGCAAAGCTATCGTTCAGAATTGAAGGTCAGATAAAGAGCTTCACAGATGAAGAAAAAGCTAAAGGAGTTCATCAACACCAAACCAGTATTATATGAAATGCTGAAAGGTATTCTTTAAGAAGAGGAAGAAGAAGAAAATGGTAAAGGTAAAAATTATGAACTACAAATACATATCTATCAACAAGTAAATCTAAAAATCAAGTGAATTGAAAATCTGATGAACAGAATAAACTGGTGAATATAATAGAATTAGGGGCATAGGAAGGGAGTGGACTGATAATTCTCAGGGGGAAAGAGGTGAGGGGGAATGCAGGGAGAGACTGGATAAAAATCATACACCTATGGATGAAGACAATGTGGGGGAGGTAAGGGTAGAGGATGGGGTGGGAGCTGCGTGGAGGGGAGCTATGGAGGGGGAAGAGGAACAATTCTAATAATCTGAACAATAAAGATTTATTAAAATTTTAAAAAAGTAAATTAAAAAAAATAAAAGTTAAGAAGAAAGGTCAGGTAGAAGAGGTGAACACGTTAGTGGTTTTACTGTGTTGACAGTGTGGTAAAGGATGGTGTTTAGAGCATTAAGTAATGGTAAAGTATTATGATGTTTCCTAAAGAAATGGTGGTGGTGGAAGAAGGGAGCAGGAATGCAATGGGAGAAGCCCAAAAGGAATTGCTTTATACTTTTATAATTATGAATAACATATTTACCTAATGACAAAACCAACCAAATCTCATTATAACAAATACCATTATACTGAAAAGTTTGGTGTAAGGTAGCTGTTGCCAAGTCTGGCATCTGACCTATAGCGATAGTGCTTTGTTGATTTAGTTATAAGAATTAGTTACAATAAATATTTTTGTGCGTGAAAAAAAAGAACATACATTGCCTCTGAATTTTTAAATAATTACAATGAAAAATATACTCCATTAGTTAAGCACATGAATGTACAGTTATTAGCATTAAAAATATTACAACATAGCATTTATTGAGAAAAACAGTATATTATATAACATGACAAAATTTTTGTTTCTTTTTTGTTTAAAATATTACATATATTAGTATATATATATATATATATATCTTTTTTTCCCCATTGACCTTCCCCCAGCCTCCCCTAACCCCTGTCGCATGCCCTCATCCCACCTCCCCCCAAGTCTTATGTCCATTAGTGTGCTTATATGTATATATACAAGTCCTTTGGTTGATCTCTTTCCCTCCCTCCCCAACACTCCCCAGCCTTCCTGCTGTAATTTGACAGTCTTTTCAGTGCTTTGCTGCCTCTGTATCTATCTTTTTATTCATCAGGTTATAATGTTCTTTATTTTCCATAAATGAGTGAGAGCATGTGGTATTTTTCTTTCATTGCTTGGCTTATTTCACTTAACATAATGCTCTCCTGCCAGGCTGCTACAAATAGTAAGAATTCCTTCTTTTTTATAGCAGTGTAGTATTCCGTTGTGTAGATGTACCATAGTTTTCTAATCCACCCATCTGCTGATGGGCATTTAGGCTGTTTCCAAATCTTAGCTATAGTGAATTGTGTTGCTATGAACATAAGGGTGCATATATCCTTTCTGACTGGTGTTTCTAGTTTCTTGAGATATAATCCTAGGTCAAATGGGAGCTCCATTTTTAGTTTTTTGAGGAAACTCCATAATGTTCTCCACAGTGGCTGCACCAGTTTGCATTCCACCAGCAGTGCATGAGGGTTCCTTTTTCTCTGCATCCTCACCAGCACTTGTCATTTGTTGATGCTTGCCATTCTGACAGGTGTGAGATAGTACCACATTGTCATTTTGATTTGCATCTCTCGGATAATTAGTGACTTTGAGCATGCTTTCATATGTCTCTTGGCCTTCCTCCTGTCTTCTTTTGAAAAGATTCTATTTAGGTCCATTGCCCATTTTTTATTGGATCATTTATCTTCCATTTATTAAGTTGTATAAATTGCCTGTAGATGTTGGAGATTAAACCTTTATCAGTGATAACATTTGCAAATATGTTCTCCCATACAGTGAGCTTTCTTTTTGTTTTGTTGATGGTTTCTTTTGCTGTGCAAAAGCTTTTTATTTTGTTGTAGTCCCATTTGTTTATTTTCTCTTTAGCTTCCATTGCCCTAGGAGCAGTTTCAGTGAAGAAGTTCTTTCGGCATATATCTGAGATTGTGCTGCCTGTGGATTCCTCTAGTATTTTTATGGTTTCCCAGCTTATGTTTAAGTCCTATATCCATTTTGAGTTAATTTTTGTGTACGGTGTAAGTTGGTGGTCTAGTTTCATTTTTCACAGACTAGAAAGAACTCTCTAAAAATTCATCTTGAATAAAAAAAGACCCTGAATAGCTGCAGCAATCCTGAGAAAGAAGAATAAAGTAGGTGGGATCTCAATACCAGATTTCAAGTTGTACTACAAAGCCACTGTTCTCAAAACAGCCTGGTACTGGCATAAGAACAGACATATAGATCAATGGAATAGAATAGAGAATCCAGATATCGACCCAAACCACTATGCTCAATTAATATTTGGCAAAGTAGCCATGAACATACAATGGAGTCAAGACAGTCTCTTCAATAAATAGTGTTGGGAAAATTGAATAGATACATGCAAAAAAATTACAAAATTCTTTTGAATGTATCTCTATCTTATGTTTGTAACTGGATGTTTGAATGAGACCTTTTTGTCTTTGTGTTGGCAGTAGGCCTCGAGAAGAAAAACCAAATATAACTATCAAGGACCCTCACTTCCAAGGCAAGATACTATACCACCTATGTAGGCCATAGACCACCCATCTCCAGATTCTATGAGAGACACTGGAGAATTTATGGAATGTTTAGAGCCTGGTTGTTGGGGATTTAGTTGAAGAAGTAAATCAGCATACTAGAGAAGGAGAATTGCTTTGATGGGGGCTTCAGTTATAGGGATTTTTTAAAATCCCTATAACCAAAAACTCTAGCCTAGGTTTTCGGAACAAGGACAGGGAAAGAGGTCAACAGAGAACCATGACCTTGTATTTGATCCTGTCGCTACTGTTGTGCTGGGTCTTCATTCATTACACTGGCTGCCTCTCTAATGCAAGAACTTAAAGCCAGGTACTACCTTCTCTTGGATTTAGTAGTCTTCCCAACCGATAAAGATTGAAAAGGAGGCCAAATTACATACTGTGTGACCTTACCTAAAGTTAAGATTAGGAAGATTAAAACTTCCCAGGTTACCAAGAGGAAGGAGAGCAATGCCAAAGACCATGAACTCATAAGGAAATCAGTAGAGAGAATATAGTCCTAAATTCCAAAGCCAGAGGGTAAAAGAAGATGGGGTCTCCAAGAATTTAGCAGGTAATGAAAGACCCTTACCAACCAGAGAAGACGTATCACCTAAGAGGTGGCAATTGATGATTTCTGAATCAATTTGGATAATTAAAGAAGAACAGCCTATTACAGTACCAGATAAGAATCAGCTAGCCAGGGATTCAGTGCCAACTCTGCAATTTATTAGCTGAGTGATCTGGAAGAATTATTCTAGGCCAAATTGTGGAGGAGCAACCATGTGTACATCCATAGTTTAAAATTTCATTTTTAATTTTGTAACTGGAGGCTCTGTGCACGGATTCATGCACATTGAGAGTAAATTAATTAGAAAGTGGCCATAGGAGCGGGACTGGGTGAGACAGGCTGGATATGCCCAGGAACCAACTTCCAGCAGTCCCTCCCTGGAAGGCCACATCTGGGGTGGTGCCTGGGCTCAAGGGGCATCTGCAGAGTGAGCAGGTTCCCCATCAGGTAGGGTATCTTTGACCTGACCTGTAGGGATCAGGCCAAAACCAGCAGTCCAACATGCCCTAAGGGGTCCTGGAGTGTGAGAGGGCACTCTGCAAAGTTGCTGTAGCTCAGAAACTCCTGTGTTGAGCATCTGCCCCCTGGTGGTTAGTGAAAATCATAGCTACCGGCCAGCCATTTGGGCTTTTATATATATAATAGGGGCTCGGTGCACAAAATTCATACACTGATGGTGGGGTCCCTCAGCCCAATCTGCCCCCTCACACATAATGAGAGGGGAGTGGGCCTAAGCTGCAGTCTGACCTCCCTTTGTGGGAGGAGACTGGGATGATCAGGGGAAGGCACCAGCCCCATCACCCTGCTGCTGCAGCCACTGCCAGTCACCATAGCCACCAAGGTGGCTTCATCAACATAGACTCGTCCCTTCACCATTGAAAAATGACCACTTTCTTTAGGCATTTTCAAATGTGCGTTTCATAAGATATGACATTTCTTTCTTTTGTATCCTCACCTGAGTATATGTTTCCATTGACTTTTAGAGAATGTGGAAGAGAAAGGAAAAGACTGAGAGAAACATCAAAGTGAGAGAGGAACACTTCAATTGGTTGCCTCTTTCATGAGTTCTGACCTGGGCCCCAGCCAAGGAAGAGCCTGCAACCTAGGTACATGCCCTTGATCAGAATTGAACCCAGACCCTGCAGTTGGCAGGCCAATGCATTATCCACTGAGCCAAACCAGCTACGGCAGAATATGACATTTCTTAGCCCTCCGGCAGTGGACCTTCATTTTTTTCTTCAGAAGTGTGGTGGAAAAACCCCAGATCACCTTTTTGGATTCTTATTACCCAAGTTACTAATAATATTACCAGTAGCATACAGGAAGCTTAGCCAATGAGCAATCAGAAAAGTTGTTTCCTCTGCAGTTCACACCAATTGCAGGCTGAGCCCTGCCCAGGCAGGGACCCCAGTTCCCTCCATTCACCGGTTCTACCCCTGCCTAGGCCTAAGGCTTTTATCTGACCCTTTAGTCCTGGACAGGGGGCCCCATCTCCCTTTGATCACTGGCTCCACCCTTGCCC
Source organism: Lasiurus cinereus (assembly GCA_011751065.1). Lineage (NCBI taxonomy): Eukaryota > Metazoa > Chordata > Mammalia > Chiroptera > Vespertilionidae > Lasiurus > Lasiurus cinereus. The sequence continues at coordinate 751,905 of JAAGEH010000311.1, forward strand.
CCTTGGCTCTGATCATTGGCTTGGCCCTGCCCAGGAGCCCCCTGGCTCAGGACCCATTCGGGGCCCACCTCAGAGTGACCTGGCTTCCAGGATGTTCCTGGGACCCAGGCACTGGGAACCTATGTATGCAAATTAACTGCCAACTTTGTTGGGTTAATTTGCATACTCACACTGATTGGCTATGGGCGCAGCAGAGGTACGGTCAATGTACATGTTTGTCTATTATTAGGTAAGACTGGAGGCCTGGTGCACAAAATTCATGCACTGGGGAGGGTGTCCCTTAGCCCAGCCTGCATCCTCTCCAATCTGGGACTGCTCAGGAAATGTCTGACTGATGGTTTAGGCCCAATCCCCTGATCCCTGTGGAATCAGGGCCTACACCAGCAGTTGGACATCCCTCTCACAATCTGGGACTGCTGGCTCCCAACCACTTGTCTGCCTACCAGCCTGATCACCCCCTGACCACTGCCCTACCAGCCTGATCAATGCCTAAATGCTTCCCTGCCAATTTGATTGCCCCCAACTTTCCTCCCCTGCCAGCCTGATTGCCCCCAACTACCCTTTTCTGCAGGCCTAGTCCCCGCTCAACTGCTCTTCCCTGTTGGCCTGATCACCCACAACTACCCTCCCCTGCCGGACATCTTGTGATGGCCATCTTTGACCACATGGGGGCAGCCATCTTGTGTGATGGTGTGAGGGTCAATTTGCATATTACCTTTTTATTATATAGGACTAGAGGCCTGGTGCATGAAAATTCATGCATTGGAGTGGGAGATCCCTTGGCCTGGCCTGCCCCCTCTCACAGTCTGGGAACCCTCAGGGGCAGCAGGTAACCCGGCAATCAGGTGAAAGTGATGCCCTTATCACACCTCTGCTACTGCCACTGCCAGTAGCTCATGCCTCAGGTGGTCCTGGGTACCTGAACTTCGGGTAGCCCTGGTGGTTGGGCAGCTGCCATCCAAGGCTTGCTTGTGCCTTGAGCTGGCTACTGGGGGGCTGAAGGGACTGGGTGACTTTGGAGGCAGGCACCCCAGTGGGGCTGAGGAGACTGGGGGACTCCAGAGGCAGGTTCCCCAGTGGGGCTGAGGGGACTGTGCATTGCCATCTTGTGGCTGTGGTCACCACCATCCTTGAGGGCGTGGCATTCAATTAGCATATTCCTTCCTTATTGGCTGTGTGTTCTGCCACCTTTGAGGTTGTGGCAGTCAATTAGCATATTCTCTCTTTATTGGCTGTGGGGGCTGCCATCTTTTGCAACAGCATGAGGGTCAATTGGCATATTCCCTCTTTATTAGATGGGATAGACTAGAGAGGCCTGATGTTCGAAATTTGTGTAAGGGGTTCGGCCCTCGCAGCAATGGTAGCTTGCCTTGGCCCTGGCTTTGTCTGGAAGGTCATCCAGAAGGATGTCTGGAAGGATGTCTAGTCTAATTAGCATATTATGCTTTTATTATTATAGATGCTTTTTAAGCCCTATTTAATCTAAAGGTTCCCCTCTATTCTTTGCTTTTCCTTTCAATATATCTATTAAAGACAATTTTTGACCTGGAAATATACATTTGATCTGTATAGTTTCTAGCAGTCTTGATTTTTATATTCATGATTCAGTTCAATATGTTTCTCTCCTCTATATTTTCAGCAAATGAACAGATGTATCCAGAACCTGGGTCAAACTGATATTTAACCCTTTAGTAAAACTACCTGAGTGATGGTGTGTTCTTTCAACAAAAACAGATAATATCTGATTCTCACTTTTTAATGTGTGATGTTAACAGTTATTGCTGTCCGGTGTCAAAGTCCATTAATTAATTAGGGTTTGCAAAGTGGTAACAGTCTAATGTTTTTGTAAATTTGTTAGTTGAAATGAATTTATTGAGACACATCTCTCATCTACTACTTGGTTACCCAGTGGTACGGTTCATATAGGAAAAATAAATGCTCAATTCTCTTATTTTATTTGCCAGTGTTAAAGATAATGAATTAATTTTCTACCATCCTCCAAACATTATCAATAAGCCATACATAGAAAAATATATACTCCATGGTCTCACTTGTATATGGAATCTAAAATTATCAGACTTACAGAAGCAGAGTAGAATGATGGTTGCCAGATGTTAGTCAAAGAATATGAAGTATCTGTTATGCAGAAGAAATAAATTGCTTGAGATCTAATAGCAGCATAGTGACTATAGTTATCAATGCTATTCTGTATACTTGAAATTTGCTAAGAGAGCAAATCTTAAGTGTTCTCACCACACAAAAAATTGTAACTATGTGAAGAGGTGGATATATTAACTAGCTTGATTATATTGATTACTTCACAACATATACATATATCAAAACATCACCTTGTGAACCTTAAATATATTTAATTTGATTATATTGATTACTTCACAACATATACATATATCAAAACATCACCTTGTGAACCTTAAATATATTTAATTTCTATTTGTCAATTATACCCCAATAAAGCTGGAAATTATTTAAATCAATTCATCCTATTAACAGAATAAATAATACAAGTTATATGATCATCTTAATAGATGGAGAAAACCATCTGATAAAATTTCATATCCATTCATAATAAACGCTTTAGTAAATTAGGAATAAAAAAGAGCTTTCCCAATCTGATGAGTATCTTTTTTAAAAGACGTACATCAAATATGATATTTATGATGAATTATTGAAAGTTTTTCACCTGAGATCAAGAATAAAAAAACAAGGCCTACTTTCACCAGGTCTGTTTATATTTTACTAGAGGTTCTAGCCATTGTAAAAAGTATAAAAATTGGAAAATGAAAAATAAAGTGTAATTCTCACATTAGACAATTACAACATGATTGATTGTGTAGAAAACTCAAAAAAAAAACTTGCAGTCAGACTTCGGTAATTTTAGCAAGGTTATTGAACATAAGGTCAATTTAGAAAAATCAGTTGTGTTTTTATATATAAGAAGTGAATAATTAGAAAATAAAATTTTTAAAATGTTTACTTCAAAAATAGCATCAAGAAGTCAAAATTGCAGGACTAAATCTAAAGAAATTTTTCTACACAGAAACTACAATATCTTTTTTAAGTATTCTGGTATTAATCAATAATATTAATAAATGAATGGAAAGGTTATATTTATGGATGGAAAGATTCAATATTGTAAAGATGTCTATTATATCCAAATTGACCTATAAATTCAATGTTATCCCAATAAAAGTCCCAGCCAATTTTTCTCCTGGAAAAAAAAAAGAATCTTAGTTCTTGAAAGCATAGGATGATGGGATGGCCCCATAATTAGTCATTTACAGTATCCTGCATTATACAATAGTCTAAAAATAACAATATTAATACTGCCACCTCTGAATCTCAGAGATTTTTCTTAATTGCTTATACACTTTCCTCATTCTTGCAACCCTGTATCTCAATTGACTGAACATATAATCATTTCATGCTACCTCCTTCTTTTTAACTCTCATTAATTAGTTCTATATGTAACTATATTTTTAATGCTTGCCACCATTTCTTATGGTATTATCCCTCTTGTCATTTTTATTGTCTGAAGCTCATTCTCTAGTGGATTCCTCAGGAAGAGCACATTGATAACACTGTGTGCCTTTATATTTTAAAATCAGTTTGGCTAGATATAAAATCCTTGGATCACATTTTCTTTCCTTGCAGTCTTAAATATATTCTTCATTTTCTTCTTGCACTTCTGTCAGAGAAGCCTGATGATAATCTAATTATCATTTCCTTTTAAGTCACTTACTGTTTTTACCTACAGCTCAAAGGTTTCATCTTACTTTGAAGTCCAATAACTTCATTACATTTTTGTCTTGATGTTGGTCACCCTAGACTAATAGTCTCAAGTACAGGGTCCCTCTTCCCATTTGTAACTTTAAATCTTTCCAATTTCAGGAAAGTCTTCTTTTTTAAAAAAAAGAAATCTCAAGAGAATCCAAGATGGCGGCATAGGTAAACACCTACACTGCTGCCTCGCACAACAATTTCAAAACTACAACTAAAAGACAGAACGGACATCATCCAGAACCACAGGAAAGCTGGCTGAGTGGAAGTTCTACAACTAGAGGGAAAGAGAGGGGCTCGCGGAGACCCAGAGGAGCTGCAAAAAGCTGAGGTACGGAGACGCGCACGTGGAGAGAGCGGGTGCTGGAGTGCCTGGCTGGCTTTCTCTGGTGGGAGGGAAACGGAGACTCTCAAAGGCATTGAACCCCACATCCTATGACACTAAACCCCAGATCCAGCCAAAACTCATAAGGGGAGAGTTTGGACTGTGAAAAGGGAGAAGTGCACGGAAATTTAGGGGAGTCGCGAAAGATCAAAGTCCTGGTGGCGTGCACGGCACTGCGCACAGGACAGATTGCTGATTGTGCCGCTGGCTTTTGTGACTGGGCGGGAGACAGACCCTCCCAACTGCGTCACTTCTGACTCCACCAAGCCCCTGTTTTGGGCGAAACCCTGGGGACCTAGACTTGTGTGGTCCTGGAGTGCAGGGGAGCCGGAGGGGCAGCGGTCTAGAGGCACTGCGGGGTGCTCGGGCACAAGGACCGCTCCAGTGATTACCCAGTCACGTGAGACTCAGGGGCCGTGGAGAGCGGGGCCGACTGGAAGGCAAGGCGGTCCCTTAAGCCCTGAAACCCCACCCATCCCAAGCTCAACAGAGGTTTCTTCAGTTTTGCAAGTCTGGTATCATAAGGCTGAATCCAACACAGAAGTTTCCCCCACATAGTGAAAATGCCGAGACAAGGGAAGGGATCACAAACAAAAGAAATGGAGGGAAAAAAACGACTGGATATAAAGTTCAAAACCATGCTTATAAGGTTTTTCAAGAATATGCTAGAAAAGTTGGATAAGTTTAGTGAGACCCAAGAGGAGATGAAAAAGAACATACTAGAGACACTGACTGAAATAAAAAATATTATACAAAGTCCTAACAGCAGACTAGAGGATGGCAAGAATCAAGTCAAAAATTTGAAATATAAAGAAGCAGAAAACATTCAACTGGAAAAGCAAGAAGAGAAAAGAATCCAAAAATGTGAAGATAATGTAAGGAGCCTCTGGGACAGCTTCAAGCGTACCAACATCAGAATTGTGGGAGTGCCAGAAGAAAAGAGAGAGCAAGATACTGAAAACCTATTTAAAGAAATAATGACTGAAAACTTCCCACATCTGGTAAAAGAAATAGACTTACAAGTCCAGGAAGCACACAGAATCCAAATAAAAGGAATCCAAGACACATCATAATTAAAATACCAAGAGCAAAAGACAAAGAGAGAATATTAAAAGCAGCAAGAGAAAAACAAAAACAGTTCATTACCTACAAGGGAGCACCCATACGACTGTCAGCTGATTTCTCAACAGAAACGATGCAAGCCAGATGGGAGTGGCAAGAAATATTCAACGTGATGAATAATCTATCCAGCAAAGCTTTCATTCAGAATTGAAGGGCAGATAAAGAGCTTCACAGAGAAGAAAAAGCTAAAGGAGTTCATCAACTCCAAGCCAGTATTATATGAAATGCTGAAAGGTACTCTTTTAAAAGAGGAAGAAGAAAAAGGTAAAAGCCAAAAAATTATGAACAACAAATACATATCTATCAACAAGTGAATCTAAAAATTAAGTGAATTAAAAATTTGATCAACAGAATAAACTGGTGAATATAATAGAATCAGGAGCACAGAAAGGGAGTGGACTGATAATTCTCAGGGGGACAAAAATCATAAAGCATCAAACAGACTGTGAAATTACATCAGAAAGATTAAAGTTAGGTAAGGTAAATAAGTGATCAATCAAAGGACTTGTATGCATGTATATAAGCGTAA